>CAUYUJ010018971.1:700367-782867 GCA_963575745.1 Prorocentrum cordatum | reverse complement strand
GGCTTGTCTGGCGCCTTGGCGTCTGGCGGCTATGTTGTCGCCGTCGCCGCCCCGTCGCCGCCTTGCATAGATGCTCCATTGTTTCAAACAAAGACGGACTTTCCCCCCCAGCTTTATCGGCCCCCCTGTCGTATTGCAATTTGCACATTGTTCTGCCCCATCGCCCATCCTTAATATGAATTCATACCATCCCAACCCAACCGGTATCGACCCCCCCCCGCCATCCTCCCCCAAAAATGCAATGCGCGCGCACTCGTTTATCACAAGTCATAAGGTTTCAAGACTTCCTTGGCAATCGATGACACCAAGTGCACACGCGCGCGTCGTTGCGCGCGCATGCCGGCATCAATGAAAAACCGTATTGCGAAGGCCTTACGGCCGTTGCCGCCGACCCTGAAGATGACGAAAGACAACACGAGGGGGGGGGCAGGAGGAGGAGGAGGAGGCGGAAGGGAGTAGGAGGAGGAAGGGTGAAGGGGGAGGAGGAGGAGGCCTTATGGATGTTGGTTGGGATCTCGTGGTTGACCTCTCGGGGGCGTCTGGAAGGCAACTTGAAGCCTCTTGGGGGCCGTTGTGGGGCCTCTTGGGGCCTCTTTTGGGCCTCTTGGGGCTTCCGGAGGCCGTCTTCGGCGCATCTTGGGGGCGTCTTGGCGCCGCTCGGGGGCCTCTTGGGGCCTTTTGGGGGCCTCTTGGGGCTTCCCGGGGGCCTCTTAGGGCGGAAGTCTCGAATTCTCGGTTCCTCGTCCCCCTCTTGGCCGTTTCTTGGGCCCGTCTTGGGGCCCTATTGGGCCGTCTTGGGCGCCTCTTAGGCTGTCCTGGGGCCTTCTTGGGCCGTCTTGGGGCCCTCTTGTAGGCCTCTTGGGGCGCTCTTGGGGGCCTCTTGGGGGCCTCTTGGGCCGTCTTGGAGTGTCGGAAAGCCGAAAAGGCGAGAAGGCCAAAATCATTCAAAAACCTATGTAAAATTGACGATTTTGGCGCCTGGGGCCCTCTTGGGTGTGCTCTAAAGGCTCTCTTGGAGCGTCTTGAGGGCCTCTTGGGCCGTCTTCGGGCCGTCTTGGGCGTCTTGGGGCCATCGTTCGTCGAGTCGAGGCCCTCTTGTACCCTTTTGGGGTGTCTTCTGTCGCTCTTGGCTCGTCTTGAAGCTTTTCTGAGCTCCGGGACCCCCTGGGGAGGATGCGTATCTGGGTGGCGACCCCCCCCCCGGCGACCCCCCCCGGCGACCCCCCCCCACCCTCCCCCCCCCCGGCGGGGAGGGTAGGGAGGGGCTTCGCCACGACTCAACTACGACGTTGCTCAATGTCGCTTTGGCTCGCGCGCTCAAGGAGACGGGGAACGACGAAGACGACGAGGGACAACGGAGACGGAAACGACGAGGACACGACGGAGACGACGACGACGACGACGACGACGACGACGACGGTGATCCACGCAAGACGACGACACCGGGATGCGTCTTCCACACGCCGACAGGGGCGGCGGATTTTTGGTAAGGAGTTCAAACTTACACACACACGGTTTTGAAACATCAATGTTCAACAAAGCTTGTGCTCGCGGTCTTGGCAGTTTTTTTTTCATATAAATAATGTTCCAACATTTACATACACATGCTACCAAGAGAGCTTCGCGCGCGCGTGTCGAAATCGTTCGAACGCCCTTGCTCGCGCGCTGTCGTAAAAATCCATTCTGCAAACAATGGGACGAAGTGCGCACCCTCTCGTCGCGCGCGCATGCCGAAGTCCTTCAAAAACCTTCGGTTTCGCAGCGATTTCCGAACAGAACAGAGTGTCCAAAAATCATTCAAGCACACATGGTTTCGCAGCATCTGTTTTTTTTTTTTTTTTTTTTTTTTTTAAAAAAAAAAAAAAAAAAAAAAAAAAAAAAAAAAAAAAAAAAAAAAAAAAAAAAAAAAAAAAAAAAAAAAAAAAAAAAAAAAAAAAAAACGGCGCTCGCGTTCTTTAGAATTCTTGAGAGATCCCCATCGGTTTTTCGACATTTGTCATGGGATTCTGCCAAACGGGCCTCTGGCGCCGCATGCCGACATCATTCGCACGCTCTTGCGCGCGTGCTGGGGGGGGGGGCACGGTTCGTGTCAAATAAAAACATGCAGGCCACTCGCGCGTCGGCCGCGCGCGCATGTCGACCTCTTTCCAAAACCTCCATCACAGACGCGAGGACGCCGTCATCGTCGTCGGCGCGATCAGCATCGGCGCCGTCATAAGCGTAGCTGGCCGCTGCGCGCGCATGCTAGGGTGGGCGCGGTCGCAGAGATGCACCAGCCAACGCCAAGCATGCATCTCAACATTCAATCGCCACCGCATTGGTTTTGCAAGCCAAGATGCGGGTGGGTCGGTGTGATGTTTGCAAGAGCATGGAATGTGTCAGCTCGGTTGTGAAAGTCAATGTCATCGCATCTTTTCTTCAAACATAGACAGTACCCCCCGGGAATATCTCCGTCGTTTGGTATTGCAATTTACATACGACTCTGCCCCATCGTCCATCCGAAATGTGAATCCATTCCATCCCAGCCGAGCCGGTACCCGCCATCCTCTACAACAAAGACTGTGCGCGCGCACTCGTTTGTTACAAATCAGCAGTTTACGAGAACCCCTTGCAGAAATTAATTCTCTTATCTGAAAAGAAAGAGATCCCCCCGGGATTATCGCTCACCCTTTTCGTATTGCAGTTTGCATGTGGTTCTGCCCCATCGTCCATCCCAAATGTAAGTTCGTATTATGCCAGCCAGGCCGGTACCGGCCCCCCCGGCATCATTTGCAAAAACCATATGTGCGCACACCCGTATACCAAACAGCACAGCAGTGCTCAATAATCCATTGCATTTAAAAATGACGAAGCGCACACGCGCGCGTCGTCGCGCGTGCATGCCGAAATCCTTCCAGCAATTGTTGTTTCGTAAGGATGTCAAACTTGATTGCCCAAAACACCATGTAAACAACAAAATTCGGCTTCGCAGCACGGACTTGTAAAACAACTTGCGCGCGCATTTTTGCGAATTCTCAAGCACACCTTCGTTTTTTATATAAAAATGCTCCTTTAATGCTATAGAACGAGTTTCGCGCTCGCGCGTGTCGAACTCATTCGAACGCCTTTGCGCGTTGTCGAAAAAACCCTTTGCAACACATGGGACGAAGTGCGCACACTCGCATCATTGCGTGCGCGTGCCGAAATCCGTGGGAAACCGAAGTTTCTGTAAGCATTTCAAAACCGATTGTCGCGAAACCGTAAAACTTGTGGTTTCGCAACATATGTTTTCAAAGAAACCTGTGTTCGCGCCCTTGCGAGTTCTTAAGCAATTCATTGGCTATCAGAATTTAAATGGAATTCTGCCAAGCGCGCCTCTCGCGCCGCATACCGAATTCATTCGAACGCCCTTGCGTGCGTGCTGGGGAGGAACGGTCCCTGTCAAAGAAAACCATGCGGGCCCCATCGCGCGTCGGCCGCGCGCGCATGCCGAACTGCTTCCACAACCTTCGTCACCGACGCGATGGCGCCGTCCTCGTCGCCGGCATGATCAGCATCGACGCCGTCACTGGCCGTGCCGCCGTCGTTGCCAACACCGTCATCAGCATTGCTATTGTCATCATCGTGTCTACCGTTGCCGACGTTGCCATGATACCACGTTTTGCGTCGGTCACGCCAAACCAGTTGGCCGCCGCGCGCGCGAGCATTCGCGGGCTAGCGCGGCCGCAGATATACACCAGCGAACACCAAGCACGCATCGCAATCGCCGCCGCATGGTTTTTGCAAACCAAATTGTGGCTGGCTGGGTGGGACGATTGCTTGAGCAGTGGGGTCGTCAACTTCAAGTTCGGCAGGGTGACCTGTATCGCTTAGGTCTGTTTTCTACAAAGAGAAAAGTTATACCATCTTCTCCCCAGGGTCTGAGGACCCCCAGGACCGATGAAAAAAACATAGGATGCTTACCCATTGCCCATCTTACCTGTGAATTCATACTCTCCCAGCCAGGCCTGTATCACCCCCCTGCCATCTCTTGCAAGACGTACTATTCCCACGCACTCGTTGACTAGAAATCAAAAGTTCCCAAGAGTTCTTTACAACAACTCATGGGACGAAGTGCGCACGCGCGCGTCGTCGCGCGCGCATGCCAGAATCCGTAAACAACGTGCGGTTTCGGAAGGATTTCAAAACCGACGTCCCCAAAAAACAAACAAAACCACACGGTTTCGCGAACTCTTGAGAGAACCATAGGTTTGTTCAACCTGTTCAAAACATGCTACCAAACGGGCTTCGCGCGCGCATGCGGAAATCATTCGAAGTCCCTTGTCCGCGTGCCGTCGCGAGAATCCTCTGCAACAAAATGACGAAGTGCACGCACGCGCGCCACCGCGCACGCATGCCGAAATCCTTCAACAACCTTGGGGTTCGGCCGGGTTTCACATTCGATTATCCAGAAAACATATAAAACACATGGTTTCGCAACACGGATTTTCAACAAAAGCGTACGCGCGCGTTCTGGCGTCGTCTTCGTCGTCGTTGTCGCCGTCCTCTCTCCTCCCTCCTCCCTCGTCGTCGTCGTCGTCGCCGTCGTCGTCATCTTTCTTTCCACGTGGTCGTCGTCGTCCTCTTTGGCGTCGTCGTCGTTTCCGTCGTCTTTGTCGCCGTGGTCTTCCTTCCTCCTCCCTCGTCGTCGTCGTCGTCGTCCGTCGTCGGCGTCTCGTCGTCGTCCCTCCTATTTCGTCGCCGTGGTCGTCGCCATCTTCGTCGTCTTCCCTCCTCCCTCGTCGTTGTCGTCGTCGACGTCGCCGTCCTCCCTCCTTTTTCGTCGTTCGCGTCGTCGCCGTCCCCCCTCCTCCCTCGTCGTTGTCGTCGTTGTCGCCGTCGTCGTCCTTCCTCCTCTCTTGTCGTCGTCGTCATCGTCGTCGGCGTCGTCGTCGTCGTCGTTGGCGTCGTCGTCGTCATCGTCGTCGGCGTCGTCGTCGTCGTCGTTGGCGTCGTCCTCGTCGTCGGCGTTGTCATCGTCGTCGTCGTCGGCTGCGGCGTCGTCGTCGTCGTCGTCGGTGTCGTCGTCGTCGTTGTCGTCGTCGTCGAAGGCGTTGGAGACGTCGTCGGTGTTGTCGTAGTCGGAGTCGGCGGCGTCGTCGTCGTCGTTGTCGCTACGGTCGTCGGCGTCGGTGTCGCTGCCAAGTGCAATTTGGTACCTTCCGTCACGGTCTTAAGAGGTATTGCGACTAAGTTGCGGGTGGGAGGGTGGGGTGGGATGTTTGCGCGAGCAGTGGAGACGACAGCGTCAAGTTGAGCAAGTGATTGAATGCACCACCTAGGTTGCACCACGTAGATTGCCCCATATCGGTTCTCTTTTCTAGCAAGAATAAAGGATCCACCATCTTCCCGAGGCCGGACTTAACGGTCCTCCTTGTCGTATTGCAATTTACATATGGTTTTGCCCCACCGTCCATCCTAAGTCTGAAGTCGTACCGTCCGAGCCGAGCTGGTATCGACCACCCCCGCCATCCCTTGCAACAAAGGCTACGCGCGCACCTTTTTATCACAAAATGAGGCGAAGTACGCTCGCGCGTAGTCGCGCGCTTGCCGGCATCAGTAAATCAAACCATTGGTTTCGCAGCGATATGTTCAAATCGAGTGTCCAAGAAACGTATAAGGACATATGGTTTCGCGACGCTGGTGTTCAAGAACAGCTTGCACGCGCGCTCATGCGGTTATCTGGGGATTGAGCATGGAACAGCCTTTTCATACAATGCTGCCAAGCGGGTTTCGCGCGCGCATGTCGAACATGTTCGAACGCCCTTGCGCGCGCGCTGTCACCAAAAACTCCCTTCTGCAACCATGGCACGAAGGGCACGCGCGGCGACGCGCGCGCACGCCGAAATCAGGAAAGCACCTGACGTGCCGCACGGATTTCAAAACCGTGTGCCCCGAAACCAAAAAACAAGTGGCTTCGCAACTGTTGTTGTTGTTGTTGTTGTTGTTGTTGTTGTTTCTATTTATAAAACAAAAAACATGCGCATGGGATTCTGCCAAACGGGCTTTTCGCACCGCGTGCCGCAATCATTCGAACGCTCTTGCGCGCGCGTTGAAGGGGGCACGATCGGTGTCAAATAATCCCATGCGGCCAGTCTCGCGCGTCGGCCGCACGCGCATGTCGAACTCCTTCCAACACCTTCATCACCGACGCGAGAACGCGTCATCGTCGCCAGCGTTATCAGCATCGGCGCCGTCAGTGGCCGTGCCGTCGTCGCTGTCAGCATCGTCACCAGCATCGCTACTATCATCTTCGTGTCCTCCGTTGCCGACGTCACCATGATACCGCGCCCGCCCAAGTCGCCGACTCGCACTGAAGTGTCCGGTGGGATGTGCCCAGCGGTCAGCGCCACCATGGCCGTGGCGGTCGCGCCGAGCTAGCTGGCCGCTGCGCGCGCGAGCATGCGCGGGCTAGCGCGGCCACAAGCAACAGCCAATCGCCAAGCACGCATCGCAATCGCCGCCTCATGGAATTTGCCAACCAAGATGCGGGCGGGTAGGTTGGATGTTTGCGCGAGAAGTGGAGTGGGCAACTCACTGCGAGCAGACTTGAACTCTCCTTGCTAAAAGGAAAATAGGTCCCCCCCGGGGGTTACAATGATTGCAATTGCAAGTCGTATTGCAATTTACATACGATTGTGCCCCATCGTCCCTCCTAACTTTGAATTCGCACCATGCCAACCCGGCCAGTATCGACCCCCCCCCGTCATCTTTCGTAAGCAGCCATATGCGCGCACATTTGTTTACCAACAGTCAGCAGTTGCCAAGGATTCCTTGCAACAAATGGGACGAAGTGCGCACGTGCGCGTCGTCGCGCGCGCATGCCGAGATCAGTAAAAAACAAATGTTTGGTGTCGTAAGGATCGTTCGAACGCCTTTGCGCGCGAACTGTCGCAAAACTCCGTTCTGTAAGCAAGGGGACGAAGTGCGCGAGCGCGTCGTCGCGCGCGCATGCCGGAACCAGTCAAAAACTTGACGCGTCGTAAGGATTTCAATGCCGAGTGTCCCGAAACCATATAAAAAACCATGGTTTCGCAGCATCATGTTCCAACGATAGCTTGCGTTCGCGCTGTTTCGAATTCTTACGAAAGCCATGTTTTTTTCAACATGTTCATGGCATTATGCCAAACGGGCCTTTCGCGCCGCATGCCGCAATCATTCGAACGCTCTTGCGCGCGTGCTGGGGGGGGGCACGATCCGTGTCAAATAATGCCATGCGGGCGTCTCGCGCGTCGGCCGCACGTGCATGTCGAACTCCTTCCAAAGCTTTCATCACCGACGCGAGGACGCTGTCATCGTCGCCGACGTTATCAGCATCGGCGCCGTCATTCGCCGTGCCGTCATCGTTGCCAACATCGTCTTCTGCATCGCTACATCATCATCGTGTCTCCCGTTGTCGACGTCACCATGATACCGCGTTCGCGTCGGTCGCGCCGCTGCATGCGCGGGCTAGCGCGGCCGCAGAGATGACCAGCCAATACCAAGCACTCATCGCAATCGCGTCCGCATGGGGTTTTGCAAACCAGGTTGCGGGCGGGTAGGTGGGATGGTTGCGCGAACAGTAGAGCCGACAATTTCAAGTTCGGCCAGGTAAATTGTACAACGCGTATTTCACCACGTACATGTTCGCTGTTGCAAAGGAATCAGGATGTATCCCCCGCCCCCGGTTTTTTGGGCCCCTCTGAGATAGTACTGTGTGCATATGGCTTTGCCCCTTCGTTGATTCCAAAAACGATTTCAGATCATCTAAGCCAAACCCGTTGCCGACCCCCCTCTCGCCCTTGGCAAATAATGTTGTGCGTTTACCGTTCTACCAATGCGAGCCCTGTCCAAGCATCCCTTGCACGAGACGAAACGGAGTCTATACGCGGTCGTCGTCGCGCGCATGCTCGCTTTTGCTCAAGAGCGATCGTTTATATATATAGATATATATATATAGAATTATATATATATACATATATATTATAAGGATTTCAAGATCGAGGGCCCCGTCAACGTTTGGAAAATACCAAACGGTATTGTAACATGATTGATCAAACCAGTGTGCACGCGGGCTCTTGCGAATTAGTGCTAAAACTTTGGGCTTCCAAGATTTGCGCCATATGCTACCACAGGGGCCTCTTCGCGCGCGCATGTCAGAATCATTCGAACGCCTTTGTGCGCTTGGGGTGGGGGTGGGGGGCACGATCCTTGTCGAATAATGCCATGCGGCCCACTTGCGCCCGTCGCCCGCGCGCATTTCGCAATCTTCTTTAAACCTTCATCGCCGACACGTGGACACCATCACCGCCATCGGCGTGATCAGGCTCGGCACCGTCATTGGCGTTGCTCTCGTCATCGCCTAAAACGCCACCAGCATCGCTACTATCATCATCGCGTGTGCCGTTTTCGACGTCGCCATGACTCCGCGCCCACGTGAGTCTTCGGCTCGCACTGATGCGCCAGCGCGGCGTGCTAGACGCGTTGGGGAGTCCCCAGCGGTCAGCGCCACCGCGGCCGCTTCGGCCGCGCAAGACAAGCTGGCCGCTCTGCGCGACGGCTTGCGCGCGCTACCGCGGCCACGACGATTCGCCACACAGCGCCAAGCAGTCATCGCAATCGCCGCCGCATGGGTTTTGCAAACCCGCTTGCGGGTGGGTGGGCGGGGCGAGTGCGCGAGTACTTGTGTCGACAACTTCAAGTTCGGCGGGGTCAATTGCACAACATAGGCGGCCCCCACATTCCCAAAACAATGCTTGCACTTATGTTCCTTCTGCCCCTCTTCCAAGGAACTGGGCCTGTGTGGCGGTTTGGCGGCTATGGTGTCGCCGTCGGCGCCTCGTCGCCGCCCGTCGTCTGGGCTTGTGTGGCCGTGTTGGCGGCTAGGTTGCCGCCGTCGCCGCCCGTCCTTTGGGCCTGTCTGGCGGTTGGGCGGCTTTGTTGTCGCCGTCGCCGCCCTATCGCCGCCTCGTCGCGTTCCCAGATTGCAAACCGATGGCCTGCAATGTTTGGCAGTCTGCGTGGTGCAATATACGCTGCGCAACTGATGTGGTGCAGTAGTATCTAATTTGCAACCCACGTGGTGCAAAACGATACGAGTCCATCGATGTTGTGCAAGCTATGTGGCACAGTTCAAATGCTGCAACCGACGAGGTGCAATTCACAGTGTGCAACCTTTGTGGTGCAACACAGAATTTGCAAAATAGTTTGTGCAGTCTACGTTGCGTAATACATGCCATGCTCTAGACAAATATGTACTGTGCAATGCAAGTTGTGCTATTTTTGCACTTTGATCTATATGTAATATGTATGTTGTGCCAAGTAGGTTGTGCAGTGTAAGCGGTGCAGTCTATGTGGTGGTGCAACCTCCGAGGTGCAATCTATGGGTGGGGGGGCATTTGGTTTGATATCCCACCCCCGAGTGGTCATAGACAGGCTGGCCGCACGCATTCGCGACCGAATGTGACCCTTGCTTGCGCGCATGATTGAACGAAACCGCCTGTGTTCGGCGCAGGCGAGCAGAGGCGGCCTCTGTCGGCGCGCTGGCGCGCATGAGTTTCCCTCGTCTATGACCGACGGGTCGCGGTGTATATTTGCGGGCCCCGCGGTGGAGGTCCACGGACCACGGAAGGTCCATTCCAACGGTGTTTGCACAAGGTTTGTGAATAGTTGGTCGGGTTCCAACCCTTCGAGAACCCTTTTCTGGATGTTGGGAAGAATGCCCAGATATCCCGACCCTCTCCCAGGGCAAAGGCCTTGGGCAGTTTGTGGAAGGTCCCGGGCCCCAGAAGGGCCTACGGAGGCCGAAGGGCTGAGGAACAGCGCGGGCATTATGACGCCACGAGTTCCTCCGCATCCTGCTGCACAAGTGCCACGTGAACCGCTACAACATCGTCAACCAGGTCGGGCTCATCGCCTTGAACTGTCTCGGGGAGGTGCTCGGCCCAGACCTCGCGACGGGACGCGCGGCCGCGCCGCCCGAGCCGCCCGAGCGAGTGTGCAGAACTCCGTGGGCCGAATCGAGCCGAGAGCGCCCGCAGGCCCGAAACGAGGCAGAAAGGCCCGCCACGATTCCTCTCACGGGTCGCATGAAGTCGGGCCTGTCCCTTTACAGGAGGAACAGTGACAAATAGTAAGCCAACAGTTCGTGGACCAATTTTCTTGTATTTTTGGACCTGGTTTGAACATCACTTTTATATGTGTATATATATATATATACACAGTTCGTGGACCAATTTTCTTGTATTTTTGGACATTGTTTGAATATCCTTTATAGATGTATAGATATAAACTTGCGTCGTCCAAATCCGCCTGTAGGAGGACACGCCCGACCGAAGGGTAGCAGGAGGGGGCCCTCGCCCTTCGAGCGGCGCGGGCGCCAGGGCTCGGAGTCGATCGCGGGGGGCGTCGACGCGGTCAGGCCTATGGTCCGTGCTCTCTAACCCCCTACCCACGATAATAATGTACCCCCCCCTTAAGTCGTTAGAGTTTTTTATCGTCGACCAATAAGAGTTTGGTCGGGGGCGCGGGGGCGCGGAGGCCGAACTTCATTATCACGGGAAAAGTTCGCCATCGAGGTTACTCCCCGAAAACCCCGAACTTTACTATCCCTGGGGGTTTATTCTCGTCGGTTCATGGTTACTCCCAGAAAGCTCCGCCCCCCCAACAAAAAGCCTCCCACAACCTTCGCCCACTACTGTGGGGGCGCGCAGGGCGAAGAAGCCATGTGCTTTTCGTCAGGGCATCCTGGGTTTCTTCGCTCCTCGCGCTGCGCGGTGACTTCCCGCAGCCGCTGAAGAAGCTGCTGCGTCCAGGGTTTCCCCTCGGGTGCACCTCGCGTACTGGTTCTCAGGGGTGGGTTTCTTGCGAGGGTTCCTTGCGGCCGCGCCCGCACTGTACGAATGCCACTGCTCGGGATTCGTGCGCTGAGGCCATCTGACAGAATTTGAGGTGGTCAGGCCTATGGTCCGTACGCTTTCTACTTTCAGAAAGCTCCCCCAAAAGAGCCTCCCACAACCTCCGCTCACTATGAGTGCCACTGCTCGGGATTCGCGCGCGGCGGCCATCTGACAGAATGTGACATCCGGTAGCCTCCAGAAAGTTTAGGTGAACGCATTCGCAAGCTTCCAGACTTGCCAGGTGGAGGCCGCCTGATTACGTCTTGTCTCATGCGCGCCCACCTCTATCCCATCCCATCCCGACAGATTGCCCGATCTGACCCCCCCAACTCGGGACGGCGCCGCGGCATCAATCTTAGAAAGGGCGTCTTCTGAGCGCGCTGGGAGGAAGTCAGGGGTGGGGGGGGCCGACCCCCCCCCCCCTCAAAAGTCTGGGGGCGGTTAGGACATCCCCCCTCCCCCCTCAAAAGTCAGGGGGGGGGGTCCGACCCTCCCCCCTCAAAAGTCGGGGGTGGGTTAACCCTACCCCCCACCCCTCGGTGCTGGCGAACGACGATGACGGCGACGACGTCGTGGTCCAGTCGACGACGACGACGATGACGACAACGACGACGGCAACAACGACTTATCCCGCCCGCCCGACCGACCGACTCGCCCACAACGACGTCGACGACGTGTCCCGCCCGACCGACCGACCGACTGACCGACCGACGCCTGGCCAGGCTGGCAAACGGGATTTTGCATCAGCGACGCGTACATAGAAGACGCCGTCTTCAGTATGAGGCCAACCGCGCTCCCCGTGAAGACAGGCCTGCCCCCCCCCCCCCCCTCCCCCTCCCCGCGTTCTCCCCCCCACCCGGTGAAACAATTTGCTGTTCGGCCAATTTTGCTGTTCGGCTTAGTCTGCGTGGGCAGATATCTGTAAGCTTGTGTGGCATGCCATCGATGACAGAGGCATGGCATCAATGCGTACACGTCGCGCTCTGATATCCTTGCTGGTCGCATCACGGCCCTTGCTTAGCTCGGTAATCAGTTAGGCGACCAATTTGACAAGCAAGCCGCCGAATACACCCGCGTGTCTCAGCCGCATACCGTCAGAGCTTCAAAAGCCAGTCCAAGGTTGTGTGCTCTCTCACGCGGTAGGTCGGCCTTTGTGAGCCTCCGATTGTTGACCTTGACTGCGAGCATGTGCCGGCATCCAAACGTGTGAGGAAGCCGCGTTCAGTGGTCCCAGCGCTGCTAGTGATTCCTCCCCCTCCACTGGTCGCCGAGGTTGACAGCAGAGCCGATGTCGATCGCTGCTCTGAGGAGAGAGGGTCCTGCCACTCACAGGGCGAACCCTTTTAGTCTCTCGGGGGGGGAGGCGGGGAGTCGGTGTGTGTGTGTGTGCCCATTGTGGCGCTGGCGAAGTTGTGATCCCCAAGCTCTTTCTCTAGGAGTGCCTCTCCCCCAGTGGATTCAGAATGGGGCAAGAGTTAAGTCGGGCCTGTCCCTCTACAGGAGGAATCTTCAAACATAGTCCAGAAATTAGTCTCGGGACGATTTCTTGAGTTGTTTTTGATAATGTGTTGCATCGTTTTGCATCTTTCTATTTTTTCGTCCAAAATCCGCCTGTAGGGGGACACGCCCGACTCAAGGCAAGAGAGCTTGGCGAGGCCTTGCCGAGGGTGTGCACAGGCAGGGCAGGGAGGGGCTCGCTCTCTCCCGGCGCCCTGGCTCCCTGGGAGAGGAGCGGTCGAGGCTCGGACCCCGGCCGCCCCCCGTGGGAGGGCACCCCGTCGCGGGCCCCCCTCGACCGCATGTCGCCCCCAGTCGAGGGCGACAGGAAGGCCGTCCTGACGGGTGTTCTCCAGGGGCGTTTGCCCTGATTGGGGCTCGTGGGGGTCTCATGGGCGCCCACGGCGTGCGCAGGAGGAGGGCGAGGAGGATGCGGGAGGACACGAAGGAGGGAGGCATGGTTTGAAGGGCGGGGCTGACCGATCAGGACGCTTGAGGTGAGTGGAGTGCGAAAGGTGGCAGGCACTTCGCACGAGGGCCATGCATGCCAGTCGGGGCCGCGGCAAGCTCGAAATCGTTGCTGGCGGCGGTCCGCCTTGGGGACGCGGGGACGCATTCACCGATCCGTAGTTACCATGCGAATCACAATGTCAAAAGCAAAGGGGAGGAGGTGGAATATGAAGGTGCTGGAGGATGAGGATGGATAGTGGATTCGGAGGGGGGAGAAGCTGGAGGAGAAATAGTTCGAGGAGGAGGAGGAGTGCGGAAGTGGAGAAGGAATAGGAGGAGAAGGAGGAGGAGGGGGAGGAGGAGGAGGAGAAGGAGAAGGAGGATTGAGAAGACTGAGAGGCCGAGGGAGGAAGAGGAAGAGGAGGAGGAGGAGGAGGAGAAGGAGGAGGAGGACGAGGAGGAGGAGGAGAAGGAGGAGGGGAGAGACGTTGGAAGACCCTTCCCCTTATTTCCATCGCTGTCGCCAGTGTCGTTCCGTTCGTCACCGCCATGGTCGGCACTGCCGTTCGCGAGTGACACCATTGGTGCATTACTTTCCTGTTTGCGATGCCTGTCGTCGTCTTATATTCACCTGTTCCTCGTTCTATTATGTTTCTCGCTCCTCTTCCTCGTCTTGTTATTCCCTCTCCTCCATTTCCTTTCTACTCTCCTACAGTACTGCTAGCTCTCCTCATCCTCCTCTTCCTCCTCCTCCTTATCCATATCCTTGTCCATCCCCTCCCATCCCCGTCGTCCGTGCTCTCCCCTGCGCCCCGCGGTGCAGCCAAGGAAGGCACATTATCGTTCACCCTCCTCCTCCTCCTCCTCCTCCTCCTCACCCTCGGCACCCTCCTTCTCCTTGCCCCGCTCCTTTCCTCCCCCCGCCCCTTCCTCCCAACCCCTCCCCCCCGCCCTTCCATACACCATCTAATTCCTCCTCGTCCCCTCACTCCATCATTCCAGACCTTTCATCCTCCACCTCCGTCCTCTTGCCCTCTCGGGTGTCCTGGCCCGTTTCGGGATCTCAGGGCAGGGAGTGGCCTCCTGTTACCCATCGGCAGTTGAAAGTAGGTATATCTGGAGCCCCAGATCCCAATCCACTTCAAGAAGCGCCGTCCCACTTCAATGATCGAGTGGCTCCACCTTTTCTGTTCTCCTTGGGGGGCGGACGGAACCGAAGTCTACTTGCAACGCCTTCCTGCTTCGTGTTTCTACCCACATCTTCCGACCGCTGGGCACACCTCCGCCGCACTCCTACAGTCGGGGCGCTGAAGAAGGAACCCTTTTCGTTGGGGAGGGGCTGCGTGTTCCTTAATCGTTTCGCAGCTTGCCTTGGGTTTCCTCAGGTTCTCGATACGAGATCGAAGTTTAGCTTATGGAAGACAGGGGCCTCGTTCCTTATTTCGGGCTCCTTAGGTCAACGCCCCGACTGCACATCCCAGCAGCTTCCGGAGGGGAGGCAGGGACGGGCCGCGCACCGCCGGGCCGTGGTGCTGCGCACCCTCCGCACGGTGTGCCGCGGCCCCGTCCGATGGGCCTGCCGCGCACACGGCGGTGACGGGTGCTCGGCTACGTGCGGCTCCGAGCCTATGGTGCGTCACAGTCGTGGTGCACTCTGTGCTTCTGCTTCACAGTCGTGTCGCACTCCGTGTTCGGTCGCGCGCCATCGCAACCCCGAGGTGATTTTTTTTACCCCCTACAGGCAGGCGCGCCGCCGAGCATCAGTTCGATAGCGATCCGGATGCTTTTGCCCACGCGTCTTACAGATGCACGGCTTCTGACCACCGTTGACTCAGGGTGGGAACCGCGTCGTGCATTTTGGCTATGGCCTCGGGCCGTCCACGAGCAGATCGCCGCGGCCGTGTGTCCACATCGGAGTTTGCCACGGTACGGTCCGTGCAGGGTGAAGTGTACCGTACGCTGGCGTCACTTGATGTGGCGGTGGGCAGCGGTGGCTTGATCAGGCACAGTAGCAATAATATCGACGCCACGACGGTACTCATCGACTTTCCTCCCACCGCCGTTGGCCGTACAGCTACTGCCCGGCGAAGCATTTTCGACATCGTGCTCGCTTGGCTCGGTCAAGAGCTTCGTTCACGACCTTGCCGCTCCACGCAGCTGGTCTACGCTGACCTACATGACGCCTTATTATTCGAGCATGGGGCCCCTCACGTCGGTACCAGGGAGCACAATCAACATCCTATGGGGAACGCTGGTCGTGACCTTCCTTCAGCGCAACTGCTTGTGCTGCCCCGACATGTTTTTCAACGCTGTCCCCACGTATTTCAACAGTCTTGGCACCCGCACGCAGGTGCGTTGCATGATGGTGAGGCCAAGGCGACGGCTACTCTCGACATCGCTTTTCCTTGTATTACTCCTCCTGGGCGTGTTTGTATTACTCCTCGATGGTTTTTCCGTTGTCGACTTCTGGGCTGCGAGATAACTTGTTCCGTGACGTCGAACACGCCTTGTACGGAATCCAGTTTTTGTGTGTGGCCTTGATGTACCCATGGCTGAAGAGTGATACCGAGCCCTAAGTACGTGACGCCGTGTTCCTTGTTGCTGTCAAACGCTTTTCAAACATTATGGTGCTCACGATCCTGAGGCGGTGGTGCTTCGTCGCAAGGTCCGTCAACTGGTCGACATTTGTGGGCGTCTCCGCTTTGCCAGCGCGTGCGACGCCCGCCGCGACAGCCAGATCCGCGATCTCAATGCGCGCCTGAAGGGCGAAGTTTGGGTGTGGAGGCAGGCTCTCAGATGCCCATGGAACCATGACTCACATGAAGCTTGAACATATCGCAAGATGGCCGCTGCCCAATCCCGCTCGATACGACTTGCCGCTATTGGACTTTGGCCCAAGCGACGCGCGTACGGCGCCGGTCTGAGACGAGTTCCAACATCCAGGAGCTCTCCGAGCAGCTCGCTTTCCTTGGCGATCGCGGCGGCATTGCGGCGCGACCTTTGCAGCTTGGCCAGTGCAAGGCTCGGCGCGCTGCCCTCCTCCCGGGTGGACCAGCAAGCGATTGCCAGGCTGCTGAGGGGTTGGGCGCCATGGGCCTTGAGACAGCGGCCCAGGTGCTCAAGCGCGCCGCCCGACGACCAGCATGTCTTAGTTGGTCTTCCCCGGGCGAGCCGGCGGCTCACCGCGCTGGCCCCTCGCCACCTCAGTCGGCGGAGGCGCCGCGCTCCACGCGCTGGTTCCGAGCGCGACGTCCCCGACGCCCTGGGAGTCACGAACGACTCTCTCTCTCTCTTTCTCCCCCTCTCTCTCTCTCTCTCTCTCTCCCTCTTTCCCCCTCTCTCTCTCTCTCGCGACGGCCTGGCGCCCGTGGGGCCCGCGTGGCAAGCCCACGAGGCCGACGGCGGCGCCACCCATCTCGCCATCCATCTGCATGGGTCGGCGTCCTCCCGCCGCCGGCGCGAAGAGAAGCGCCCAGTCCAGAGATGTGTTGCGTCGACGGGGCCACCGCCCGGGCAGCGCGCCCGAGCATCTAAGATGCTCCGCGCCCCTCGGCGCGGCGGCTCCCGCCGAGCGCGCCTGCGCCCCCCGTCGTCGACGCGACAGGCGCGGCTGCTGTCCACGGCGTAGTCTCCAGTCTCCTCCTCCTCCTCCTGCCTCCTCCTCCTCCCCTCCTCCCCCTCCTCCCTCCTCCTCCTCCTCCTCCTCCTCTCCTCCTCCTCCTCCTCCTCCTCTCCCCTCCTCCCCTCTCTCCCCCCCCCCTCCTTCTCCCCCTCCTCCTCCCCCCCCCTCCTCCCCCTCCTCTCGAGAGCGCAGTGCATGTCCTGGAGACTACGCCGTCGACAGCAGCCGCGCGTTGTGGGGCATGACTGCGCGGCCAAGGCCCACGTCGGTTGCGAGCATGGCCTCGCGAGTGAGTCTTGGGAGAATTTCCCCCGAGCGGTGCTTGCCCTGAAGTGTTCTTACTTCTGCTCTGAGGTAATGGGGCCCCAATGGCGGTTCGGCCGATTCGTCGCCGCCCGTCGCCGCCGTCGCCGTTGGGTCCCAGTGGCGGCCCAGTCAGCTCGTCGCTGCCCGGCGCCGCGTTGCGTTGCATTGTTTTGGATTGCGCTGCGTTGTTCTACGTTGCTCTGCATGGTTGTGCATTGGTTCGCATTGTACTGCATTCCTTGTTGCAAGTATTCGAATTGTTTCGCATTGCTTTTCTTTTGCGTTGCGTCGCATTGGTTTTCATTGCGTTGCATTGATATGCTTTGCGTTGCTCTGCGTTGCTGCGCATAGCTTTGCATTGTGTGGCATTGACTTGCGTTGATTTGCGCTGTTTGTGCTGATGTGGATCGCATTGCTTTGCATTGATGTTCGTTGTCTCGCGTTGTTCTGCATGGCTGCGCATTGATTTGCATGGTTTTGCAGTGCTCATCTGTTCCTCGCGTTGTCCCGCGTTCCATCTTTTTGCGCTGCATTGTTTTGCATTGCGTTGCTCTGCACTGTGCTGCCATTGCTTTGCGTTGCTTTGCAGTGCCTTGAATCGCATTGCTTTGCCTTGCGTTCGATCGCGTTGTGCCACATCGATTGCGCCACCGAGGTTTCGCCGCACATTGTGCAATGCATCGCTGTTTGGGGCCCGCGGTGGCTCGCATTTTACGCCGGGCTGATTCTGCATTGCTGGAGGGCCGTCGCCGAGCACGCCTTCATATCTGAAGGCCGTCGGCGGATGCATGCATCTACACTTGACAAGTGGTGCCTTGGTGAGCGAGTCGACAGCTCCTGGCGAATTCGGCATGGGCAGTGGCAAACCTGTCAACACCTGGCGCCATCGGTCACCTCGGCCACTACTGCAGCTCATGCGCCTGCTGGTCTGGCACCCTTGCGACGCGCCCTTCAGCCTTCAGCCTTCACATCGGTGATGTCCGCGATTTTCTTTTTGCCACCCGCAGGCTATCCACGCAACGCGGTCTACATCTGCGGCTGCAGAGCAAGCCGCGAATGCTAAGTGCCTGGCTGAGTACGGCTACGTGCCTACGTCAATGCGGAGGCACTGGTGCCGTCGTCCCAGTGGTACCATGACAGTCGTCTCGATGACGCCGCTGTCGGTGGCGCGCGAGTCCTTCATGCGCGTGATACCTCGGCCCGTTCCCGGTTCGTGGATGGGCCCCCGCCCCTACGCGCGCGCCCGTCAGGTCAGACAGCGACGGTGTCTCCTTGCCGAGTCTTTAAGGTGGTTGTGGTTGGACAGTTATGGGTAATTTCTTCCTTTGGTCTCTCTTCTCCGCCAGAGCTGTTCGATCGACCGCGTAATCCCGACTCAAATGAAAGGGGCCGCCGCTGTCTGGTCCGAGCCGCGTCGCACATCTACTTACTGTATGGAGAATAGAAGGCCCAGCAATCTACACATTACTGCTGCCATGCTTTCTCTCAGACGGTTTCCAGCCAGCAGTTCTAGTTCCTCCTCCTCCTTCCCCATCTCCTGTTCCTCCTTCTTCTGTTCCTCCTCCTCCTCCTCCTCCTCTCTCCTCCTCCTCCTCCTCCTCCTCCTCCTCCTCCTCCTCCTCCTCCTCTCTCCTCCTCCTTCCTCCTCCTCCCCTTCGACCTCGCCTCCTCCTCCCTCCTCCTCCTCCTCGTCTTTCTTCCTCCTTTTCCTCCTCCTCCTCCTGCTGTCTCCTCCTCCTCCTCCTCCTCTCCTCTCCTGCTCTTCCTTCTTCTCCTTCTTCCCCTTCTCCCTTCTCCTCCTTCTCCTCCTCCTCCTCCTCCTCCTCCTCCTCCTCCTCCTCCTCCTCCCCCCCTCCTCCTCCTTCTCCCCGGCGCCGCCGCTCGCAGGACCCCCGCCGCCACACCCCGCGCTGGCCCGCTCTCCTGGCGACGCGCCGCGGGACCACTGGCCCGCGGCGGGCAGCCGCGCCGCGCCGGCGCCGCCGGCGCAGGCGGCGGCCGCGCCGGCTGCCGCCGCAGAGTCGATCCAGGCCGCGGGCTCGGTGCGCTCGGCTTCGGCCGCGACGCGGCCTCGGCCTCGAGTCGTCGGCCTCGGGCTGGCCCTGGATCTCGGCGTCGCCCAGACGTGGGCATTTTTGCTAGGCCTCCAGATGGGGTCCGAGTAGATGGGGTCGGAGGATCGCGCCGCATCGCCGACGCATCGGCGATGCGGCTCGATGTGGAGCCTGTGATTCCCCACGCCGACGTCGGCGATGCATCGCCGACGTCCCCGATGCATCGCCGATGCATCGCCGATGCATCGCCTATGCATCGCCGATGCATCGCCGATACACCGGCGATGCACCGGCGATGCGGCGCGATCCTTCGATCCCATCTGCTCGGAACCCATCTAGGAGGTGCCTATTTTCCCGGCGAGGACCACCATCGAGGAACATCCTGGATATCAGCGGGCCCGGAAGTCGCGCGCGAGGCCGCGAACCAATGCCAACTGCAAGGGGAGTGGGTGTAAGAGCGTCGCAGCATGCGGCCGCGCCAGCGGCCGCCGCCGCCGAGTCGATCCTGGCCTGAAGTTGGGCACGTCCCTCTGCAGGAGGAATATTCAAACATAGTTTTAAACACATCGTCTGGTGGAGATTTCCCATTATTTGTTGGATCATTGTTGAATATGTTTTGACCACTGATTCTTCTTCGCCCGAAATCCGCCTGGAGGACATGCCCGACCCAATCCCGGCCGCGTGCGGCGGCCCGCTCCGCTCCAGCAGTCCAGCTCCTCGAGCGGGCGACCGACTGCGAGGCAGGCGGCGGCGGCGGCGACGGGTGACGGGCAACCGGGTGGGGTCCTCCGCGCGGCAGTGCCACGACGATGAACACAGGCACCTGGCTCTTCGATTTTTATAAATATATATATATATATATATATATATATATGTGTGTGTATATATATAGATATACATATATATATACATATAACGGCGCACCGGGTTCGGGGGCCCGGGGCCGGGACCCCGACCACAAATGTGAGCCCCGGGGGGCCCGGAGGCTCGTCGGGGCTTGCCGGATGCCTCCCCAGTCAGACAAGACGGCCCAAGAAGCGCCCAAGACGGCCCAAGAAACTTCCAAGAGGCCTCCAAGAGGGCTCCAAGATGCTGAAGATGGCCTCCAGACGTCCAAGGACGCCCCTAAGACGCCCCAAGAAGCTTCCAACATGCGTCCCAAGAGGGCCCCTAAACGCAAACATTGGCCCATTCCCTTCGTAAAACGTACATTTTTCACAAAGTTGCTTTTTGGGCTTTCCGACGTTACAGGACGGCCCACGAGGCGCCCAAGACCGCCCCAAGACGGCCCAAGAAGCTTCCAAGAGGGCCCAAGGACAGCCCAAGAGGGCCCCAAGACGGCCCAAGAGGCGCCCAAGATGGCCCAAGAGGGCCCCAAGACGGACCCAAGAGGGGGCCCAGAGGGGGACCACGAACCGCAAGCTCGAGCCTTCCGCCCCAAGAGGCCGCCAGGAGGCCCCAAGGAGGCCCCTCAAGAGGCCCCAGGAGACCCCCAAGAGGCCCAAAGGAGGCCCCGAGAAGCCCCAAATCGGCCCCCAAAATGCTTCGAACCTGCTTCCAGGAGGCCCCCGACAGGTTCAGAGGCTCCCGAGAAGCTACGTCAAACTCCCAGCGATAATGATCCTAGCTAGAACCTAAGCGCGCGCGAAGCGCGCGCGTGGTTCTAGTATATATATATATATATATATATATATATATATATATACCGAGGCGCCCAGATTGTGTTCTTTTTTGGGGGAGCGTAACAGAAACACCGGGGGCGGAACACCGTGTCATGGGGAGGGGAGAGGTCCAGGGTCCCAGACAGCAAGCACACTGAAGCGCTGGGCGTCCAGCCTACAGCCTCCCTGCCAAGGAGGGTCGAGTGTCGAGGCAGTCTCGGCCTCTTCTCCGTGGGGTGAAGCAGGGCGTCCCACCTTCTGTCAAGCAGTGGCGAAGCGTCCTGCCTCGCCTATAGGCCCACCAAAGAATTGTCGAAGAACCGCTTGTGGTTTCCACGAAATGTTCTTAGAACAGGTCTGGCTGGGACTGTCTTGATTTTAACACATTGGGCTTATTTTCTGGGAACATGGTTTTTGTTATTGGAACATGTGTGGGTTCTAAGAACATTTCGTGGTAGGCCTATAGGAATGCTGGGACGGTCGGTCCCTGATCAATTATGGTTCCAACCCATCGGCGAGAATCGGGTCCCACCCATCGGATCCCACCCATCGGGTCGCACCCATCGGCTCCCATGCCATAGGGTCCCATGCCATGGGGCCCACGCCGTATGATCCCAGCCATAGGGCCCCACCCAAGATTGCACCCCACACATGGTGGACGATGGGTTGCAATCCGCAGGCTGCCCGCAACATATAACATCCTGTACGTTGCACTCCAGAGACTGCGCCTCTAAGTTGCCCCACTCCTCCATAAGTTGCCCCCGCGGGGGTACCCCCCCATAAGCTGCACCCGCTGGGTCGCGCACCCTATGAGCAGCACCCCACATGCCGCTCTCCCAAACGAGGCACCCGATCCCCAAAACATGGCGCAACGCAGATTGCATCCAGGAAGTTGAATTTCTTCTTGGGGGCATTCAGCGGACTTGATTAAGCGTCTGAGATCCACGCGTCATCGCTTTTGCTCGAATAGGGGATTGGCTACATTGTTGTTGATTTACATCAAAATTATTTTTCTCGCCGAACGCAGGACACGTAAACGTTCGTATAATGTTCGTAGAACGAGCGCTCTACGCTTCGTTCATGGATTCGACGACAAAATAATTCCGGGCATGCATCAATTCTGTAGTCGATTCTCTATTCGAGTTGCCACCCCCTTTTCGGAGGAGACGAACGCCACGTCGGCTGGAGCCTGCCGCCCTAGACGAGGAAGTGGCGTCTTCCCGCACGCCCCAAGCCCTCCGGGTGCCGCGCGCAGAAGCGCAGCGTTTGCCCTTCGCTGTGTGGGCCCCTCGGGGGGGCTGTGTTCAGGGCCTCGGGCGATCCAAGAGCGACTCGCGCGCCGCCGGGGAGCCAGCCTCGGGGATGGGGGGAAGAGTTCCAGGGCACACATCGCTCCTCCTCCTCCTCCTCCTCCTCCTCCTCCTCCTCCTCCTCCTCCTCCTCCTCCTCCTCCTCCTCCTCTCCCTCCTCCTCCTCCTCCTCCTCCTCCTCCTCCTCCTCCTCCTCCTCCTCCTCCTCCTCCTCATCCTCCCTCCCCCTCCTCCTCCTCCTCCTCCCCCTCTGTCCGGGGGCGTCCGAGAGCGGGATCAGGACTAGGGGCTTGCAGCCTCATGGTGCCGATGGCGCGCACGTGGAGCTGGTTCCGCACCCGGCAGCGGCCGCATGCCGTCCCTGTCGAGGGCCGTGCTGCCGGTGGGATGCGAGTCTTTGACTCCCCTTCCATTTTCTTTTTCCGCAGGAGGAGGAGGAGGAGGAGGAAAAGGAGGAGGAGGAGGAGGAGGAGGAGGAGACGGAGGAGGAGGAGGAGGAGGAGGAGGAGACGGAGGAGGAGGAGGAGGAGGAGGAGGAGCAGGAGGAGGAGCAGGAGGAGGAGGAGAAGCTGACGCGTCCACACGCAGCCTCCCCCCATTCACCTCCCCCCCTCCCTGAGGCGCACCAGCACCATCCTCACCGGGCGCTCGCCCTCGTGATGCCCGCCTCTCCGCTCTCGTTGCCTCCTGGGCTCTGTGTTCCCCCCCCCCACAGGCACGGCCGGCCGGCGGGGTGGGTGGGCCGCATCCGCTCGGGGAGCCAGCGGCCCGCAGCTCGAGGCTCGCAGGTGGCACGTGACGCTAGGAGGAGGATGAGAACAGCAAACACCGGCGGTCCCTGCTGAGGACGAGGCCACCTACGATCCCAGGACGCTCGAGCGCATACAGGCCCTGACGGCGGCCAAGCGGAGGGCGGTGGAGGCAGAGGACTTCGGCGTCCCGCAGAAGGGGACGAGGTGAGGGAGGCCATCTCCCAAGAAGGGAGGGGGTTTGTCAGAAGCCCCCCCCGCTTTCCCAGGAAGCCTGCTTGGAAGCCTCCTCACTCGTCTGAGAAGCCCACCGCCTTCTTGGCAAGGCCCCCCTCCCTCGCCCCAACCCCCTCCTTGTTCGACGCCACAGAGGACTACGAGGAGGCCAAGCGGTGCAAGGACATGCTCGCTCGGCTGAGGCGCCCGAGCCCCCCTCTGCTGGTCGGGTGCTGCCAGAGGGGTCCCTGGCCCAAGGTGTCCTCAGGATTTCCGAGGAGGCCCCCGCGGCCTCTACAGTATCAGCGTTTGCGTGCTAAAGCGTTTTCTTTTGCGGAGCTGGGCCCCCTGGCGCGAATGGCCGAACGACCCTCGCAGCGGGACACCCTGGCGACACGGCTGCCGCCGCAAAAGTTGTCGGTTTAACGCTTGCACCGGCCCCAGGAGCTCCAACACGGAGCGAAGAGCAGAGGGGCTTTTTGGACCAGAGGCCAGCAACACCTTCAGCAACCCCGGACCGGGCCTGGCCGTGTTGCACCGTCAGCCCCTCCCGTTTTCAGCCACTGTTACCTCGCTTCCTCGTAGCTCTCACCTCGGCCCTGTTTGGCGAGGCAGGTCAGTTTCCATTGGGAAAGGGGGCAGTGATGATGGTGAAGATGATGATGGTGATTATGCGGATGATGCCATGCTGCTGATGATGATGATTGTGATGCTGATGGTGCTTGATGATGATGGTGGTGATGCTGATGCTGCTGCGGATGGTGATGGTGGTGCTGATGACAGATTTCGATTTTGTGTTTCGTTGATGATGAAGTGATGATGAAGCCATGTCGAGACCTATATGAATTGATGATGATGGTGATGGGGATGAGGATGTTACTGGCGATGATTGTGGTGATGAGTTGGTGGGCTGATGTTGGTGGTGACGATGGTGGCGATGATAATGATGCTGCTGATGGTGATGAGGATAGACACTACGCGTTTTGATCCTTATGACCATAACGACGATGTTGATTCTGCCCACGGCGATGATGAATCATAATGATGGAGATGAAGGTGATGATGGCTGTACTGCTGATGGTGCTGATTGTGTTGATGGTGATTTGTTGTTGAGGAGGAGGTGGAGGAGGAGGAGGAGGAGGAGGAGGAGGACGACGACGAGGACGAGGACGGCGACGAGGGGGGAGGAGCAGCAGCAGCAGCATGAGGAGCATGAGGAGCAGGACCAGGACGAGCACGAGGAGCATTGAGGGGAGGAGCGGAAGGTGTAGGAACAGGGTGGACGAGAGATGGCAAGTATTCGATCGAGCTTGGGCCTTGGTGGCTGAGCGTCCGCCCCTGCGCACGTCCGGGCGGGGCCGCGAGCGTACGCCGAGATGGCCCGGCTACGTTGGTCACGCGCGGCGAGCCTCGAACTGCGCGCCCGCCTGGTGGGCGCCGCTGCGGCGTGGCGAGGATTGGGGCGGGGGACTGCCGAAGGCGCTGGCGGAGGCAATCATCTCGAGGCGCCATCACCTCGAGGCGCTCGTGGCGAGGCTGGGTGGCCAGGATCTCGGTGGATCCAGAGGGGCTCCACCGGGTCACTTCGTCCGCTCGGCGTGGACGTCGCGCGCCGCAGGTCGCTTCAAGCCGTCGGGCCTCGAACCTAATCGAGGGCCGAGTCCAGTCGAGGGCGCGCTCCTCGCAGGCACCGCCGCCGACGTGTCGGGCGGACCTGCACTCGGGTGGAAAGGGGCGATGGACCATGGGAGGAGCCTGCGGCCGCTGGTGGGTTGCATCCGTCAGGTCTCCCCGCGGGGGCGGGGAGATGCGGCCAGGAACTCTGGCCTAGCGCGTCGCGCTGCGAGTTCTGGCCCACCACGCCTCGGCGCGACACGCTTTCCACCACGTGGTCCCAGGGCGTCCACGTCCCGAGCAATTCCGAGCTTGCCGCCACGCGGAGCGGAGCGACACGCTATCCGCTTGCAAGGCATAGCGTGTCGCCGGGGCCGCCGCCGCGACACTAAGCAACAGTTCCTGACCGAAAGTACTCGCGCTCGTCGCCTCTGGACAGCAAGTCTACAAAACCATAAACTCTCGGAGATTCGCGAAGACGTTTGGGGTCGGCGCCAGAGGCGCCGTCAGGGAGGGGGGACCAGAGTAAACCCAAGAAATCCACCCGGCCGTGCAACAACTAGAATGTAGGCGGCCTTGTCGGGATCATTCGAGAAGTGGTGTTGTCTACCTGGCCTACTCGGCCACCGTGGACTGGTGGGCTTCAGGGGGTCTTCGGGGGGCCTCCCAGTCTTTCCCATGGGCCTCCTGCACGGGGCCCGCCTGCCTAGCGCACCCTGTGGGCACAGAGCGGCCAAGGGACAGCCGAGATTGCAAGCAAAAGGCACACATGCCAAGGATCGTACAGACCTGGAGGTAGACTCACCAGGCAGCGAGATGGCTTAAATGGGCCTTAGATGAGCTCCAGCAGAGCCTTCTCACAAGGGTCAGGTCGAAGATCTTGAGTATGTGATGGTTTGTTTTCGTTGTTTTGCCGATCGGCGCAGGTCCTCGCACCCCCCATCCCCCCAGCCCCCATGGAGTAGATCTTGGCTGTTTTTGGCGCCTGTTTCGAGCAGGTGGAGTCTCCCCCATGTCTTCCGCCCAATGTCGAACCGCCGAATAAGAAGACGCTCACCATTGGAGATCGTCACGCTGAGCCCCGTCGCGAAGATCGTGAAGACCGCCACGAGTAGCGTCGGGGGCAGGGTGTGGTGCGGACAGCGTGCGCTACTCTAAAGTGAGCTGCGCGTTGCATGTGAGTCGGAACGAGCGTGCATCCGCGGCTGCTTGGCTCAAAGCGGCCGGCCGCCCAGATCTGACTATTACACCTCAGCGCGAGGTGTACTATTTGCCATCGATACCAAAACACTGCTTGAGATGGCTCGCCCCCTACTACTGGGACTATCGCTACTGCGGTACAACAGAGCAGGAGCTGGGCTTCGCCTAAGGCGAATCTGTTGGTTGGGCCTCCCGACCCCCTTTCAAACTTGGTAGCGGAGCTGGCCTATGGCGGTCAGCTCTAGCTCTACTCCTCACCATCCACGGCACTATCTGGTGGACTACAGACGTGGTGGAACATCAGGGCGCAGTGCGTTTGCGCGGAGGAATGTATATAACTACGCAGTATAGCAAGGACACTTGCAGTGACACCTACATCACTGCGCTACTACACTCCTGAAGTCCCCCCTACTCCAATTTGAAACTTCTTCGAAGACATAATGCATGGAAGCATGCGGTACGATACTGTGCCGCCTCCACCCCTGCGCAGATTTACGACTACACATCGAAAACCCCAACCGACGACATCCGACCACGACTTGCGAGGCCATTGGATTCGTATTGTTATCTTTGGGCTCACATGGGTCGCCATCGGGTGTGCGGTAGGACATATGCTTGGCGGAGACGGCACAATAACGACCTTCCCTCATTGGGACCCAGCCGGTCAAGTACGTTTCCGCGAATTCGTCCGCGAGGTACATGCCTGGATCAACGTGACCACAGGCAGCACGACGCCCTCCCAACAACTTGCAGCCCTGCAGCGAGGTTTGGGAGGCTTCGCGCGGACCAGAGCCATGAGAGTCCCCCCAACAGTTATCAATTTTGGCGTTAACACCGGTGGCCGCCATAACGACGGCGTCACCTACATCATGTTCCCCTTAAGCACGAAGTTCGAGAATTCAGAAGAGGAGCGCCAATTCAAGTCTGGTGCAGCTCTCATTGACTTCCGAGTTCATGCTGGGAGCGAATCGGCCAGACGTTGGCACGCTTCGAGATAGCCCGCTACGAAGCTGAAACGGCAGGCTTTGACATCTCCAACTTCCAAATCTTAACCGTTATTTTATCCAGAGCTCTTAGAGTGGGGACATCGCGTGCACAGCAACTCCTGCAGCCACTAAACCACCACATGCCGAGAGACCACCAGCAGCTTGACGCTTTAATTGAACGCATGAAATCATATGCACACGTTGCTGAAAGAACCCCTGGCAATATTGGTGGTGCATACACCGACGCGGCCAGGCATCGTCGAACAGGTCGGCCCCTCGGCGATGGGCTCCTCGTCGCAGGGGCATGGCAGCACAGTCATCACCACCATCACCCATCATCCACCACCCACCATCCAGCATGACCGTCCTTATTCATCATCGTCCTAAGCATCATCACCATCGTTGGCACTGTCATCGGCATCATGATATGTAGCCTCTAATATCGTCACCATCAGCATCATCACCTTCACTATCATCATCAGAATCATCATCACCGTCATCATCATGGTCATTACCATCATCAAAGTACCAAATCATCGGCTCATCATCGTCATCCGCATCGTCAGCATCACCCGCATCAACTCATCACCATCAGCCCATTATCAGCAGTGTCATCGTCATAATCGTCATCATCGTCACCATCATCTCCAATTTTGCATCATCTACCGTCTATCACCCATCATCCACCATCCATCACCGTTATCATCATAAGCATCATCACAACTACTATCGTTATCAGCATCATCATCCTCATCATCATCATCCTCGTCGTCACCATCATCATCCACCATTCATCATCCATAACCCCTTATCTCATCATCATCATCATCATCACTACCATCGTCATCGCCATCAGCATCAATATCATCATTGTCATATTTTGGCCAACGTCATCACCATCCACCACCCGTCATCCACCATCCATCATCATCGTAGTCGTAGTTGTCGTCGCCGTAGTCACCACCATCACCATGATCGTCAGTTTCATCAACAGCATCACCATCATCAACGTCACCATCAGCATCCATCACAACCATCATCCATCAACCACCGCCCATCGTTCACCATCCATCATCATCATCATCATCATCATCATCATCATCACCATACTTTCTTTCTCCTCCCGCCTCCTCCCTGCTCTCTCCGCCCTCCAAGAGCATCCTTCTCATCCCCCCCTTCCATCTTTCCCCTTTCCTCCCTCGCACCTTCCTTTTCTCTTGCCCCCTCCTCGCCGGTGGAGGCACGTGGGGAAGATGCTCCGCGAGCTGGAGGACAGGAAGAGAGCGTGCGTGCAGAGCGAGGACTACGACGCCGCCAAAGCCCTGAAGGTGGAGATCGAGAGGAGCCCCCCCCCCTCGCGCGCGCACGGAAGACGCTCCTTGATCGCCTCCCCGCTAGAGGACGAGGATTAGGAGGAGGAGGAGGAGGAGGAGGAGGAGGACGAGGACGAGGACGAGGACGAGGACGAGGACGAGCAGGAGAAGGAGGAGGAGGAGGAGGAGGAGGAGGAAGAGGGGGCAGGGGAGGAGAAGTAGGAGGAGGAGGAGGAGGAGGAGGAGGAGGAGGAGGAGGAGGAACAGGAGGAGGAACAGGAGGAGGAACAGGCGGAAGCAGCGACGTGCGCACGAAGGGTCGCGGCCGGGGAGGGGGAGGCCCCGCGCCGAGCCAAGACAGCCGTGCTGACCTCCGAGCGCTGCTGTGCACGCGGGCCTCTTGTCCTTCCAGGGCTGGGCCTCCCCCTCCTCCTCCTCCTGCTCCTGCTCTTCCTCCTCCTGCTCCTGCTCCTCCTCCTCCTCCTCCTCCTCCTCCTCCTCCTCCTCCTCCTCCTGTCCTTCCAGGGTGGGGAGGGGAGCCGTCGCCACGGCCGGAGATGCTCCCCGGGCTCTGGGCGAGAGCGCTCCCCCCGTGGAGAGGTCGGGCGGTGGGCTCTGAGAGGGAGGAGGGCCCGGGCCTCTGGGCTTTTATCGGGGGTGGACAGAGGAGGGCCTGGGCCTCTGGAGGGCCTGGGCCTCTGGAGGGCGTCGGTCGTCGTCGTCGTCGGCGTCGTCGTGGTTCCCAGGCCCCCTCGCGTCGTGAGGACATCCCGACGGAATGCTCTGGCAACTGTTGGCTCCCCGGAGCCCTTGCTGGGCCGGGGGGCCGTCAGCAGTCTGTTCAGGTCGGGGGTGGGCAGAACCCCCAACAGTGACACGTCGATTAGTGAATTGTCCGTTTTCGGTTCTCGAGATGGCGCCGTGGCCGTTATTTTCCAGGCTTGCGCCCGCCAGGTTTGGGCCTCGGGTCGTTTTCACTAAACCACGTTTTACTCAAAGGGGGTCTGTCCATCCCCGATTTTAAGTCGGGCCTGTCCCTCTATACAGGAGGAATGTTCACAAGACATAGTCTGGGGACGATTGGTTTAAGTATTTTTGGACCATGCTGGCGTATTTTTTGAATCTTCTAAATTTCGTCCCAAGGCCCCCTGTAGGAGGACAGGCCCGACTTAATTCTGGACATCGCGGAGCAGTCGCGAGGGACGTTGCTGCTCCCCGATCTGGGCCCCTGGGGCGGCCGCTCCGGATCGACAGGCGGCGAACCGCCGGCCCCGGGGGGCCCCCACTTCGTGGAGCCGGGGGCTCCGGGGCCCACCACGCGCGCGAAGCTCTCCGGGACTCCGGACGGCCGGGTCCTCCTCCTTGGCATGGCGCAGACGTGCGCATCCCAGACATGCGACGTCCTGATGTTTTCGGGACGGCGTCCTGGGAAGTCTCAGCCCTTTCCCCGGGACCGGCTTTTTGTCCTGAGTCGTTTTTTGACGGTCCCGAGGGCCGGCGAGGGCCCCCGAGGGCCGAAAATACTGAACACTTTGCCGTCCTGATATCATGATTGGGATTTTTCTCTCGGCGAGGACCATCGGGACGCATTGTTTTGTCCAACTCAAGCGAACAAAATAGATAAGCGCACGAAGCCGAAGAGAACGCATGGGGAATATTAGGGACGTCTCCGAGCGATGGCGAGCCTTCTGTCCCCTGCCCCCCCTTTGGGAGGCGTGATGGCACAGGCGTTTAGTCGGGCCTGTCCCTCTACAGGGGGAATAATTTCAAATTGTCAAAGAATTATCCCAGTGTGACCCTACCTAGGAGTTGGAACCCCTAGGAAAGCAGCATTAGTAGTAACAGTAACGCTAAGCTAAAGCTAAGCTAAAGCTAAGCTAAAGCTAAGCCACAGCTAAGCTAAAGCTAAGCTAAGTCTAAGCTAAAGCTAAGCTAAAGCTGAGCAACAGCTCAGCTAAAGCTAAGCTACAGCTAAGCTAAAGCTAAGCTAAAGCTAAGCTAAATCTAAGCTAAAGCTAAGCTAAAACTAAGCTACCGCTAAGCTAAAGCTAAGCTCAAGCTAAGCTAAAGCTAAGCTAAACGCTAAGCGAAAAGCTAAGCTAAAGCTAAGCTACAGCTAAGCTACAGCTAAGCTAAAGCTAAGCTAAAGCTAAAGCTAAAGCTAAAGCTAAAGCTAAAGCTCCCAGGGGACTGGGGGAACCGCTTCCAGGGGACGGGGAACCGCCCGGGGCGCTTTCCACTGCCCGGCCCTTTTAAGCTAAGAGAGTAAGAACCCTTCTAGGCAGAGCCTAGGTAGGGAATATTTTCAAATCGTCAAAGATTATCCCAGTGCGACCCTACCTAGGAGTTGGAACCCCTAGGAACGCAGCATTAGTAGTAACAGTAACGCTAAGCTAAAGCTAAGCTAAAGCTAAGCTAACGCTAGTCTAAAGCTAAGCCACAGCTAGGCTAAAGCTAAGCTAAAGCTAAGCTAAAGCTAAGCTAAAGCTGAGCAGCAGCTAAGCTAAAGCTAAGCTACAGCTAAGCTAAATATGAGCTAAAGCTAAGCTAAAGCTAAGCTAAAGCTAAGCTAAAGCTAAGCTAAAGCTAAGCCACAGCTAAGCTAAAGCTAAGCTACAACTGAGCTACAGCTAAGCTAAAGCTAAGCTAAAGCTAAGCTAAACGCTAAGCGACAAGCTAAGCGAAACGCTAAGCGAAACGCTAAGCTACAGCTAAGCTAAAGCTAAGCTAAAGCTAAGCTAAAGCTAAAGCTAAAGCTCCCAGGGGACTGGGGGGAACCGCGGGGCGGGGACTGGGGGAACCGCCCGGGGCGCTTTCCACTGCCCGGCCCCTTTAAGCTAGAGAGTAAGAACCCTTCTAGGCAGAGCCTAGGTAGGGGAAAAAAGGTACGGGGAACATGATTTGAATATCTTTTGACCCTTCGGGGGTATCTTTTTAGGATTTTTCATTTTTCGCCCAAAGTCCTCCTGTAGGAGGACAGGCACGACCCAATGGTACAAGCAGGGGGGAGGAGGGAAGGCGGGAGGCGGGAGGCAGGAGGAGGAAGCAACGGAGGCTTCTTGTTAAGTCGGGCCTGTCCCTCTACAGGAGGAGTATTCAAAAGTAGTCAAACATAGTTTGGGATTTGTTTGCATATGTTTGACCATTTGGGGGTATCTTTGTTTGGCTTCGGTTCATTTGTCATTCACATTCCCCCTGTAGGGGACAGGCCCGACCTAATACAAGCGGGGGGAAGGAGGGAAGGAGGGAAGGCGGGAGGCGGGAGGGAGGAGGAGGAGGAGGAGGAGGAGGAGGAGGAAGCAGCGGAGGCCTACTGTAGGCGCGCCTCGGCGGGACTGTCCCCGGCCACATCAATTTTCGGGGGCCCCGGCAAGATCGCCGAGGCCTTTTTGCGGGATCGACGTGGACATCATGGCGGCTGCCTATCTTCGGCGCGCTGTCGCGCCGCCTGGTTCCTCCGCCGAGCTCCCATCGGAGCTCGCCCCTTCGGAGGAGGCCGAAGTGCATGTCTGCCGCCTAAAAAGTTCAGCTTGGAAGACAGCACGAGCACTCTATGCGCATCAGATGGGTATGACACTGGGAGGCGAACGCGGGATGTGCTGCATGTTATCGCAGCCCACGCTTACAAACGAATGTATCATATGTAGTACGACCTTCCCAATACGAGTGAGCGCACAACATCACATCACAGAAACATGGAGATCACGCGCGTGCAAGCTCGACCAGACCTGGGCCCCGCACCCCCTCATTGCCCCGGAGAGCCTCTCCTGTCTGGTCTGCCAGGAGTTTTTTGAAGAGTACACCGAGCTTCGAGGCCACCTCTGTTGACATTTACTTCAAGATGCCTTAGGGGCTCACAAGCTGTCCTTACCGCCACGCCCTGCACCTGCTCGCGATGTCCACGCTGCTCCCATCGGCAGCGAGTGCACCTCAGAGGCCGAGCTGCCGTGCCCCGCGGGGATCCTCCCTCATGTCTGGCAGTGGTGGCGCCAGCGCAAGACCCAAGGCAGATCGCTCGAGGAGCCAGGTCCGTGGCAACGACACCCGCAAGAAGCCAGAAGACCAGGACACTCACGAGGACCAGCAGATCGACCCCAAGAAGGCCCCCATCGCCAGAGTCCGCCGCAGGAGGGGTGCTGCATACAAGCCGAAGGCGGCGCCCAAGATTCAGAACGGCATGCGCGACCTCATTCTCATCCTGCTGCGGGCGACCTACCGGAACACGAAGAAGATCAGGGAGCTCAAAGGATGAATCATCACGACGGTGAAGGTCAGCGAGAAGGAGAATCGCAACTACGCGCGGGCCATTCGCCAAGAAGGAGAATCACACGGAAGGTCCCCCCCCGCCCCAGGCGCAGCGATGGCGATGCTGGAGGCGATGGCCCAGCAGGACATCGGCTCCAAGAGCAAGACCGATCTCACGGCCACCAGCGCCATGGACCAGTTTCAGGTGCAGGACATCTCCCCGATATGCAAGCTCGAGAAGGCCAACAAGAGCGGCCAGGCCAATATACTATTCAACTGCAGGGGCTACGAGATCAGGCAGTGCATCATGGGGGGCGCTCCACAACGCCGACGAACAAGCTTGTGTGAGAACAGCGCCAGCAGGATTCGTGGAGGATGAGCTGGCCCTTTGGATGGGCGCCGTGATGGACGAGCTCTAGATTGGACGCCAACACTCCGCGCTAGACCATCAACCGTGCCGCCCTCCCCCCCCCCGAGTGGCCTCGTGCACGCTTGCCCGTAGGGGGCCGTTCTGCTGCTTGCGGGAGGGGGCATGCCGAGCTGCCCTACAGACAGCCCGACGGGGGGGGGAGGACTGCGCCTGATGAGCCGATCATCACTAGTGAGTCCATGAGAAGACTGGAAGCCACCAGCGCTACGACGGGGATCTGCACCTTGCCACCTCTCCCTCACCGACATTTCCGCCTACGCCAGCGCCGACTCCAGCTACCTGCACCCCAGCACCGACGGCATCAACGGCAGCAAGTACGAGGCCGCACGATGAGGCCGACGCCAGAATGAGGCCACCAGCGCCTCACCAGTGCACAGGGCCAGCTCGCGAGAGGCACGAGGGGCCCACCAGCATAATAGGCGCCCTCCCCTCGACCTCCTTCTGCCCCCCCGCCGCCGGATTCTGCTGCTGCCTCCATGCCGCCCACTTCTCCCCTCTGTCCTGTTGCACCCGCCTATCCCTGCTGACAGCTCGAGGAAGAGGTCGGGGCCGTGGCCGAAGCCGCGGTGTGGGACACATTTCGAGGTGAGCTGGGTTGTGGGCCCACCGCTTTCCCGATCGCTGGGCCGCTCGCAATCACGTGAGCGGCGCCTTAGAAAAAACCGCCTTTCTGAGGGCGAGCACCGTCTAGGCTCCAGCCGTTGTTACTCTGTTTTCTGTGATCTTGGAACTTCGGACATTTGGTGTTGAGTGAGTGATCCATCCATATCAATCAATCAATCAATCAATATGTCTATCTATCCATATCTATCTATCTATATATCTTTATTTATATATATATGTATATGTATATGTATATGTTTATGTATCCATATCCACCGCCCGCTGGTCCACCAGGACGTCGGTTCACAGGCGGTGGATATGGATAGATCCCCCCTCTTCGCATCAACAAGCTCCTGCTGTGCAACCTGAGCCCCATGATGGTGCAGTTGGCGGCGAGTCGGTTGTCCCCTCCTTCGCCCTCCCGACGACCATATTAAGACAGGATATGCAGTCCAACAGGACCGTAAGGATGATGAGCTTTCCGATGGGCCCCCTTTCATGTCTGCATTTTTTGCCCATTTTCATCCACTATCGCGGACCACACTCTCTCTCTCTCTCTCACAAGACGTCCACTTGGGCGCCCAATGCCCTCGTATCCGTACCGCGCATCCAGAGCATCCTGCCGCGCTGCAGTGTAGCGGGCGGTTCGCGCGGAAGGGCGCCTCCGCTGGCAGTGCGCCGCGTGCGGGCTCTGCCTCGATAGCCTCACAGACGATTCGCTCCTCAGCGCGCCCTCGCTTCCCGAGGAACGCCGCCCGACGGGCGCGAACTTCGCTCGCGAGCGCGTTCTGCACCCCCGGCACCCCGTGCTCACGGGATACCCTTCAGCAAGTTGGGGGGCACTTCCGTTTGGCCAGCCGCCGGGGCTGCGCACGAGACCCGCGGCCCGCACGCGCTCCCGTGCACGACCTCGGAGGAGGAGGAGGAGGAGGAGGAGGAGGAGGAGGAGGAGGAGGAAGAGGATGAGGAGGAAGAGAAGGACGAGGAGGAGGAAGACGAGGAGGAGGAGGAGGAGGAGGGAGGAGGAGGAGGAGGAGGAGGAGGAGGAACGCTCGTAACACGGAAGGGTCGAGTGCACGCGGCGGTCGGTGGGCAGTCGCTTTGACCCTCCTGCGCGGCCCGCGGCGCGAGACGCGCAGCCCTCGCGAGGACTCCACTCCAGAGGCCAGTCGAACTTCACAGCAGCGGCGGCGGGCTCATGCAGAGAGCTGGGCGTCGACCCAAGGGCTGCGATTTGCGTCGTGCTGTGGCAGGGGGACCCGTCCGGGGCGCTGCGGTCTGCCCGGTGCGCCTTGCCGCCTTCAGCGCCTGGCCGATACCCCCCCCCCGGGCCCGCGGCCGACCTTAGAGGCCACATGTCCGCGTCTTCTCTGCTGACGACGTGGAGAAGGGGGGGGGGGAAGGAGGAGGGGGGGGGGCAGTTGACGCTACGAGCCCTGGCTCTGCGGCTTGCCCAAGAATAAGAAGGAGGGGGAGGGCTGCAGGATAATGATATAAGGGGGTAGAGGGAAGGAATGTGGGAGCGGCCCGGGGGTGTGACACGGGCCCGTTCGCGCCAACAGTGCGGGGACCTCCCAGGCAACACGCTCGTTTTGGGAAGCAGGCGCGTCTCTTTTCATCCTCCCATGATCACCGCGATGCATCAGACACTGTACTGTGGCATCCCAGGGGGGGGCCGCCTGGGGATTGGCATGGGCCCGTTCGCGCCCAGAGCGCGGGGTCTCCCAGGCCAAACGCTTGTTTTAGGATGCGGGAGCGTCCCCTGTCAGAGCCGCATGCTCACCACGATGTGGCCGACGCGCCCCATGGGCCTCCCAAGGAACAGCCGCACGGGGGTATACCACGGGCCCGCTGGCGCCCAGATTGTGGGGACTTCTGAATCGCCGAGATTGCCGGACCCCCTGACTCTTGCCCAGATTTGCACTGTCTCCGATCCAGTCAGGTTGAAACCCAATCCTACCCAGCCTCCCATAGATTCAGCCACGCGCTGTCAGGCCCACTCGCGCGCAGACCCGTTAGCACCCAGACCCAGTCATATTGAGACGCTCTTCCTCATCTTCAGTCTATCATATTCCGACACGCCCACGCTCAGACTCACTCGCATCTGGGTTCGTTCATACCCCACCTCGTCTTCCTCCACCTCGCCTCGTTTTCGACCCTCTCCCCCCACCTCGTCCTCGATCGCTCCTCCCCCCCATGCCCTCCTCCCCCCTCGGTCCCTCTCCCTCCCTGCTCTCCTTGCCTCTCGCCCCCCCCCCCCCCCTCCCCCACTGGCTCTCCCCCTCTGCCTCCCCCCCATCCAGCACCTCGCCCCTCGGCCCCACGCGTCTTCTGTCGGGCGTGTCCCCCTACAGGGGGATTCTGGACGAAAAATAAAACATATGTTCAACATGGTCAAAAAATCGTCAAAAATAGTCTGGGGACTAGTTCTTTTATTTATTTTGCATTTTTGGGGCATTCTTAGGGTTAAAACAAATTGTTGAACATCCCCCTGTAGGGGGACACACCCGACATAACACACGTCCGAAGAAGTGTTGTTCTCCATGCGCTGCCACGAGGTCCCGACCCCAGTGTTCTCTTCTCAAGGTCCTGGGGCCCGGCAGCGGGGAAACTGTTCGACTGGACAGAAGAAAAGTTCGGATGGTCGGGGGGATCTGCTGGGCCGCGAGATCTGCACTCAGGCATGGTCGCGTCGTAACAAAAAAAAGAGTCCGGGCGGGAGGTTTTTTTGGCCGTGTTCGGCCTCGGGGGGCCACCGCCAGACCTCGGGGCCACCAAACCCATCCCGGGGAAACGGTCGGGACGTCCAAGAACCCCGTATGGAACCAAAAGCAGGACGGCCGGGTCCGGTGTCTCGTCCCGAGTGGCCGAACATAGCGACAAGCTCCCCGTCGTGATTTTTGCCTTACCTGAGAGGTCTGGGAGATCTACACGGGGCGTTCCAAAAATGGCCTTGCCCACGAAGATCGAGGGAGTTGGCCTCTCTTCCTCGGTGGAAGGCGGCGGAAGGTCGGCGGAGTAAGGCGAGGCCGCCTCCGCTGGCGGTAGCCGGCGGAAGCCGGCGCAAGCTCGGCGGAAGGCGGCGGAAGGAATCAATGAATGCAGGATGACGATTGATAAATGATTGAGGGTCGTGTTGCGTCGGCGGCGCCTCGGAAGATGATTAGAAAAAACCGGCCGTGGGCTGGGAAACTTTTTCAAAATCGTTCCCCCGCTTGCCGTCCTCGGGCGCGCGCCCTGACAGCCGACGGGCAAGACGGAGCCGAAGCGGAGGAGGGAGGTTCGCATTTTTAGACATAATGTTTGAAGCCGGCGTGCAACGAGTATTTGACGTAAAAGTTTGCAGCCGACATAGACTTGATATTTGACGTTATATTTGAAGTCGACGTCGAAGAATCTGTTGAAGTAGAATTTGACGACAACGTGAAATTAGCATTCGACGCAAGATTCGAAGCCGACGTGCTATCGACATGTTTCTAATCGTCTTCCTCCCGTTGGAAGATCAGTCAGGAATCAAAGCAACTGTTTTAATCGTTCCCTTATGTTTTATGTAAAAAGCGTAATCCCGCATTACCCTATCTTGAGAAATGTCTGATTCACGAGACGGTGCTTAAAACTTAACCGTTCAAGGCACCACAAAAAAACAACCCATAATGATTGACGCCTTATCTTAGAATACTCAATAACATATTTGTGCGTCTCAAAGGAGTTCTCTATAACCAAAGGCACATGCTTCCTGCACCACTGCTTGTAGAAAACAGAGCCGCCCCGCTGCCCCAGGCCTGGCGCATCCCAGGCCCAACACTGGTCCTCCAGGGGCCTGGGGCTCTTGCTGGGTGCCGCGGAGAGGTACGGCTCGGGGGCGGCCAAGAGGGGGGTGATGATCAGGGGGGGCAGATCATGGCGGGGGCCACGACAGTTATCCCATCAGAATTCACGGCGTCTCTTCTTCTTCTTACTTCAACACGTCCCCGGCCCCCCCCCCACTGGGCCGCGCACGTCCCGCCGGCCATGATTGGCGCCCCCCCCCCCTTTGGGACGCCCCCCTGTCGGCCGCCCCCCGAACGGCGGGGGCGCTCGTGAAGGAATCTGCCCAGACCCAGACGCCATCGAGTTATGAAAGAAATCACGACGGCAGGTTTTTCGCTATGAGCCTGTTTTTTTGGATTCAGGCAAGTTTACTTGCATGGCGTTCGCCCCCCCCCCCCCCCCCCCCCCTCGCCCCTCTTCAAGCGAATACTAGCGTGCAAATGCCTTTCGACTTGCGTAATTTCCGCGCCCCCCCGAACGTGCAAGTCGTTTGCGGCTTGCTTCAGGCTCAGCCCCCCCCCCCCGTCCATGCAAGTAAACTTGCCAGAGTCTAAAACAAAAACAGGCTCTATGTTCGGCCTCCGGGGGCCCTTACCCGCCCTCGGGGCCGCTAGAAAGCTGGGTCGAGACCTCTGGGGGTCGACTCTGTGAACAAAATCCTGGCGTCGGGGGTCTGGGGGCCCCGAATGACTGCGTATCTGATGAGGGCGGGGGGTGATATCCGTGGCCGAGCCCCAGCTGCTGTTCCACTGGCTTCCAGACCCTGGACTCCTCCAATGGTTCCTCATCCAGTGCCCTCACCGTATATCCCCAGGCATGCGACGCGCTGACCTTCTTAGTACGGCGTCCCCAGGAGCCCCGACCCTCTCCCAATGGCTGCTTTTTCACCCTGAGTCGTTGTCTGACGGCCCTGGGGCCCGGCGAGGGCCCCCATAGGGGCCGAGACCATCGACGAACTTCCCGCCCCGATGTCTGTTGAGCATGTCTGGAACCCGGCGAGGGCTCCCAGGCAGGGGCCGAGTCTAGCGACAAACCTCCCGCCCCGATTTGGCCCACCGTGCGCGAGCAGGTCTGGAACCAGACCCCGCCGCCCCAGCCTGGGGCCCTCTCCCCCCCCTTCCCTGAGATCCGACGCTGCAGAACATTGCAACACCGCACGACCAGACCCCCAGACCCCATCTTTCTGCGCCATTCTTCGAGCCGGCTCGATCGGTGAGGGTCCCGGGGCCCGACCTTGAGCGAAACGGACACGGCACATGCGACCTGATTTTTTGTTCGGGACGGCGTCCCCGGAAGTCCAGACCCAGACACCCGGCGTCTCGATTTTTTCGAGACACGGGCCCCCGACCTCTCGACCACTTCCCCGGGACTGGTTTTTCATCCCGAGTCGTTTTTTAACGGTCTCGAGGCCCGGTAGGGGCCCCGAGAGGCCGAAAACTATGATAAGTCTCCGTCTCGATTTTTTCGAGACGCCCGATGTCTGAGGACCTTTTCCCCGGGGGCGGTTTTTCATCCTGAGTCGTTTTTTGACGGTCCCGGGGCCCGGCGAGGGCCCCGAAGGGTTGAACATCGTGAGAAACTTGCCGTCCTGCTTTCTTTTTACGATGTTTGAGTCGCCAGCATCTCAGGGTCGGCCGGACGCTCCGCGCTGCCGCCAGGCTCCGCCTCTCCATCGAGCAGCCGGCGGGGCCGCCCCCCGCCGCGGACCAGCCGCCGCAGGGCCGTACCGCGGCCGACCACCAGGCGGGCCCGCCCCCGCGGGCACCGAAGCGGGCCCGAGGGCCGAGGGCGGCCGGGCGCCGGCCGCGGGGGGCACTTCTCTCTATATAGGCCCCCGATGCTACCCTCGTCAAGCTAAACTTCAGAAATGGCGACCACGCCCCTGCGATGTCGGCGCGCCCTTCAATGTCGATAGACGCCCCTCCAATGCCGGGGCCAGGGCAGAAGTGGTCTGATCGGGAACGACTCGGAAGTTCGATGATGACCGACATTGGAGGGGTGGCACATACAGGTACCTCGCAGTCATCGCTACTCTGTCCAGAGTCTCCCCACAGACAGTTCAGCCACCTAGGACATGTTTGATGTCAATTTTTACGAGGGTTGTAGGTGGGGTCCGAGTAGATGGGGTCGGAGGATCGCGCCGCATCGTCGATGCATCGGCGGTGCGGCTCGTTGTGGAGCCCGATGTTCTCCACGTCGGCGTCGCCCACGTATCGCCGACATACACGATACGTCGCCGGTGCGTCGCCGATGCATTGCTGATGCATCGGCGAGAACGAGTTCTGAGATCGGGAACGAGTTCTCGGCCCTCGCCGAGGACAGCCGCCCGCCCAGCTGCCCGGCCGCGAGCGCTCCAGAGTCCTCCCCCTCTTCCTTTCTCGACCTCCACCTTCGGGCCAGAGGGCAGTCTGGGACTCCGTTCTTGCGAGACGCCTGGGGGGTCGGCCCGAGAGGGCTCCTGTCGTCGCTCAAGGCCTGAGCAAGCTGTCGTCGTCCAGGCAATCTCTGATTCACCCCCCAGCCGGGCTCGACGGCGAGCGCGGCGGCTCGCGCGGGGCAGGACTGGATCCGCGAGCTCCAGGCGCCGGGCGGCGCGCGCGCGCGGTGGGGGGTCGGAAGTCAAATCGGCGCGAACGAAATGGGCACGGAAAGACTTGGTACAATGCCCAACAGCAGTTCCTGTTCAATGTGAACAGGACTCGCTGTTGGTGTCGCCACGGCCTGTGTCCATTTGAGACAGATGGCCGCCTGCCCAACAGCGGCCGCTGTTGGTTTGGGACAGCGCATGTTTTTGGGCATTGTACCCACTCCTTGCGCGACCATTTCGGGCGTCCAAATCCAAGGCGAAGCTAGCGGCGGTCCAGGAGGAGACCGACGACAGCGACACGGCAGCCAACTGGGGCCAGACCGGGGACCCGTGGGCGGACGCCGAGCTGCAGCGCATCGACTACACGGCCGAGTCGCTCTCCCCAGTCGAGCAGGAGCTCTTCTACGAGGGAAACTACCTACTGGGCCCGGCGGCGAGCAACGGGAGGCGCGCGGGCCTGAAGCTGCTGGCCATCCTCCAGGTGGTGGCACTTGCGCGCCTGCTCAAGCAGCTGGCGCCGGGCGCGAACAACATCCTGGATCGACCGGGGCCGCAACAGGGACGCGAACGGCGAGTGCGCGCGCCCTCTCTCCGCGACGCGTCGGGGAAGCAACCGGCGCGGCACGTTCGCCCACTGCCTCATCTGCAGGAAGAGGCTCGAGCTGCACAAGAGAACCAAAGGGGATATCCAGACCCAGAGGATGATCAAGAAGGAGGAGAATGAGCTGGCTCAGCGAATCGTAAAGGAGATGAAAATCGAGATGTCGGCACCGAAAAAAGTCGAGCCTCTCTCCGGTGGCGTGGAACAGGCCTCTCGCGCCCACGAAGCCGCCCCCGGCCAAGGCGCCGCCCCAAAACGGCAGGGCAGCTCGCAAGTCACCTCCGGTGGCCCCTGCTGCGGGCTTCCAGCCGATCGATACCATCGAGAATATCAAGGTCGAGAGCGACGACGACTTCGAGGAAACCTCGATTCAGACTCAGAACGACCAGCTGAAGCAGATCATGATTAACTGGCAGAGCCAGGGCATCAACCATCAGCTGGGCGAGCTCACGAGGATGATGGCCATTCTCGTGCAGAACCAGGCCCAGGCGTCGGGCAGCGGCGACGGCCGCTAGGACGCAAGACCGCGAGGTTCGTCACCGATTGCCCAGACGACCGGGCGGTCAGGACTGAAATGGGCCCTGGAGAGGGCGTGGCCAGATCCACTTCTGCCGGAGCTGCCACGAGCTCCGAGAGCGTGCCTGGCTCGTCCTCCCGAGAGCCTGACTTTTTGAAAAATGGGCTCTCCTCTCGCCTTTCTCGTTCGTCCATCTTCTCGCTGTCTGACCTTCCCCAGGCATCTCAGATTCTCGCCGATCTCCCAGGAGGTCTCTCTCCCGAGAGCAGGACTGGAAACCGCCTGAGCGTCCTTGGCGGGGCCCGGGCCAAGACGGCCCTGCGCCAAGGAGGCCCTCATGGGTCCCGGGGGTCTGGGATCTGGAGTCGGGTAATTAAGCAGATCTCGCTGGATGAGGTCAATCACAGAGCGAATTGGTCACGCTCCGAGCTGAGCGATCGGGGGCGGGCGTCCTGGGTGGTCGATCTGGCGTTGGAGGCCGGAGGCTCGAATTCATCTTCGTCCGCGCTTGCCGGGGAGGTCAGGAGGGTCAGGGTTGAGCAAGGGAAGGGCAGCTGCCTGTGCGACGCGTCGTGGACCTCGACGTCCTTGGAGGAGCTGGCGCAGGCCCTAGCGGGCCATGGTCACGAGAACATCAAGATCACCACATGGGCCCGGCCCGAGCCTCAGGAGGTCTCCACCTTAGTTCTGGGCGCCCGAGATGGGCACCGAAAGAATGGGTGCTATGCCCAACAGCAGTTCCTGTTCATTCTGAACAGGCCTCGCTGTCCACGCCGCCGCGGCCTGTGTCCATTCGAGACAGGAGGCCGCCTGCCCAACAGCGGCCTCTGTTGGTTTGGGACAACATTTATTGTCGGGCATCGTGCCCATTTTTTCGGTACCCAGGTCGGGCGTCCAAATTATTCGTCAACGAGTCCGAAGATGAGATCGTCGAAGCGGCGCAGGCCCCAGCGTCCAGTCTTCCCGATAGTTGGGTAGTTTTCCATCGTGATCCCGTGGCGCACAAGGTCCAGCAGGAGCTCAACGTGCCTCGTCAGGTTAGACAAGGGGCCTTGCAGGCTCTCACGGGTTGGGGGATTAGAAAACAGCGCAGACAGATCAGAAGAGATGCCGCTCAGGCGTGTCGGAAGTCTGGCCACGCCGCGGTGCTAGAGCTGTTCTCCCCTCCCCGGGTGCCCCGTGAGATCGAGCGCCGTAGATGTCCTGTCCCACCGGCCAACGAGTCCGAAGATGAGATCGTCGAAGCGGACCAGGCCCCAGCGTCCAGTCTTCCCGATCGTTGGGTAGTTTTCCATCGTGATCCCGTGGCGCCCAAGGTCCAGCAGGAGCTCAACGTGCCTTGTCAGGTTAGACAAGGGGCCTTGCAGGCTCTCACGGGTTGGGGGATTAGAAAACAGCGCATGCAGATCAGAAGAGATGCCGCTCAGGCGTGTCGGAAGTCTGGCCACGCCGCGGTGCTAGAGCTGTTCTCCCCTCCTCGAGTGCCCCGTGAGATCGAGCGCCGTAGATGCCCTGTCCCGCCGGCCTCGGATAAGAAGACCAGCTAGGATCTGACCACGGCGGAGGGCCGCCGCAAGCTATGGAAGACGTTGCGCGAGGACTTCCCTGAGTGGGTGATCATGTCTCCCCCCTGCACGTCGCGTTCGTTAGCTAGGGCCCCCAACTGGTCCCGAATGGACATGGCCAAGCTTGAAGCATCTGAGGCCGAGGGCCCCCTGTTTATGGGTATCTGTGCTATGGTGGCCATGCATCAGCTGCAGCGCGGGGGGGGGTTCTGCTGGGGCATTCGGCTTACGCGCTGTCTTGGGGACTCGAGTGCGCCGAGCTGGTATCAGCTCGAGAAAGCGTGGGAAGCGCGTTGACCGACCAATTCCAGTTCGGGATGTCGGTCCCAGGGTCCGAAGAGCTGAATCAGAAAGCCACTCGCTTCCTCTCGAACGACCAGTCGATGCTTGGGTTGCTTGGCCGTCGGTGCGACGGCCCTCATCCTCGCTTTCCCTCGTCGGCGGTGCGAGGACCTCGACGGCGGAGGTCTACCCGCCGGCTTCGACCCTGGCGCAGCGAGTGGAGAGCGCGCTTCTGAGTAGCAGAGAGGCTCTGGCCCCCTCGGATGGGCTGGAGGCTTATCCCGAGGGGATTGCTTCTGTGGGTGAGGGGGTAAACGAGGTTATTGACGTTTCTGATGAGGAATCCGAACCGTCTCCTCCTGCCGCTCACGGGAAAGGCTCTGGCGAGCCACCGTCGGGCGATCTCGCCGAGGAGTTTCAAAACGGGATTGAGAAGCTGCACGTCAACTTCGGACATCCGCAGCGCGACGACTTCGCGCGGTCGCTCAAGGTTGCTAACGCCCGGGTCCGATGGGCCGCTCGCCACTTCAGGCGCCAGGCGCGCGAGTCGGGGGGCGCGAACTCATGGAGGCGGCGAGCGCAGCTCTCTAGGACCTTTAGGTTCAACCAGCTGGTCGCGTTTGATCTCTTGTTCGCGCCAGCTCTCAGCGTGTCTCTGCCTATCTTGAACGCGGTGAATCACGGAACTAACTTTCGAGCGTGCACGGTGTTTCCGGGGACGACGGTTGAGCAAGTGTGGAGGGGATTTGTAAGGTCCTGGATCCGCCCGTTCGGAATACCCGAGGTGGTCATGTCTGGTGGGTGTTTTGATTTTGACAGCCTTTGTTCGAGACTTCGGCGTCTTCCACCACGCGTGCGACGGCGAGAGCCCGCGCCAGAACGGCCGTTGCGAAAGGCGCGGCGGACTGGTGAAGTTGGCTTTGCGGAATGCAGCCTTCTCTTCTCAGCCAGCGACAATTGAGGAGGTCGAGGACCTTCTCGCGGAGGTCGTGGCCACCAGGAACCGTCATACGCACGGGGGGAGCTTTCCCCCCGCCAACTAGTCTTTGGGGAGAATCCTCGGCTGCCCCGATCCTTGTTGAGTGACGAGGCCGTGGACGAGGTGGGGGCTCAAGATATTATTCGAGGCACTCACGATGCGGACTCCCCGTCCGCTGCTTTCGCTAGAAAACAGATGTTTCGGGAAGTAGCCATGAATGCGGCCATGGCCATGGGTATTCGAGAGCAGGCCCAACTCGCCTCCGAGTCCCGGCAGCGCGTGGGCATTTTTTATCTTCGTGGATCCTGGGTGCACGTGTGGCGCCGTCCCCAGGCAGGCGAGCGATCCAAGTCTCTCGGTGGAAGTCGATGTGCGGGTCCTGGGTCCGTTGTGTGCCAACGCGTCACTCCAGTCTGGGTCGCGATGCGATCGAGATTGCGGAAGTGCAGTCAAGAGCAAATCCGTTGGGCTACCCGGGAAGAAGCGTGGGGGGCCGAGCTCATGGCTAGTCCCACGCTTGAGCAGCTTCGTCGAGAGCTTCAGAACCCTGGCCGCCGAGCGGGAGTGGTCGACGTCGAGTCTGGGGGTCCTCCCCCGCCCGAGGCTTGGGATTCCCCTGGTCCCCGGCCGGCTCCAGAGTCCGAGGTTTCCGTTCCAGGTCAGGCTCCAGGCGAGGCCCCTTTCGCGCCCGAGGCTGTCGCGCCCGTGGCTTCGGAGCTCCAGGAGATGCAAGGACCGATGTCGGTCGCCCCGCAGGGTGCTAATGCTCGGGCTCCTGAGGCTCTGCGCACGCAGAGGCGTCGGCAGATCCGCACGCCGCCCACCCCGAGCGTTTTAATTAAGGTTTCTTCTTCTTCGGCCCCCACTCGGGTGGTGAGTGGCGAGCCCGACGTCGTGGAACCTCGTCTTCAGCGGGCCCGGTTGCTTCCGGTCGAGGAGCGGCATTCGGGCCCCGTTAGGGTGCAGGCTATATGGCTCAAGATCTTGATCGAGGCCCAGTCAGGGGCTTTCATGCAGGGTGCCTCGGGTCCGGCCCCCTTCTGGTCCTGACGTGAGCGCCGTTCAGGGCGCTCTGGGTCCCGGGGCCCCGTCCGTTCTTGTGGGAGCTAGACCTCCTGTTCCCCGGGGATCTCGATATGCGTTACTCGACGATGTTCCAGCCTGCATCCGCCGGGGGCAAGAGTCTCGTGCCCGGGAAGCCGAGGCGGGGGCCCAGGGCCCCAGGCAGCGTTCCCGCTCGCCGCTCGCCAGTTCGTTGCCGCCTGCCTCGGAAGGGGCCTCAGCGAGCTCCGGGGCCGAGGCCGAGGCGAGCGATCCGGCGCGGGCCGCGGCGGCAGTTGAGGCAGTCCGGCGGGCTGGCATCGAGCGCCTGCCATTCGAAGACCGGTGCCTGGCGTCCCGGCACGCCGAGCTAGATCTGGATGGGGGAGGATAAGCACGAACAGGAGGAGTTGTGGCAGGAGCTTTGTAGCTGATTTAGTTTTGAATCCGATTGTTGGATCTCCCCGACTTTTGCCAGTCATGCGACTGACCCCGGGGTGGCTCTGCCTGCGAGACGCGGGGCCTAGGTCAGCCTCAAGAACCCCCCCCCCTGCGGAGCGCAAGCTTTTCGAGGCCTCAGACGCTAAGGAGTGGAGCGCCATGATGTGCTCTGGGGCGGTGAAGGCCCTTTCCCCCGATGAGGCGCATCTGGCGCGCCGCCGGCTTCCGGACCGAATCCTCGGCAGTCGCGTGGCGAGGCGATTCAAGCCTCAAGAAGGCGCGGGGGCCCAGCCTGAAGCAAGAAGCCGATGGTGCGTCCAGGGGCGCGGAGACCCCGACTCCGAGTACCTCCATGCTTGCTCCCCCGCCCCCCATGCTGAGAGTCTGATGATCACGCTGCAGGCTGTTAGCTCGTTAGGCTGGGTGCTTGAGATTGCTGGCTCCAAGAACGCCTTCTGCCCAAGGGACAAGCTGAGCAGGCCGAAAGGCTCAATTGATGGAGAACCATGTAGCGGGCTATGTCTCGAGCCCAGGCATTGATTAAGCTTGTTGCACTGGTCTACGGACTCAGCGATGCCCTTCTCTTGTGGCATCGTGCTCTCACGAGTTTTCTCGTCTCAGACGGTTTTCGGAAATCCCTTGTAGAGCCGTGCCCATGGACCAAGCGGCCCTCTCTTGCGGAGATTCGCTCGATGATTCTGAGCGACGTGTACGATCTCATTGTGGCCTCGCACCCTGGCGAGCGCCAAGGACTTCGGGATCGTTGCAGGCTCGGTTTAAGCTCGGGAAATGGAAGTTAGGATCCGCAGAGTACGCTGGGCGCCGGATCCAGCAACAGCTCGGGCGAAAGATCATCGTTGATCAAGAGAAGTACATCGTGAAGCACCTCGCCGCCATGCAGTTGGATAAGTCTCGAAAGGCTGACCCCTCGTCGCTTCTGACGTCGTCTGAGGTCAAGGGGTATCGGATTTTGATCGCTCAGGTGCAGTGGCTAGGCCGCGAGACGAGACCCGACGTCGCTGGCTCTGCTTCTATGCTCAGCACGGCGCTGCCTTTTCCTACAGTGGAGGATGCGCTGCTGTGAATTAAGGTGGTCCGGCACCTGAAGTCCTCGGCGAGCCAGCGCATTGCCATCTGGCCCCTGGATGTTAGCTCAGTCACTTTCGCCGCGGTCTCCGACGCGGGTGGCCCTGGGTCCGCGAAACGAGGGGGTACTCAGGGTGCTTGGCTGGTGTGTGCTGCGGATGCTGACATCAGGCAGAACCGCTGGGCTCGCGTTTCGCTTTTATCTTGGTGCTCTTCTAGACTGAAGCGCGTGGTCGCCAGCGCTGGCGCAGCTGGGGCATTGAGCTCGTCGGCGGCAGTAGCCGAAGCTCAGTGGTTGCAGGTCCTCTGGCGCGACCTAATGGTTGATGATGTTGTGAAGCCCGACAGGCATTTAGGCCAGGCTCCGTTCTCTGTTGTCCTTTGCAAGGACTGCGAACTTGCGGAGTGCGTTGCTTCCCTGTCAGTTGTAGATGCAAAATCCATATTCGACACTTTGAGTCGAAACAGTTCAGGGTCCCGGGCCGACAGGGGGACCGCCATTGAGTTGGCGGCGATCAGGGATGCACTGTCCGCCATTGGGTCACAGGTGCGGTGGGTGCCGCATGGCCGCATGGCGGCCGACTCCCTCACGAAGGCCGACCCGGGGAGGGGCAATTGAGCGCTGCTAGACTTACTCAGTAGGGGTTCAATGCGTATCATTGATGATAGTGGTCATATGTCAGAGCGCGCCTTGAACGTCAGTCTCAAGACCCGTTCAAGAGCGGCCTCGAAGGCCGCCCTGGTTAGAGCTGCCTCGGGCTCCGAGGGCAGTGGAGGGGGTACCTGGAAGGTGTTCCTGGGTGACTACGGGACCCTGGAGTCGTTGCCCCGACGTCAGATCCACGAAAAGTAGTCCCGCTGTGTTCTGTGTCCAATCCTTCTCTTCCTCTTTGTGTCTTGCGCCTCATTATTGCCCTAGGTTATCCCTTTGGGCTTAGGCCTCACTATGACCTCGTAGCTCGGAGGCTCGAGGAGCCTTGAGGGTTTCCAAACCTGTACCGTCCTCATCCTGTTATTCCGATGTTTGACGACAGCGACGACAAGGGGGCGGTTGGCCATCAGATGCTCAGGTTTTCGGAGTGGCGGGGCGAGCGTTCGTACGCTGTCCCTACATGCGTGGCCAAGGCAAGGGTTCGGAGTGCAGGTCGTCGGCGACCGTCGCGACCGCGACCCGCTGTCGTCGACAGCAACCCGCCTGCACTTGCGTGATAATTAATGTAACGCTGACCCATCCGCTACGTGGTTGTGACCTTCTGTATCGCGGGCGACCTCTTGCGACCCGCCCGCGGCACGCGCCCATGGCCTGCGCTCCAGATGCTGGACTCCCCCTGCGACCCGCGATCCATTCGACCTGCCAACCGCAGCCCGGGCCGCTCTCGACCCGCGCTCGTGACCTGCCTGGGTTGCTCCTGCATCTTCATTCGGCAATTTGCTCTGCTTCCCAGCCCCCGCCAACCGAAACTCCTCACACCGTCTCCCACATTTCAGCCGAACGCCGCAACATGCCCAGCCTTTGCCACTGGCAGTTTGTTGGCAGCACGAAGGCGTGGATGTTGGGAAGGCCCACTGGCGGTCCTAGCCCGTCGAGCGACTTCTTGCCCAGGCCAGCTCTCGCACAGGAAACCAGCTCGCTGGCGCCCAGGGTGGCCAGATTCTCTGGTCGGGTGCCAACGCGGATTCTGACATTGTGTGACACAGCGGGCGCAGCCCAAACCATGTCCGAATTGATGCAAGTCTTCACGCAGAAGGGTACGGACAGTTGCGAGGCGATGGTGTACTTAGCCTTTTGCTGCCACTGTGGGGGGTGTTTCTCAGCCCTGACCCCTGAGTCTACACATCGCATCGGACCGTGGTGCCCCGCGGCTGTGCGACTTTCTGCTGCTGTTGCCCCCCACACAGAAGAAACAAGTATTACAGCACCGACCGGTTGCAGTCCCCACGGTAGGTCTTGTCCTGTGGCCGCGCTTCGGTGCATGCAGCAGCGGTCTCGAACCGTCCTGTCCTCCATAGGGAAGAAGACGGAGGTGATGACCCGCCCGGGTACCACTGAGTGAGGAAGGAAACAGGAAGGACGGAGGGGAAAAGAGGTGAAGTGAGGGGAAGAAGGAGGCTGATTGGGCAGGGGGTGGCATGCTTTCCCCATGTTCAGAGGCCTCGCGGTTGGCACCAACACCGACATCGGCGGTATGCCTCCGCCGAGGGAAGATGACCCCGATTTTGGTGACGGTGGTAGCACCTGGGCTTTCCAGGTGGCCGGAAGCTTACCACCAGCACCAGAATCCAGGATCATCTTCCCCTGGTGGAGGCAGCCCCGCGTGTTGCTGTCGGTGCTGCTTTCCAAGCCTCCAATATATGTCTCGGCAGTCCCCGTCGTCGGTCCTTTGCCCGTCGGTCTTGCCGTCCCCGGCACGCTCGCCACGTGGCAGACAGGGAGTGGAGGGGAACGGGGCCCAGAGCCGGGAGGCATTCCGGGCCTCCATTGGTGGGGTCCGAGCGGATGGGCTCGGAGGGTCGCGCCGCAGCGACGATGCATCGGCGGTGCGGCTCGTTGTGGAGCCCGCTGTTCTCCACACTGGCGTCGCCGATGCATCGCCGATGTCGCCGATGCATCGCCGATGCATCGGCGATGTATCGCCGATGTATAGGCGATGCGGCGCGATGTTCCGACCCCGTCTACTCCGACCCCATCTAGGAGGCCTCTCCCGGACGCACCCCCCAGGATCAGCTCCTCATCTTGAGCAGTTGTTTGACTGTCCTGGGGCGCGTGGAGGGCCACGAGGGGCCGCAAACGGCGAAACAAGTTCAGGTCACTTCTCACATCCAGGGCCCGCTTCCTTCATGTCTGCGGGTCGAAATTGACACCCCAGAGTCTTGGCAAAGAGGACGCTCTAGGAGGCCGGGCGAAGGGCTACAACAATCGGGAAAGCTTGACCCTCGAAGCTCGACGACCTCGATCCTCCAGGAGCCTGCCCCTCCATGCTACAGCCAAGCCGCGTCAAAAGGATGACGCACTCTCCACCAAGGGCACCGTTGAACCATTGCCTCTCGGCCCATCCTACGGTCAGGAACTTTGGCTCAGCGTGTCGCGCCGTCGGTTCTGGCCCACCGCGCTTCGGCGAGACACGCGATCCACGGCACAGTCCCCGACCGTCCACGCCCCGAGCTTCTCCGGGCCTCCCGCCCGGCGGAGCGGAGCGACACGCTTTCCGCTCGCGAGGTATATCGTGTCGCCGGGGCCGCCGAGACGACACGCTAAGCATAAGTTCCCGACCGTCATGTTCCATAAAGAGCTTGTTAACACCATTGCATTGAGGCCTATCCTAGGCAGTGGGCTTGGGCCATGGCGGCCATGGGCTTCCATCTCCAGCTTCGCATCCTTGCCGCGCATCCCCATGCACGATCAGATCCCGCGCAGCATGCGCTGCACTCTGCGGCGGGGCTCCCCTCGGGCAAAAGCCACAAGCTCCAATCCACGCTCCTCGCGCCTCGCTCCTCGATCCTCCTCCTCGCCCTCGCTCCTCGCTCCTCGCTCCTCGCTCCTCCTCCTCCTCGATCCTCCTCCTCGCTCCTCGCTCCTCGCTCCTCGCTCCTCCTCCTCGATCCTCCTCCTCGCCGTCCTCCTCGCCCTCCTCCTCCCTCCCGTCACGAGGGTGCCCCGGGGCGGCTCTGCTCCCTCTCCCGCCCGTGCCCTCCGCGCTCGCGCCGCGCGCGCTCTGCCGACTGCCCTCTCTGCCGCGGCCCGCCGCACGTCCAGGCGGCGCCCCCGCCGCCGCACACGGGAACATCGTCCAGAGGCGGGCGAGGGGGGGGGGGTTCTGGGCGTGGAGGGGGAGGGAGGAGGAGGAGGAGGAGGAGGAGGAGGAGGAGGAGGAGGAGGAGGAGGAGGAGGAGGAGGAGGAGGAGGAGGAGGAGGAGGGGGAGGGGGAGGAGGAGGGATGGAGGAGGAGAAGGAGGAAGAGGAGGAGGAGGAGGAGGACGACGACGAGGAGGACGAAGAGGAGGAGGAGGAGGAGGAGGAGGAGGAGGAGGAGGAGGAGGAGGAGGAGGAGGAGGAGGAGGAGGGGAGGGGGAGGGGGAGGGGAGGGGGAGGGGGAGGAGGGGGAGGAGGAGGGAGGGAGGAGGAGGAGGGAGGAGGAGGAGGAGGAGGAGGAGGAGGAGGAGGAGGGGGAGGGCACGGGGGGAAGCTGGCCCTCTTTTCCCGCTCCCCCCACGAGGAGGCGTGGAAGCGAGGAGGAGGAGGAGGAGGAGGTCGTCGTCCTCCTCCTCCTCATCCTCCCCCTCCTCCTCCTCCCTTTGTCTCCTGGCGGGCCTCTCTCCGAACGCGATGGTGACCTGTGGCCTTCTCTGCGGCTGGATCCTGTACGTATCCGCCAGGGTATTATGTTGGATATCGGGCGGGGAGGTCCACACCTATCGCGCGTTGTGGCAGAAGGCACCCCTGCATCTCTGCGGGGCTTGTGGCCGCTGGGCGAAGGCTCGCCCACACCGATTGCGGGAGCCCTGCACAGTGGCCACATTGGGTGCCCGTGCCGCACGCCACTTGTGAGTCCCAGCTGGAGGTTCGTCGGAAGCCGTGTTAAAGTCTCCCCCCTTGTGCAGTCGAGACTGATTAGTAGGTCGACTCTGCCAAATCGAGGGTACCCTTGTGTCCTAGGGCAATGTGGCCCTCGGAAGGGTCTAGTGTCCTCTCGCGTGTCCTTTCCAATCATCCCCGACTGTATAAGGCCCTTACAGCTGGGCTGATGCAAACTTTTCCGACCTGGCGGCCGGGCCTTGCAGCCGTTGCGTCTGGAGCACCAGTTAGGTTGATGCAGCCTTCCCAGTGGCCAGGCCGTGCCGTCGTGGCTTCTGGTGCCTCGGTGTTAGTAGCGCGCGGGAAAACTGTCCTCTATCCCTTGTCATCGAGCGTCGCCCCCTGTTTGTCTGGCGATAGTCGTCTTCTTCCTTTCCTTGTCCTCCCTCCTCCTCCTCCTCCTCCTCCTCCTCCTCGCCCCCTCTCCTGTCGTGCGGGACGCGGTGGCGTTCGGCCCTCTCGTGCAGCGCGTGCATGTTAAAGTCCTCGCGATTGCACTGGTGCAATCCGGCCGGGGCCCCAGCTTTGCCGGGCGTGTGAGGTGGGGTCCGCGCTTGGTCGTTTGTCATGAAAAATCATTGCCCTTCTACATAACTCCTTCTTGTCGCGCCCCCACACGCGTCGGTAGAGTGGGCTGGTCGTCTCGCCTGAAACTGCCTCACCAGTCATGATCCCGATTCCAGAAATTGAAACCAGCTTCAATGATGGAAGGTATGCTTTTCAACATGTGCCTCTCGCCTTAGCGCCGCGCTCTTTCGTCTGACAGGGATGCAGCAGCTTCAAAGATGGAGGACCGTTCCTTTTCAAGGTGTTCATCTCGCCTGAGCGCCGCGCCCATTCGTTGTCAAAGCCTGGAGCAGTTTCAGAGAAGGAGGGCGGGTTGTTTTCAACATGCGGCCCTCGCCGTAGTGCCGCGCATATTCGACTCAACACTTTGCAATCGTTTCCAGGTCGGAGGGTTGCTCCTGATCAATCTGTTTTTTTTTTGCCACATCGCCGTGCATCATCTTCTTCGGGAAATAGCAGCAGCTTCAAATATTCGTAAGGCTAAAGTTCCAGGAATGGCGTTGTGGCGCGGTTCAAGATTGTCAGGGCGCGGCATCCACGCTAATTTACGGCGTTGAAGTCCTAGGGATAGTTTTCTGGTGCAAGATAGGAATGACAGGACGTTGCAGGTACTTTGGTCCACGGCGTTGAAGTCCCTGGAACGGTGTGTTGGCGCGATTGATGGTTTCCAGAAGGTTGTTCCCTATCTGGGCTCTGCCTAGAAGGGTTCTTACTCGGTGTGCTGAAAGGGCCGGGCAGTGGACTACGCCCCGGGCGGTTCCCCCAGGATCCCCCGCTTTGCCTAGTCTAGCTTAGCTTACTTTAGCTAGGCTTAGCTGATAGCTTAGCTTAGCTTGGCTTAGCTGATAGCTTAGCTTAGCATAGCTTACCTTACCTTAGCTTAGCGCAGCGCAGCATAGCGCATCGCAGCATTAGCACAGCATAACATAGCACAGCATAGCATAGCCAAGCATAGCATAGCATAGCATAGCATAGCAAAACTCCTTATAGCATAGCATAGCATAGCATAGTATAGCTTAGCATAGCATCGCATAGCGCAGCATAGCATAGCATAGCATAGCATAGCATAGCATAGCATAGCATAGCATAGCATTACCTAGCACAGTACAGCGCAGCATAGCATAGCATAGCACAGCATAGCATAGCACAGCATAGCATAGCATAGCGCAGCATTGCACAGCATAGCATAGCATAACATAGCATAGCGCAGCATAGCATAGCATAACCTAGCCTACCATAACATAGCATAGCGCAGCATAACACATCATAGCATAGCATAGCGCAGCATGGCATAGCATATCATATCATAGCATAGCGAAGCATAGCTTAGTCTACCTTGCCTTAGCATAGCGCAGCGCAGCATAGCGCATCGCAGCATTAGCACAGCATAGCATAGCATAGCATAGCCCATCATAGCATATCATAGCATAGCATAGCGTAGCATAGCATATCATAGCATGCAACGCAAAATCACATCCAATGCGAAAGTGTATATGGATTTGTAGATGTTGGTGTAGGTGTATATGTGGATGTAGGTGTAGATGTAGATGTAGGTGTATATGTAGGTGTATATGTAGATGTAGGTGTAGACGTAGGTGTGGATGTAGATGTAGATGTGAGTCTCGCTGTTGATGTTGATGTATACGTAGATGCAGGTGTAGATGTTTAATGTAGCTGCCGGTGTAGATGTATATGTTGCTTTCCTAGATGCTCCAACTCCTAGGTAGGGTCGCACTGGGATCATTTTTCAATGAGGTGTCCCGCAATGAAAAGCACATCGCAGGGGATTGCGTAGAGGGAACTTTGAGGGACGGTTTATCGCAACATCGTCGGCGCGCTTCAGTTTCACACTGGTCCTCCTCCTCCCTTAGGCCCCCTCCTTTTTTCTTGTGCCCCCTTATATTCCGTCATCCGTCCTTCCTCTTTCTTTCTCTGTTCTTTCTTGTTGGTTGGCGTCCCAAATTGCCATAGCATGTGTTATAGTTTCGAGCTTGGCATGCTCGGAATATTTCACTTATCGCTGCAATCGCCAATGCGACACTTGGACACTCTAAACACAAACGTTTTTGTGTGTTGCTTTTCCAGGTCCGTTGTCGTTGCCATCGCAGTTGTTTACCGCGACTACCAGCCGCCAGTACCACTACCAATTACCATTTGTAGGGCCGCTACCACTACCATCACCGCCGTTCCCAATGCGTTGTTCTGGCGTTTTCGGCTTGACACGCGCGAGCCCGTGAGCAGCATTGAGCACAGAAAGGAGCGAGAGGGCTGCAACAGGAGCAATCCATAACTATCGAGGACAGTAAGACGGACAAGCAACGCCCTGCGTCGATATAGACAAAACGCGCTAGAGCAGCTCCCACCCCAGCGGGATGTGAACACCAGACAAGCGCTTGCGAGTACAACAGACACCGCGCTCATATGCAGAAAGACATTTGTACGTATGTAAGAATGCATGCTTACACGCACATATATATACACATGTACCAATGTATCAAACAAGTTCAGGCTCTCTTCCAGCATCAAATATTCGCTTATGTTTATTATAATGCTTCTCTTCTCACGTCACCCCTCTTGTTCTTCCTGGTAGTCCTTGTTCCTCTTCCTGCGGCTGCTGTTCCTCCTCCTGCCCGTACTCCTCCCTTCCATGAGGGGGAGAGATAGAGTAACAAGAAACAATCCAAGAGAAACAGAGAAACATATGGAGAGAGAGAGGGAGAAACAGAGACAGTGCCAGAGAGAGAGAGAGAGAGAGAGCCAGCGAACGAGAAAGGCAAAGAGAGCACGAGAGAGAGAGAGACGAGGCAGCAGCGATCTCTGTGAAATCACCTTGTCTGGGAGGCCGAGGGGCACGAAATCTTTCAATTTCATATGCATGTTTGAGATTTCTGTGATGAGAACCAAGGAAACGATGTTCTTCATTTGTTTGAATTTCTGGGCTTTTCCATCCTCCGAACAAAAAACACCCCGGACCCTCTCTCCCGGAGCGCGCCAGGGGCCGCGCCGGAGGCGCCGCTGGGGGAGCCCCAACGCCAATCCAAAGAACCCCGACCAGTCTCGAGGGGACAGCGCGAGGAGTTTCCTTGGGACGGCCGAGGCTCGAGGATGGGACGAAGGGCATCGAGCAGGGCGAGGAGCCTCGGAGCAGGACGCAGAGCGAGGAGCGCCGAGGAGCAGACGAGGGGGCCATCGGGGAGCAGGACGAGGAGCGGGATCGAGGAGCATCGAAGCGCCTCGAGGCGCAGCGGGGTCCCAGGGGAGGGGAGGGCCAGGAGGCCCGCGGGGCTGCCCTGACCAGGCCGCCACGAGCCCGACGACGGCGCCGCGGAGGTCGGCGGCGCGCCGCCGCGGAGGTCCTCGCCGCCGCTCCGGCCGCAGCCGACGAGGCTGCCCCGCCCGGCCGCTCGCGGCCTCCGACGACGACGCCGACGACGCCGCGGCCGCCGCCGCCGCCGCCGCCGCCGACGACGACGACGCCGCCGCCGCCGACGCCGACGCCGACGCCGACGCCGACGCCGACGCCGACGCCGACGCCGACGCCGCCGACGCCGCCGAGGCCGACGACGCCGACGACGCCGACGACGACGAAGACGGCCGCTGGCGTCCAGAGGTCGCGGTACGTACGTCTCCTGGAGGTCCCCGAGGATCCCCAGAGGCCGATCGCGGCCTCCGACGGCGGCGCCGACGGCGCCGGCGACGGCGACGACGCGCCGCCTGTCAGACCTTTGAGAGGAGGACGCCGTCTGGGCCGCCTCTCGGAGGCCGCGTCGCCACCGCCGGAATCGGCTCGGAGTGCTGGGCAGAACGCGCCCGAGGGAGAGGTCCGGGAAATGTCGGTACTGGTACCTCTTCCACGGCCTCGCCTCTCCCTGGGGGCCTCTCCTCCTCCTCCTCCTCCTCCTCCTCCTCCTCCTCCTCCTCCTCCTCCTCCTCCTCCTCCTCCTCCTCCTCCTCCTCCTCCTCCTCCCCCAGCCCGCAAGACTTTCTCTCCGCAGCGAGAGCGGACGAAAGCGCGCTCAGATCGCGGGCGGGCACGCGCGGGACGAGGGCGGGAGCAGGGCAGGAGAGCAGGGGCTACGCAGAGAGCCTACGGCTTGAGGAGCGCGCAGGTAGCCTTATGTCGGGCCTGTCCCCCTACAGGGAGATTTCCGACGAAAAAATACCCCCAAAATAGTCCAAAAATAATCTAAAAATAGTCTGGGAACTATTTGTTATTTATGCTTTGACCTTTTTGGTGTATTTTTGGGGTATGTTTTATTTTTCGTCGAAATCCCCCTGTAGGGGGACAGGCTCGACTTACAGGTAGCCCAAAGCAACAGGAGCCGGTGTACTCGCAGGCTGTGCGGATCAGTGCATGCTGCATGACGCTGCCGAAGGGGAAGCAGCGCCTGGGACCATCCAGGGGCAAGCCGTCCTCAGATGGGCGGCGGGCAAGCTGTCGTCCCTGGTGGATACCAGGACATCCGGCGCCTCGAACATTGATAGAGTTGGCGGGTCTGCTGCCACTTCTGGGCCCCCCAGGAGCTGGACTCTTTGAGTCTTGGGACCGTCAGAGCTCGACTCGGCAGTGCAAGGACGGCCCTGAGGAATGGGTCGAGGGGTCCTGGGGGCATCCGAGAGCGGGGTAAGGACTAGAGTTAAGTCGGGCTTGTCCCCCTGGAGGAGAAATATTCAAACATAGTTTTTAAATCGTCCGTTGACGATGTTTTACTTTTCTTGACAATATGTGATTGATTGTACATGTTTACTTTGTCGTCCAAAATCCGCATGTACGAGGACATGCCCGACCTGACACTAGAGGTGTGCGTGCGGTACCACATGTCATGGCCCCCTGTTCTTCCAGCGCGTTCCCTGCTAGCCCCCATTCCCCTTCTGCGCAAACGACTCGGGCCAGGATGCGGTAACATCCCTCTTCTTGGCCCCCTTCTTCGGCACGCCTGGGAGGTCCTGGGGCCCGCGAGGCAGGTAGATAGGTAGATGGTAGTCAGGCGGGGGAAAAACACACAGACAAAATGAATCGTCGATTCCCTGGAAAATATATGGAAATATGGGAAGCGGTAGGGAACACAAAGAACAGAAACTATGAGAAAATATTGTGAAAAGTTGTATTTATGTCTGCTTATTTGTCTGTCCCAGGGCCCCTTCAGGTAGGAAAGAGAGAGGGAGGATGAGAGAACCTGACGACTCCCAAACCACGACCTCAATGGCTGATGACGGACATTGCCAACTCCCCCACTTGACGGGAAGGGGACTCCACAGTGATCTAGTGGGTCAGACAAAGAGGAATTGGGAAGGGATGAAGGGAGTGAGGATGGAGATGCCCGACGAGGACGAACGCGGCCTCGACGATGTGGAGGACGACGCGCAAGGAGAGGCCAGTGAAGAGGAATAGTAAGCACCCCGCCATTGCGGATGAGAGTGAGTCGGGCCGGACGGAAGGGGGGGATTGGGAAAGGGGGGGGTGCGAAATCTGCTGCATGCACCGTCTCGGGCACCGGGAGGCGCCGGGAAAATCAGCTACATGAGCTGATTCTCAGCCCCCCCTTTCTATCCCCCCCTTTGGCTCGGCCCGAGTGAAGGGGGCCAGGAGGGAGAGGATGGGGGGGGGGAAGCTGAGCGGGGAGGGAGGAGCGGAACTACCACCAGGCGTTTCTTCGGGCAGTCTGCCTCCCCAGTGCGCCCTTCCAGGGTGCCCTCCCGGCGCGCCCTCCCAGCGCGCCCTTCCGGCGCGCCCTCCCAGCGCGCCCTCCCAGCATGCCCTCCCAGCGTGCCCTCCCAGCGTGCCCTCCCAGCGTGCCCTCCCAGCGTGCCCCCCCAGCGTGCTCTCACAGCGAGCCCTTCGGCGTCGCCGTCCCTACTCCACCCATGCGCGCGCAGGGACCATGTAAGACACGTTGGCCCCCTCCCTCTGATAAGAATAAGAGGAGAACGAAAAGGAGGAGAACGACGACGAGAACGATGACTCTCACGAGGAAGCGGGGTCATAGGAGGAGGAGGAGGAGGAGGAGGAGGAGGAGGAGGAGGAGGAGGAGGGAAGCCAACCACAGGACTGGACGGCCAAGAAGGGGCTCGCGTCGCGGAAGGAGATCGTCAGGAGGGGAGAGGAGGAGGAGGAGGAGGAGGAGGGAGGAGGAGGAGGAGGAGGAGGAGGAGGAGGAGGAGGAGGACAATTAGCTGGGGACAGCGGGGCGCAGAGGACGAGGGGCAACGCAGGGAGACAGATGTGACTGAACGAGAGCGAGCGAGCAAGCGAGGGAGCGAGAGAGAGAGAGAGAGAGAAAGAGAGAGATAAGAGATAAGAGAGAGAGAGAGAAAGAGAGAGAGAGAGAAACAAAGAGAGAGAGGGGTAAAACACAAGAGAGAGAGAGAGACAATGAGAGAGGGAGCGAGAAAAAAGAGAGAGGGATAACAGGAGAGAGAGAGAGAGAGAGAGAGAGGGAGGGAGGGAGAGAGAAAGAGAGAGAGAGAGAGAGACAAGGAGAAAAGAGAGGGAGGAGGCTGGGAGCTGGCGGGAGGCCCGGGCGTCCTGGCGTGCACGCGGAGCGGTGGCCCAGGCCCCGCGGGAGGGAGGCCGCGTGCCGACGGCGCAGTGCCCCGAGGGGCGCCCGCACTGGGCCCGCGCGCTGCGGCCTCCCCCCCGCGGTGCGCTCGTGCCTCGGGCCGGGGGCGGCCCCTGCGCCTGGTGCGCGGCTCACGCCACGGGGCCCAGCGCTGACGTTTCAGTCGGGCGTGCCCCTCCACAGGAGGCAGCTTCATGCATAGGCGAAGAGGCAAAAATAGCGGGGGGGCGATTTCTCCACGAGTTTTGAGGATGTTTGGGATACGTTTCCCAACCGTCCTGTGGTGTTGGGTCCTCGTTCTGAAGAGACGGTCCCCGCATCGCCTCCTCCCGCTGCCCCCCCTCCCAGTGGGGGTGGCCCCCTGCGTCCGCCACACCCAGTACGGCGCTTCGTGGCCCCATAGGGAGCTCCACCGAAGGCCCCAGTGGGGGTGGCCACCTGCGCCCGCCACACCCAGTTCAGCGCTTCGTGGCCCCATCGGGAGCTCCACCGAAGGCCCCAGTGGGGGTGGCCCAGTACAGCGTTGCGTGCCCCCATAGGGAGCTCCACCGAAGGTCCCAGTGGGGGTGGCCACATGCGTCCGCCACACCCAATACAGCGTTTCGTGGCCCCATAGGGAACTTCACCCAAGGCCCCAGTGGGGGTGGCCACATGCGTCCGCCACACCCAGCACAGCGCTTCGTGGCCCCATAGGGAGCCCCACCCAGGGCCCCAGTGGGGGTGGCCACATGCGTCCGCTCCCAGTACATCGTTTCGTGGCCCCATAGGGAGCCCCACCCAGGGCCCCAGTGGGGGGGGCCACATGCGTCCGCTCCCAGTACATCGTTTCGTGGCCCCATAGGGAGCCCCACCCAGGGCCCCAGTGGGGGTGGCCACATGCGTCCGCCACACCCGGTACAGCGCTTCGTGGCCCCATAGGGAGCCCCACCCAGGGAGGGCTTCCAGTGGGGGGGGGCCACATGCGTCCGCCACACCCGGTACAGCGCTTCGTGGCCCCATAGGGAGCCCCACCCAGGGCCCCAGTGGGGGGGGCCACACGCGTCCGCCACACCCAGTACAGCTTTGCGTGGCCAGTCGGACCGTCCGCATGCGTCACGCACACCCAATTTGGCATCTTCACGCGCCCAGTACAACTCTTCGTGGCCCCATGGGAAGGAACTCCACCGAAGGCCCCAGTTGGACCGCCCGCACGCATGCCGCACAAGCAATTTTACATTTTCACCCACGCAATACATCGTTTCGTGGCCCTATAGGGAGCTCCACCGAAACCTCTAGTGGGACCGTCCGCACGCGTCCCACACCCAATTTGGCAGTTTCAAACACCCAGTATAGCGCTTCGTGGCCCCATAGGAAGCCCCACTGAAGCCCCCAGTGGGACCGCCCGCATGCGTGCCGCACACCCAGTTTGGCATTTTCGCCCACCCAAAATACAGCGTTTCGTGGCCCCATTAGGAGCTCCACCGAAGCCCCCAGTGGGACCGCCCGCGTGCGTCCCACACACCCAATTTGGCAGTTTCACCCACCCAGTACAGCGCTTCGTGGCCCCATAGGGAGCTCCACCGAAGGCCCCACTGGTGTTGGTCACATTTGTTTTTTCGCCCAGTGCAGCGCTTCGAGGTCCCATAGGGAGCTTTACCGAAGAAAACATTCACAATTGCGGTACCCACAACTGCATAGGGTTGGGTCCTTCGCCAGGACAAATAATATTTCTTTCAGAATCTTCCTGTAGGCGGACATACCCGACCTAACGCTAACGGGGGTCAGCCAATCGATGGGGAACAAACCATGGCATAAACATAAACAATTCGGAGGCCCGTGCAGATTTCTCGGATCTGAGCCGGACCCCCCCATCGGCGCCTCCGGCGCCGCCCCTGGCGCGCTCCGCGCGGCAAGGAGGGGGGTCCAACGCCGATCCGAGAAATCCGCGCGGACCTCCGAGCTTTTATGTTGATGTCATTGATCATTGCTTGTTTCCCTAGAACCCCCTCTGGCTGACCCAAGCGTGGGGTCCACGTGGAGCCGACCCACCCGTTGGCCCAACTCTGGAAGCTGCTCGGCGGCTTGCAGGGCTTCGCGGCGGGGCGCTGGCCGACCCGAGCTTTGTTGGGCCGACCCGGGGGTCGTGCGCCCCCGAAAACCGTCGCCCCGAGGCCCGCGCTGCCGCCAGCGGAAGCTCGCGCCGTCGGCGCGCCCCCGCACGCCGCCGACGAGCAGGACGGCCGCGATGCTCTCTCTCTCTCTCTCTTTCTCTTTCTCTCTCTCTCTCTCTCTCTCTTTCTCTCTTTTTTTGCTTTGTTTTGTCTCTCTCTCTCTCTCTTTTGTTTTGTTTCGTTCTCTCTCTCTCTCTCTCTCGATCACGGGTGGGGTTTCGGCCGCGTTGGGCCCATCGGTTGCGGCACGTGCGCAGCACGAGTGGATAGGCCAGGGCATGACAGCACACTTCGAGCGGGTAAGGCTGAGCCTTTCAGACCTTGCACCGCCCAGCAGCACAGGGCCAACGGGGTGGGGGGGAACGAGGAGCGGCGTGCACGGGAGGATTGGCAGCGTGTAGAGGGAATGAGGAGGGGAGGTCTCGACTAGCCTGGCTGCCTGGTACAGTCAATTACCCCAGTGCGACCCTACCTAGAAGTTGGAGCCCCTAGGAAAGCAGCATTAGTTGCTATGCCATGCCATGCCATGCCATGCCATGCTATGCTGCGCTATGCTATGCTATGCTATGCTATGATATGCTGCTCGTTGCTATGCTATGCTGTGCTAAACTAAGCTATGCTAGGCTATGTCATGCTGCGCTGTGCTATATTATGCTATGATATGCTATGAGATGCTAAGCTGCGCTATGCTATGCTTTGCTATGTTATGCTATACTGCGCTGTGCTATGCTGTGCTGTGCCGTGCTGCGCTATGCCATGCTATGCTATGCTATGCTGCGCTATGCTATGCTATGCTGGGCTATGCTATCATATGCTGTGCTGCGCTATGCTACGCTATGCTATGCCGTGCTCTGCTATGCTAAAGCTCAGCGAAGCTAAGAAGAAGGTAAGCTAAGTTAAGATAAACCTGCGCTAAGATGAAGCTAAGCTAAGTTAAGATGAAATACGCTAAGCTAAGATGATATAAGCAACGCTAAGCTAAGGGGACGTAACTGGGGGAACCGCGGGGCGGATGCCGGGGGAACCGCCCGTGGCGCATTACATTGCCCGGCCCTTTAAGCCCACAGAGTAAGAACCCTTCTAGGCAGAGCCTAGGTAGGGAAAAACGCTGAAACAAGGAGTAGTTTGGGTTCGGAAGGGGCTCGATGTTCCTTAGGTTCCTCCAGTGCTGTTCCTCTTGCCCTCCTGGGGCACGGATGCGCATACAGGGCCAAGAAGGGGCTTCGTTCCTTATTTAGCGTTCCTTCTGTCAGCGGCCCGACTGTACTTGCGATGCCCTCAACTCAGAGGCCGGTGACCTGGGTCATCGTGTGAGTCATTGGCGTCGTTTCGCGGACCGCCCACTTGACCTTTAACGCGCCTGCAAGGGCCAGCAGGAATCCGAGGGACAGGGAAATCAGAGGTGCGAATCTCATGTTGACAAGGAACCGCCTTCCATCCGTGTAGTTGCTTTTCCCCACCCGACAGATAAGGGTCGTTAGATTTTGAGAATAGACCTTCCGACCCGGCCACCCTGCTTACCGCGGCCGCCCGAGGTCCACCGAGAATCCCCCGAGACCCTTGCCTCCCCCCCCCGACGAACACGACAGGACCTCACAGAACTGAGCATCACACCAACGATCATAACATGACCGAGCATAGTTTATCACATACCATAACATGAAGGCGCATACCATAACACAGGTTAATCTAGCATATCATTTTTTCATATAATGACAACTCACACGATGTCAGGGAGCGGCAAACCATTTTATAAACTGGCAGAGCACGTCAGAACATACTATCATGACATGTCACAGCGTAACATACTTCACGACAGCATACCAACGCATACAGAACAGATAATAACACCACACACCATAGCATGAAAGAACACATCATAACATAACATTTGCCAGGCCAGTTGCCGGCACCACGCCCCCGGCAATCGTGGCTTCGCCCTTACCCTTCGCGCCTTCCCCTCGGCAACCGGGCTGCAGTCATGCAAGCATGCTATACATGGGATGAAGCATGATCCTCTGCAGTGCGTCCGAATCCTCCTGGCGCGCGTGAATCCTCACCCGAGGCTGGGTGAGGATTCAGTTTCGCTCTGCGCACTGTATCATAGCAACGCATACCATGACAGAATGGAGCATTGTAGAGTACAGCGTAACAGGGCATACCATGATATACCAGATGTGTCTTACCACTGCTACCAGGCTGGCTACGAATGTACTGTACGATCGTAGGCTGCAACAGATCGAAGCGGAGTATCCTGACAGACAGAACATAGCAAACAGAGTACAGTGTGGCCAGCATAGCAAAACATAATTGTTCGACTGTTGCCACCACTACGGCAATACGTTTGAGATCTCATATTACACTGATATTATATCGGGGGTATGCCGCGACAGAGAAACAGGAGGTAGCATAACGACCGGAGCATCGCGTGGACAGCATCACGGAACAGAGCATGATGATTTCCCACCCGGGAGGTAGGCGTCGTTAGAGTTTTCAGAACCGATTATCCGACCAACCCACCTTGCACACCGCGGCCGCCGGATCCTCAGATCCACCGAGACTCCCAGGAGACCCCCGCCCCTCCAGACCCGACCCGCCCCCTCTGCAGGCTGCGGCCGCCAGATCCCGAGGTCCACCGAGAGTCCCGAGACCACCTTGGCATCGCTCGGACGTGTGTATTTTTCTTTCGGCGAGGGCCATCGAGGAGCATCCTGGATCATTGGTGAAAAAACACGCACGAAACCGAAAAAAACACAGGGAATGGACGTCCGAGCGATGGCCAGCCGCCGCCCCTCCAGACCTGACTCGCCCACTCTGCATACCCCGGCCGCCAAACCCCCAGGTCCACCGAGAATCCCCGAGACTCCCGCCCCTGTGAGCATGGCAGAGCACAGCTAGCAGCAGAGAACAGAAATGGCAGGGGAGCCGGGTGTGCGCGGCGCCTGATCATCTCTCGCAGTGCCCACCCCTTCTTGTTCCTCCTCCTCTCCTCCTTCCCCTCCTCCTTCTCTTTCTTTTCTTACTTCCAGTATCTCGCTGCGGCTTCGGTGCTTCGGTGCCGTCGAGAAGAATGCAGGGAGGAAAAGGAGGAGGAGGAGGCCTCTCGACCTCCCCGCCGCGGGCGCCCAGGACGACGGCGCCGAGGAGGCGACCGGCGCTGGCGCGCCCTCGCCGACGATCCCGGAGCACGACGAGTATTGGGAGGAGGCGCGGGGGCCTCGCGGAGGAGGAAGAGGAGGAGGCAAGGGAGGAGGAAGAGGCGGAGGAGGAGCCTCCTCCCTCTCCTCTCTGCTGCTGTTCCTCCTCGTCCTCCTCCCTCCTCTTCCTCTTCCGCCATTTTGGCTCAAGATGCTTTACTGGCCATGCCAAGAAGTGGGCACCGCTAGTCCGCGGCAGGCAAGGCAGCTCTGCCTGGCAGAGTCTCATCGGCCTTCACTGCGGGAGTCGGGCCCCCACCTCAGCTGCTCCCGCCGCAAGGTGCTAGAGTGGCATGCCTGAACGTGACAGCGAGAAGAAGTTGAACAAGAAGGGGAACATGATAAGAAGTCGGGCAAAAGTGGTGGCACCCTGAGCAGGCCTCGCCATCCGTCTGACAGTCCTGGTCATATGTCAGCTATGTCACTTGCTACTACTCCCCCTGCTACGCCTGGACGCTCGAGGCGATAGCGGGCTCATCAGGAGGTCCCCGCGCCCAGCCAGCGGTCGCGGAGCAGTTATGTTGGTGACGAACGTCATTCGCCACGCGACGGTCATGAGGATGCGAGGGCCCAAGCGGCGGCAGCTACCCTGCGGTTTGTTGAGATCCTGGCCCAGATGGAAGAGATGTCCATTTTCCCGTCCTGGGAGATGCCTGGGGTGGGGTCTTCGACGGCAGCTGTTGCGACTGCGGGCCCGCTGGCGTGGCCTGCCCCGCCGCCGTATCACCATCTGGCTGGACGCTGGCGTGGAGCGGCGGGAGGTGGGGATCAAGGTGCGGGAGCAGGGCATGACTCGGGAGCGGAAGTCGGCGCTATCCCAGGGACCCCTGTTGCGACGTCGATGGGCTCGCCCGTGGGAGCAGGTGCAGCGCTCGACCCGTGGGCGCAGGCAAACGATCTTTCGATCGCTGAGCAGGTCAAGCTGGAGATCGCCTCCGCCATCAAGATGATTGCGCATGAGGAGCTCGGAGCAACTGTCGATCAGAAAATGCCTGGTACTGTGGCTGCAGCCATGCAGCCGCTGTTTCACACCATCGAGGAACATGTTCAGGGCCAGCTTGCAGCTCACGCACATCGGCCGTGGTCGGTCGAGAATGAGATTGCAGCAGCTCGCAGAGTGCAGGGCGAATTTGAGGCGAGGTTTCGTCACTTGGAGCAGGAGCTTGACTTATCGCGGATAAGGGTCCACGTGTCGATCGCTCGTACTGGAGAGTGGGAGCGCCGCGTGGATCGTGCCATCCTCCTCGGTGCGTACGAGAGCTGAGGTGGCGCATGAGGAGGTCGCGGAGCGCCCTGCGCCGTGGCTGCAATATGCATCGTTCACCATCGGGGACGAGGTCAAGCTGGAGGGCGAACAGCTGGGGCGCTCGTTCGCTCTCAAATTCCAGGGCGCAGGGGCTGAGCGACGAGCTGGGGCGGCGATGGCGGCGATCCGTGCGAACGCAGGGCAGTGGCGCTCGTTCAAAACTACCGATCCCAGTGGTCGCCCCGTTGCGCTGTCGGTATCGGTTGACAAGAACAGTCGGGATATTGCGCGGGAGATTGCGCGCAAGAAGGTCAGGAACGCGCCCGGTGCAAAGTTTGGTCGCCCAGTGTATGTCGATCGAGAGCAAGGTGTCTTGTCGATGTCGTGGGGGCAGATGCTCAAAGTCGAAGTTCATCCCGCGGGGGAACCCACGTTCAAGTGGAACATTGACGCGCTGGCCCACTCGCAGTTGAAGAGGCGCGAGCTGGAGGAGCTGGCGATTGTTGCATTGGGCGCCCCGGAGATTCGGTGGAGCGGGTAGCGGAGTCTTCGAGGGCGCGGGCTCTTTGTCCTTCGCAACCTGGAACGGCCGCGCCCTCGCCCAATACATGTCCAAGATCATGGGCGCCAAGCTATCTGAGGTGAAGATGCACTGCAGGAGTCCCGCTGCTCGAGGCTTGACGCGAGGGCGATCATGCGGCGTTGGGCTAGCTCCCACTACTTCTTCGGCTCTTCCCCCCCTGCGCCACGCAATGGAGGGGTTCTCGCGATTGCCCCTAAGAGCTCCCGCATCGCGGACGTGTGCTCCGAAGTTATTTGTTGGAGGGCGCATGTTTCCCATTGCGATTCGAACCGCTGATCATGTCTTGTTCCACTCGAACGCGCGTAACCATGATGTCTCGGCAGAAGAAATGAAGATGGTTGGCGGTCGAATTCACCTGCTGTTGTCTCGAGCCCACGCTGACCCACTTCATTGCTCAGTATGTGTGCCCCGTGATTTCAGCGTCTCTGGCGGCGACGTAGAGGGTCCTGCCCCGGGCGCTCCTGCGCTAGATTCGTCGAGGAGGTTCGAGGTTGGTTCCTCGCAGGCGCGGAGACTGCACGAGGCTTCATGGCGAAAGATTTTGGGGCGCATGGTGGGGCATGATGCTGCTCGCCCAGCGCTCCGGCATCGCCCGAATCAGGCTTCGCCCCGCGCCGACCGCATCATTGCGTCTACACCGACTTAGATTGCAATTCGTTTCTGGCAGTCGGTCTCGCTGGCCGCTGACCCTGATGAGCTTGATCGTCGAGAGGTCAGTGACCATTCTCTTCTGTCGGCATCTTGGGCGCATCGCTCAGGAGGAGAGCATGGGAGTGCCAAGACAATTACTGGCTTCATCACGTGCGACCCTGTCTACAGCAAGATGGTCGGCGCCTATGAGAAGGCGGCCAAGATGGACGAGTGCGACTGGCCAACGGACACCCTGATTCGGATTGCCGTTCGTGTTCGGCGAGCAGCTGGTCTGGCGGCGCGCGGCCCTCTTTCTGGCTCGAGCACGGCATGGGCCCCGAGGGCGGGCCATGGCGTGGAGGTCGGCGTCGAGCGCTGCGGTGCGCCAGGACCTTCAGATGGCTCGTGCTCTGCTTCTGCGGCACCGTTGGCTTCGCGATCATCTGGAAGTCGACGCTGGGCGCGCTTCTCTTCGCCATCCCGATGCTTTCGCCGTAGCTTTCAATCAGGCCCAGATGGCTTCGGCGAAGGCCGAGGCCGCCCACGCCCAAGCGCAGCTAGACTCTCAGAACGCTAAGGAGGTCTCTCCTCTGCCTCCTCCGCCAAGCGTCTCCTCTCTCTGCGTCGTGGGGCTCGTCTGCGGGGCCCCTTGTGGCGACGGCGCGTCCTGGGCGCGGTCTTGGGCCCTCTCGGGGCCTCGTCTTCCCCAGGGGGCAAAGCTTGTGACCTTGCTGTGTTTTGGGCGCCTGTCTTTCAAGTCTTTTCGCCTCTCGCAACAGGGGCCTCGCCACTAGGTTCTCTCTTCCAGAGTTGATTTTACAGACGTGCACCCGCCATGTGCTGGACTGGCGCGGGAAATCCTGCGCCGCGTTTCTGACTCGACCCCTGGGCCTGACGGTCTGCAGCGCTTGGGCGGTTGGTCGGCGCCCCATCAGTGGTCATGGAAGCCTTCTGGGGGCTCTTGGCTAGGCTGCGTCCACCTCTATCGATTTTCGAGTCCCTCGCGGCCTCTCTGGCCCAATGGGGCGAGCCGGGGGGCGCGGGGGCGGCGGTGCTCTCTCGCTCAGTTGACGAAGCGCGACGTCTGGCATTGAAGAATATCCTGGGTAAGTGCGTCTCGGCTGCAATCGACTGGCCGCCGGCGTCGATCGCGCAGGAAGCGAGCCCGCGGATGCAACGTGGATGTACAAAGGGGCGGTCTTTTTTAAAGAACATTGTTGAGTTCGACGTGCGCCCTCGGATTGACGCTATCATGAAGGATCCCCCTCGGCGAGGTACTGCCCCTGAAGAATGGTTCCCACTTCTTATCTCTTTTGACTTTGCCCAGGCCTTCCCTGGCGTTTCCCGGGCCTGACTCCTCCCCCTGCGGTCCCTTGCTCTCCCTCTTGGCCTGGTCCAGGCTATTCAGTTACTGTATCACCTCAACCTTTGTCTCTTCCGCGCGGGGGTGTAAATTTTCCTTTATAGTTCGTTCTCGCTGGCGTCTTACAGGCATGTCCCTTGAGCGGGTCGTTGTTCGCCATCCCTGCCAATGCGTTCGTGTTTGGCATGGGGCGTACAACGGAGGGGACTGAGCATGCTTTCTCACGAGCATGCGTTGACGATGTCGGCGCGGTCTCGTTCGCGGCAACAGGCGTCCGAAGGCTTGGTCGCATCTTCTTCCTTGCCTCGCGGTTCGCCTCTCTCGCCCCCACGATTCCCAAATGCATGGTGGTCCCGCTCTTTGGCCCGCTCAATGACAGTGTTGAGAATAGAGCTCGGGCCTTCATTGAGAATGCCGTTCCAGCGTGGTCTGGCTTTGCCGTTGTCTCCCAGTGGCTGGGCGGGGCCATCTACTGAGGTGGGCGTGGGGTCGCACTTGGCCGCCTGCCGCTGCCGCCGCAGGGTCCGAGGCGGGGACTGACCCATCACCAGAAGCCTGGGGGATCGCTCCTCGCGGACCTCCACGGGCGGCACATTTGGATGTGATTCGGGCCTCCGGGGGCCAACATGTATCCAGATCCCCTGCACGTTGGGGCACCAGGACGTTGGTTTCCAGGCGGTGGATGTGGATAAACCCCGGCCCCGCACAGGAGGGAGGTGAGGGCTGAGGTGGCTGGGCGGGGCCGTCTACTGAGATGGGCGTCGGATCGCAATTGGTCGCCGATTGGCGCAAAATCGCGCTCGTGATCATCATCATCACCACCATCATCAGCATCATCATCAGCATCATCGTCAGCATCGTCCGCATCACCATCATCATCATCAGCATCATCATCACCATCAGCCTTTTCATCATCATTGTCACCATTATTATCCACATCGCCGCCGTCGATGTCATCAGCATAATCAGAATACTCATCATCGTCACAATCATCCTCATCACCACCATCATCATCATCATCATCATCATCATCATCATCATCAGCACCATCGCTTTCATCATCTCACTTATTATTCATGCTTCGTGTATCCCCACGAGCCCATTCAGAAGCCCTGCCCACGAGTGCTGACGGGAGAAGGGACGAAGGGACACATCTAGGGAAACAAAGCGAGCAACTAGGATGCACCGAAGGATCTCTGGGAGCAAGGGGGTGGTCCTGGAAGGCCTCATTCGGGCCATCCCTGGGGGCCGCGTGGGGGCGGGGGGAAAGAGGAGGAGGAAGAGGAGGAGGAGCGCGTCCTCTCTATGTCTTCCTCATGATCCCTCAGACCACCTGTCGCCCAAAGGGATGGTGGGATTTCTCAGCCATCAGCTGGTGCTGCTGCTGCTGGTGGTGCTGCTGATGTTGTTGCTGCCTCTGCTGGTGCTGCGACTGGTGCCCTGGACGGCCTGTTGGGGCCATCTAGGAGAGCATCGATCAAAAGATGGGGGGTCCTCAATTTCGGCCCCCCTCGGCCCTCAACATCGCCTCTTGGAGCTCCCTGGGGCTCTTTTGGAGGGTATTGGAGCTCTCTTGGGGCTCTTTTAGGGGTCTTGGAGCCCTCTTGGGGCCCTCTTGGGAGCCCTGGAAGGCCTCTTGGGGTCATCTTGAAGGCCATCGATCAAAGGAGAAGATGGTATAACGTTCAGCCCCCCCCCCCCCCCCCAACGAGGCCACAATGGGGCCACAACCTCAGTAACACCAATGATTTTGGCTTCCTCGCCGAGGCCGTTTTGGACGTCTCGACACTTCACGAATCTCCCCCAAAGAAGTCCAGGGGAGGGGGTAGGGGGAGGGGTAAACCCCTCCCCGTATGGGAAGAGGGGTTTTTGGAGGAGGGAAGAGGAATCTCGTCAGACCACCTGTGCCCAGAGGGCTGGTGGGATTATTAGCAGAATCACCAGCGTCATCGAAATCATCACCATCATCATCATCATCATCATCATCATCATCATCATCATCATCATCAGCAGCAGCAGCAGCAGCAGCATTACCACCGCCATCATCAGTATCCTCCGTTCCTACTCCCCAATCCCCCCCTCTCCCCCTGCCACATTCCCCTCCCCCCTCCCTTACCTTCCAACGTAGGCCGTGAATATCTCCATCGAATTGCTCCAGGGCTCCTGCCCAAAGTTCTCAGTAAAGTTCGGCGCTCTCAGAGGAAGCGAACCCCAAGTAGAGGTGCCAAATGTTCGGACTCGTATCGCACCGCGATCTGGCAGAGTCTCAGAGTCCCCGTTATAGATTCGACGCATAAGCAGATCGCGGGAAACCACGACCAGAGCCCCGACGCCATTTTTCGAGCTGGATCGATCTCTGAGGGTCCCCTGGCCCGAAACCGGGCGAACACTGCAACGCGCGGAATCTAAGGGACTCTTCCATCTCGCCGAGGAGATCCGACGACGACGACGACGACGACGACGACGACGACGACGACGACGACGTCGACGGGACGGCGGCGACGACTGCGGCGGCGGCGGCGACGCGGCCGAGGCCGCGCCCAAGCCGCAGCCCGCCCACGCCTCGGGCGGGAGACAGCCCCCGCGCTCCCCGCCGGTGGCCCGCGCCCGCCTCCCCCGCGCAGCGGAAGGGGCACGTGGATCAAGCAGCGGCGGCTGCAGGCCCACCAAGGAGTATATTCTTCGAACGTACGCTTCGAACCACAAGCTGCTTTGCACGAAATGTCTCAGAGGACCTCTCTGGGTGAGGCAGTCTTGTCTGAATGCGTCTGCCTCACGTTCAGAGAGCAGCGTTGATTCTGTGATCAGAACCTATTTCAGATCTAAGAGCGCGTTGTGGTAAATAGGCCTGCAGGGATGGCGGAACGGTTGGCCCATGCTCCAGTTGTTGTTTGGGGGGTGCTCACCACAAGGGGGATGCACCACTTCCTCGTGGGGAGCGAGAATCGAGGGTCTTGACTGGTTTCGGACGTCCCTTGGAGCCCTGGCGGGCCCTGGGGGTCCAGGTGGGGTTCGTTTCCTCGAGGACTTGGCGGCGACCCGCCTCGTGGTGAGCCCCCTTGGCGCTATCTGAGACACCTAAGGTGGTCCTCTTCCTCCTCCTCCTCCTCCTCTTCCTCCTCCTCCTCATTTTTTCCCTCCTCCTCCTCCTCCTCCTCCTTTCCCTCCTCTGAGAGCCTCCTCTTCCTCCTACTCCTCCTCCTCCTCCTCCTCCTCCTCCTCATCATCATCATCATCATCATCATCATCCTTTCCCTCCTCCTCCTCCTCCTCCTCCTCCTCGTCCTCCTCCTCCTCCTCCTCCTCCTCTTGGCTGCGAGTGCGAGTGGCGATCCGCCGGTGTGGCCGTTCGCGCGGGTCCATGCAGGGGCCGCCCCCCCCCCCCCCCGGGACGCCGGGCACCATGGGGGCACTCTTGCCAGCAGGGTCACACCTGCATGCGGCCGAAGGAGGTGGAGGAGGTTGTGGAGGAGGAGGAGGAGGTTGTGGAGGAGGAGGAGGAGGAGGAGGAGGAGGAGGAGGAGGAGGAGGAGGGAGGAGGGAGGAGTGAGGAGGGAGGAGGGAGGAGGGAGGAGGGAGGAGGGAGGAGGGAGGAGGAGGAGGAGGAGGAGGAGGAGGAGGAGGAGGAGGAGGAGGAGGAGGAGGAGTACTGCCGCCGTCCGGCAGTGCGGCCCATGCGCGCCCAGGACGATTACAGCTTTGGGCGTTCAGCAGCGAGGCGTCTGGCCAGGCGGCGTGGCCGCGAAGCCGGAGACAACTTGGTCGCCAAGCTCCTGACCAAGCTGGCGCAGGCTCAGGGCCCGCTGGACTCCATCGACAGCGACGACGCGATCCAGACCGAGGTCGCGCGCCGAGAGTTCCTGGCGAGGCCTGCGCTGCGGGCCAGAGTTGCAGGCTGCGAAGAGACGGGCGCAAAGCGGTTAATCCGCAATGTAGCGCTCCACTCAAGAAAGTGCCCAGAGGCAGGAGCACCGCATGCTGAGTGGCGACGCGCCCAGCACGGCCCCAGGCTAGGCGCAGACGGCGCTGCCGACGCCGTGGGCGTTCCCTGGGCTTACGTGGCTGAGCCTGCTGACCAGCGCCCCGTTGTGGCTGCTTTTCGCGAGGGCCTTGCAGCGAGGTGGCGCCTGGCCGAAATTACATGCGCAGCACGACCTGAAGCAGTACGACAGAGGCCATCAAATCCGGACGGGCATCGCGACTTCGACATCTTCGGGGGCTTCGACGGCAAGCACAATTTCGAGCAGGACGACAACCTCTCCATCGGCCTTGCTTTCAAGCCCCCCGAGGACCCGTGGCCTGTTCTGGAGTCTTATATTTTCGGCGACGAGTTCGCTACTGAGACCTGGCAGGCCGGCGCAGAAAAGAAATATGACCAGCTACCAGATTGCAGTGGTGCTTCAATCAAGAGGACGTCATCATACACAATCTTGCAGTGGCGCGTCCATCAAGAGAACGGCAGTGGCAGGGACGGCGGCACTACTCGGCCCACCGTCGCCTACCCCACGGAGGCCTTGCTGCACACGGCAGCGGCGGACGCCGCGCGTGAAGCCAGGCAGGCGGGTCCGCTGGCAGGCGTGCCCCTCAGGAGCGGCGCGGGCGGGCCCGAGTTCGGTCAGATGTGCGTGCTTGCGTGTGTTTGTGTGTGTGTGGTGTGTGTGTGTGTGCGTGTGTGTCTGTGTGTGTATGTGAAAGGTAATCCTTTTCCCCATTGTTCCACAATGTTCGGTTTCGAGCAACATCCAACCACGTGGTACCATCCCCAGTGGTAGACCGTACGAGTTGTGAGATGTCGTCGCTACACCTCTTTCGCTGCCCTCCGTGTCTGCGCATCGCTGGCCTGGTGTCATGGGCAGAGGGCTCCCACGATGCAGCCAATCTGGTCCGTCTGTGTTGGGATTGAGCCGCGATTCGCCCTGGCCATCGCCATCTGCGCTTGTGGTGCAGGGTCGTCGGTCGTCTACTGTGAAGCGTGTCGCTAGATCTGCAGCTGCGCAGGCAGCTCTGCGAATCAGGCATTCCCACGGTTCTGGCGTCGCGGTGAGTTAGTGTTCTGGTGTCGTTGGTGCTCGTGCTGTCGCTTGTGCTCGTGATGTCGTCGCGCTGGTCAAGGTCGGGGTTGGCGTCGCTACCGGTGTCGATTATGCGTGCTGTTGGCGTTCTTCGTCTGGGTGTGTTCACGATGAGTCGCAGCATGCGTCGTTGGGTGCGTCGCAGTGTAAGGAGCACGTCCTTGGTGAAGATCCACGAGGTGCAGCCGTACAGCACGAGTTGCGCCACCGTGCCATTGAATAGCCTGAGTCTGCTGTGCAAGGGGTACCGTTTGCTTGTCAGCTCGTCGCGGAGTTGGTGGAACTTCCGCCATCCCACGGCTATTCTGTCGGAGAGGTCAGTGCAGCGGTAGTCGTGTAGGGTAGGAAGGAGGAGCAGGGGAGGTGGAGGAGGCGGAAGAGGAGCCCCGTCCCTCGTCGCCATCCCCACCCATCCTCCACGTCCGCCCCCTGCTCGGCCTCCCCGTCTCCGTCCTCCAAGAGGGCGAGGGCAAGTAGGGTGAAGGCGAGGAGGCCGAGCAGGTGGAGGAGGACAGGGAGGACGGAGGGCAGCGCCGACCTTCGACCCGGCGCGGGAGGAGGACGAGGGAGGAGGGGGAGGGGCGAGGAGGAGGGAGGGGGGCGAGGGCGAGGAGGAGGGCAAGGGCAAGGGCCAGGGCGAGGGCAAGGAGGACGAGCAGGATGACGCGGGCGAGGAGGGCGCGGCGGAGGGCGAGGAGGGCCAGGCGGAGACGAGGGCCGCGGCCAGGTGGGCGCGGCGCGGGCCGGCGACCTCGGCGCCCCGCCTCCGGCCGCGCGGCTGGAGAGGGCGTCGTCCGACAGGTCCCCCCCTCCCCCTCCTCTTCCCCCTTCTCCTTCTCCTTCTCCTCCTCCTCATCCTCCTCCTCCTCCTCCTCCTCCTCCTCTTCCCCCTTCTCCTCTTCCCCCTTCTCCTCCTCCTCCTCCTTCTCCTCCTCCTCCTCCTCCTCTCCTCCTCCTCCTCCTCCTTCTCCTCTCCTCCTCCTCCTCTCTGCTCCCTCCTCCTCCTTCTCCTCCTCCTCCTCCTCCTCCTCCCCCCTCCTCCTCCTCCTCCTCCTCCTCCTCCTCCTCCTCCCCCCCTCCTCCCCCTCCTCCCCCTCCCCCTCCTTCTCCTCCTTCTCCTCCTGCTTCTCCTCCTCCTCTTCCATTCCTTTCCCTTATGATTGACTTCTCCCTGTCGCACGTCGAAAGTTGACAACAGCTTCACAGATGGAGGGCGGCTCGTTTTCAAAATGTGGCTCTCTCCGTAGCGCCGCGCACACTCGTTTGCACAACAAACAAGAGCTTCACGGATTGAGGGCGGAGTGTTTTGAAAATGTGGTTCTCGCCTCAGTGCCGCGCACATTCGCTTCAAAGATTTGCAAGAGTTTCACGGATTGAGGGCGGGTGGTTTTCAAAATGTAGCTCTCGCCTTAGCGCCCGGCACATTCGTTTCAAATATTTACAAGAGCTTCACGTATAGAGGGTGGGTGGTTGTGAAAATGTGGCTCTCGCCTTAGCGCCACGCATCCTATGTTTTAAATCTTGCGAGGGTTTACAGGATTTCCATGATCAACGTACCATAACTAGTGTTTGGAATGATTCAGGGTTCTGACGGTGCAACCGTTACGTTGATTCGCGGTGGTGCAGTCCCAGCCAGAGTCCGCCTGCAAGAGGACACGCCCGACCTGACCCTCGACCCCCCGAGCCCCCCCCGAGCACGCCCGGCCGTCTCGAGCACACGGGGAACTCGGGGACAAGGGGGGCGCTGTTCCTCGGACTCCCGCAGCGCGGGCGCCTCGGCCTCCTCGGGCGGGGGGCCCAGAGCGGGAGCCGCCGGGGCCCGCAGAGGCCTGCCGGACTCCTGGGGCGGCTGCGGGCGGCGCGGGCCTCCCGGGAGGGCCCCTCCTGGGCCCCCGGGCGTCGGCGGTGAGATCCGAAGCCCCCTCGGGCAACCCAGAGGGCGGCGGGGGCAGGATTCGGCACTCGTCGAGCACGGGGCGAGGCCCGAAGCCCCACCCCCACCTCCCGTCGACACAGAGGAGGCCCGATGGCTGGTGGGGGGGGTTCGGGCGTCGGAAGGAGCGTCTCCTGCGGGCGCTTGGAGAGGGGGGGCGGGGTCGGATCTGTACCCCCTTCCCCCTCGGTGAGGGGAGGGGGGGGGATTCCCCCCCCCCCCCCCTTCGCCACCTACTCGATCCCTGAGCTCCCCGGAGACGTCAGGCCGTTTAGAATATGCTGTGACCTCGGGGGCAAGTGCCCAGGCCGCGATTCGAACGCGCCCCCCTGTCGAGAACAGGCGCCTCCCATCGCACATAGGATTCCTCGGAGGACATCGTGGGCTTGGCGTTAAGTCGGGCCTGTCCCTCTACAGGAGGAATCTTCAAAAGCAGTTTCAAAAAATAGTCTGGGGGCAATTTGTCGACTATTTCTTCCATTCCTGACCACTTTTGCCGGCGTAGAATTTGTCATCCAAAATGCCCCTGTGGGAGGACATGCCCAACCTCACATCATGGGCTTGGCGCGGAAAAACGGAAACGCCTCGTGTGCGATTCCTCGCCCCCGATCCCTGGGCTCCCCCGGAAATGCCAGGCCGTGCAAGGTCGGGAGCTCTGGCGTAGCGCGTCGCGCCGCCGGTTCTGGCCCGCCACGTCTCGGCGCGACGTGCCATTCGCCATTCCCTTCCCGGTCCCGAGGCGTCAACGTCCAGATTTTTTTCCTATCTTTCCGTCCCGCGAGGCGAGGCGACAGGGCATGCGTGTCGCCGGGGCCGCCGCCGCGACACGCTAAGCAAAAGTTCTTGGCCGTAGAATCTACGGGGCATTCGGGGACAGACCCCCAAGGCGCTATCCAAACGCCCCCTTAACGAAAGATGGCGCCCCCCATCGTGCATCCGAGACTTGGGGAAGAATTCTCTTGTCCAGTCAAAAGTACACAGAGGCGGTGATTAGAGTCCCCACCGGTACCTCCAATTTTAGCCCGCGCTGCAGAAATTCGGAGACTACTCCGGAGCCGCAACCTCCTCAGGGACCGATCCCACGCAGACATTCCCCTCAGACCTTTTCTTGCCCGTCAAACGGAGGCGTACCTCTCCTCGCGGCCAGCTTCGGGCTCTGAGGACAAGTGGCGCACTCCAGAGAGGCCCTCGCCTTCGAGGATCGAAAGGAGTTGGCATCTCCCCGTCGGGGTGCGACAGGGAGAAGTTGTTTATAAGGAAAAGGAATGGAAGAAGAGGAGGAGGAAGAGGAGGAGGAGGAGGAGGAGGAGGAGGAGGAGGAGGAGGAGGGGGGAGGGGGAAAGAGAGGGACGCTGGCGGGGGGACGACGGGAGGGAAAGGAGAGGCGGGGAGAAGGGAGTCGCGGAGCAGGACGAGGAGGAGGAGGGCAAGACGACGATGGAGGAGGGTGCGAGAGATGGACGGAGGGAGGATGCTCGAGGAACAGTGGGCTGGAGAGGGAGGCCACTAGGGGGGAGAGGAGGACCAGCGGCCAGCGGCTCCCTGGGGCCAGGTCCGACCCCGCCGACCTGGCGGGGCACCCCCTCGCGGGGGTGCCCAACATCGAGGACCTGGCGAAGCCGGAAGAGCTGCACCCGCAGCACGCGGACGAGACCAGGGAGGGGGGGGGGAGGAGGACCGATGGGCGGAGGAGGGGGAGGAGGAGGAGGAGGGAGGAGGAGGAGGAGGAGAGGAGGAGAGGAGGAGGAGGAGGAGGAGGAGGAGGAGGAGGAGGAGCAGGAGAAGGAGGAGGAGGAGGCCGAGGAGGGGGAGGCCGAGGAGGAGAGAGAGGAGGAGGAGGAGGAGGAGGAGGAGGAGGAGTAGGAGGAGGAGCAGGAGGAGGAGGAGGAGGGGGAGGAGGAAGAGAGACCGCATTGTTGTGGCTATTCTGAGGCCAGCGAGGCTGCCAGAAGTGCAGCAGAGTTCTCCTGTATTAGTTTCGGTGCTTCTACGCAGGTTGAGCCGAGGCGTCATGTTTTGAAGTACTGGGGCTTCTGGTAAGGGGTTGGGACGTCTCACGGACCGGCTGGCCGACAGTGAGCACTCCAGCAAGCACCTCCGTGGGAAAACGCCCAGCACTCTGCCGGTCTTTGTGCGCGAGCCCGTGCCCAACGACATCGTGAGTCGTGTGTTGGCCGCTCAGGCCAAGTTGGGCGCGGCATCCAAGGCGCATGCTCTTGCACGCATCCAGTTGCAAGATAGCCCTCTAGTTGTTGGCTGTACGCGCTGTGCTTGCTTTGCCGCCTCTCGCGTCTCCAACCTCGAGAACCCATGCCCTTCAGTCGTTGCCGACTGGGCGCAGAAGGTGCTCACGAGACTTGCGATCGGAGAATTCGGGCTCGATGGCAAGGTGTTTCGTGTGGCTCCTCAGGTCAGAAAGAGCGCGCTTTTGGCGCACTTCCGATTGGAAGGGGGGCCCCATCATCAAGCTCCCCCGCCTCCCTTGGGAAAGGGGGAGGGGGCTTCCGAAGCTACACCCCCTCTCCCCTTTTTGTGGACAAATTTCGGAGCCAGGGAGGCCCAGGCTAAAGGGGGGGGGCTTGGAAGCTACCCCCCCTCCTTTTCGGGGCCAGAGGTCAGCCTGGGCTTCCCTTTCTCAAGGGGGGGGGCTTCGGAAGCTATCCCTCCCCTCTTTTTCGCAGCTGAGGTTGCCGTGCCAGGGGGGGCTTCAAAGCTACCCCCCCCTCCTTCCGCTTCCGGAGCCCAAGGCCAGTCCGGGCTTACCTGGGGGGGGGGGGCTTCGAAAGCTACCCCCCCTTCATTCTCGCAGCTGAGATTGCCGTGCCAAGGGGGTGGGGGCTTCAAAGCTACCCACCCCCCTTCCCACCTTGTCCGGAGCCCAAGGTTAGCCCGGGTTTCCCTTTCAAAGGGGGGTGGCTTCGGAAGCTCCCCCCCCTCTTTTTCGTAGCTGATATTTGCTTGCCGAGGGGGAGGGCTTCAACTCTATCTGTTGTTTCCCAACCATCCTATGGTGTGGGTCGTCGTTTTGAAAGACCGTGCCCCGCGTCCTCCTCCTTCTCCTCGCCTCCTCTCCTCCTCCCCTTCTCCCTTCTCCCGTCGCCCCCTGACTTTGGCACACTCCTCATACGTTTGGTGGCCCCATCGGGAGCTCCACCCAAGGGCCCTGTGGCTGCGTTCACATGCTGTCCTCTGTCCACTTTGGCACACCCCTCACACGCTTCGTGGCCCCATAGGAAGCTCCACCGAATGCCCCAGTAGCTGCGTTCACATGCCGCCCCCTGTTCACTTTGGCTCACCCCTCACACGCTTCGTGGCCCCAGAGGGAGCTTCAACCGATGGCCCCAGTGGCTGTGTTCACATGCCGCCTCTCGTCCACTTGGCACACCCCTCACACGTATCATAGCCTCAAAGGAAGTTCCACCCAAAGCCTGAGTGGCTGCGTTCGCATGTCGCCTCCTGTCCACTTTGGCACACCCCTCACACATTCTGTGGCCCCATAGGGAGCTTCACCGAAGGCCCCAGTGCCACCGTCCACATGCCGCCCCCTGTTCATGTTGGCTCACCCCTCACATGTTTCGTGGCCCCATAGTTAGCTTTGCCGCAGGCTCCAGCTGCTGTGTTCGCATGCCCCCCCCTCCACTTTGGCACACCCCTCACACGTTCCGTGCCCCATAGGGAGCTCCACCGAAGGCCCCAGTGGCATGGATGGTTCGCATGCGCTTCCCTCACCCAGCACAACGTTTCGCGGTCCCATCAGGGGTCCACCGAAGGCCCTAGTGGCGGTGTCTGCATGCGTGTCCCCTATCCCAGTGCATTTTCTGTGGTTCCATAGGGAGATCCACCGAAGGCCCTAGTGGCGGTGTCAGCACGCGTTTCCCACACCCACTACAGCGGCTCGTGGCCCCACAGCGAGTTCCACCGAAAGCTCCAGTGGCTACGTCCGCATACGTTTCCCCCACCCAGCACAAGGCTTCGTGGCCCCATAAGGAGCTCCACCGAAGGTTTCCCCAGCCAGTACAGCGCTTCGTGGCCCAATAGGGAGCTCCACTGAGGGCCCCAGTGGCGGTGTCCGCATGCGTTTCTCCCACCCAGCACAACGTTTGGTGGGCCCACAGGGAGCCTCACCGAAGGCCCCACTGGCGGTGACGGCATGCGTTTCCCCCACCCAGTAAAACGATTCGTGGCCCCATGCGGGAGCTCCACCGAAGGCCCCAATGGCGGTGTTTGCATGCGTTTCCCGCGTCCAGCACAGCACTACGTGGCCAAAGAGGTAGCTACATCGAAGGCTCCACCGGCGGCGTTCGCATGCGTCTCGTCCACACAGTACAACGCTTCGTGGGCTCATGAGGAGCTCCACCGAAGGCCTCAGCGGCGGTGTTCGCATGCATCTCTCTCCCCCAGTACATCGCTTCGTGGCCCCATGTTGGGGCTCCATCGAAGGCCCCAGTGGCGGTGTTCGCAGGCCTCTCTCCGATTGAGTAGAGCGCTTCGTGGCCCCGTAGGGAGCTCCACCGAGGGCCCCAGTGGCGACGTTCGCATTGTGAGCGTCGCTTCCGATGAGCAGAAGAAAGGAGGGGAGGGGCTTCCAGCAGTGAAGGTCCAAAGGGGGGCGGGGTCGCTCAGCCCCCTTGGGAAATGGAGGAGGGGAGGGGAGCTTCCGGCCGACGGAGGGGCGGGGTAGCGTCCGATGAACCAAAAACAAAGGGGAGAGGCTTCCAGGGGAGGTCCCGAGGGGGGGGGTAGATACCCCCCCCCCTGTGGGACACGGAGGGGGGGCGGGGGGGGGGGCAGCTTGTGGACCGCCAAACGAAGGGAGGGAGAGGTAGCTTGCGAGAAGCGAAAACAGAGCGAGGGCTTCCGGCAGGGGAGGTTCAAGGGAAGAGGGGGGGTAGCCAAGCCCCCCCCCCCTTTGGAGAGAGAGGGGGGGGGAGCTTCCGGAGCGCGAACGGGAGGGGGGGGGTAGCTGCGAGAACAAAGTAGGGGGGCAGGCTTCTGGCAGGGGAGGGCCAAGGGGGAGGGCGTAGCGAAGGGGGCACCCCACCCCCAAGGGGGGGCGCGCCACGGGCGAGTTCTCTGGCAGGTCAAGATCAGGGTGGCTTAGACTCAGGAGGGGAGAAAACACACAGACACCATTCATCGGCGATTCCCAGGAAAATATCGGAAATTATAGGAAGTGGTGGGGAAGATGAAACACAGAACATATGTCAAAACATAGGGGATCCTAGGATTTGTGTGTATTTATTTGTGTGCCCCTGGGCCCCTTCATAGACTATGAGGCCTCTGAGTGTGGTGCTGGCGCCTGCGCTGGCTGCCCTCGCTGCGCTGCATCTGTCTGCTCTTTCAGCAGTTCTCTCTCCGTGGCACGCCTCTGTGACCTCGCCCGGCTCGCCACCTGGTTCACCGAGCGCGCTCCACCACTCGCAGAGTGCCTGCTCGCAAACGTCGGAACACACACACACACACACATGTCTGCTTTGATTAGGGGGAAAAAAAGTGACATAAACATAAAGACTCGGGGGTCCGCGCGGATTTCTCGGATCGGCGCTGGGCCCCCCGGCGGCGCCTCCGGCGCCGCCCCTGGCGCGCTCCGCGCGCCAGGGAGGGGGGTCCAGCGCCGATCCGAGCAATCCGCGCGGACCTCCGAGTCTTTATGTTTATGTCACTTTTCGTTCCCCTACTGATGCAATTCATCGTAGATCCCCCGCGGCGGATCTGGGCCATTTGCGAGTGTCTACTTGGCGAGCAGCGGAGAACGCGCTCATCTACCTGGCCTTCCCACGTGCCCCTCTCTCGGCACGCGGGCTCGTGCGGCCCGTGGTGCTCGACTACCCACGGAGGTTGTGCTGCCCAGCCTGCGGACCTGTCTGGCTGGCCGCGCGGGCCTCGGCCCCGCGTGCGGCGAGGACGGCGTGGTGCAGGCTGCGCCCCTCTTCGCCGAGCGCGTGCCCATGCTCGCAAAGTGCCTACTCGCAAACGTCCTTGGCCAAAAAGCACATGCGCTTCCTTCGGTGTCGCATCTATCGCAGCTTCCCCGCGGCGGATCCGGGCCATGTGCGAGCAGTTGCGTTGCGAGTCGTGGGGCGCGCTTGTCTGTCTCTGCTCCCTCGTCTTTCTGCTGGCGGCCCTCCCCGTCTGTGTCGGGGCGCTGCGAGCAGGTGCTGTCCCTCGGCATGCAGCTGTGAGTCGGGCAGGATCCTCTAACAGGAGGAAGATCCAAGAATCGTCAAACATGGTTTGGCGACGGTGGTTCGTGCTGTTTTGATCATGTTTGGGCTATGCTTGACCACTTGCCACTTCTCTTCCAGGACCCGCCTGTAGGAGGACATACCCGATCCAAATCCAGTTGTGTGGCGCCTGGCGCTCTCTCTCCTGGCGCGCCCTTTTCTGGCCCGGCCTCCCGGGCTGCTCGCGCTCGGTCAGGCCAGCTTTCGTTCTGAACCGACGATTCTGGCAGTCGGCGGGCGCATGTGCTGTCCGATGGCGTCCGATGGCGTTCGCGCGTGCGTGGCCAGGCGAGCCGTGCGCAGCACTGCTGCTTCGAGCCATACTATACCTTCCCCCCCTCTTCGTCACCCCCCTCTTTTCGACGGGACGTAAGAGTGACCTTTCGCCCGAGTGACCTTTGGTGCGGGCCCAGTCGGGCCCCCCGATCGCCGAGCGCGAGGCGGCAGCAGCGGCTTGCGCGCCCAGGTTTGGCCACCCCGCCGCCCCCCAAGAGCCGCGCACCGAAGGTCACTCTTGCCCAGGGTCACTCTTGCGAGTCGCCAATCTGTGCTGCTCCCGATGCTCCGAGGCTTTTTTTGGCCCGGCCTCCCTTGGCTCGCGCGGCGTTCCCGGCCGCCGAACGGAGGTCGGGCCCCCCGCTCGGCAGGCAAAAGCTCTCCGCGGGCTCCGAGCGCGGGCTCCTCCTTTGGGCGGGGCACAGGCGCGCCGCTCGGCGCGGCAGGGGGTAGAGAACGGCTCCTCCGGAGGGGGCCTGAAGTTTTCTTTTGTGTCGGGTGTTAGCCAGCGTGGGCTTTGCCTCCTCCCGACCTCGTTCTGAGGCTGCGCCCCCCTTTTCCTCCCCCATCTCTGGTTAATTCAAGCTTCGCGCGGCCCGCTTAGCTTCGACCGGAAGAGGTGCGCTCTCGACCCGCAAATCAAAAAGGTGTTAGCCAGCGTGGGCCCCAAGCAGTCATACATGTATACGTATGTATATGAAGATATACACCTGTCTAAGTCTACATCTACACACCTACATCTATACATATGCATACATATTCCTATACACACATATGTGCATATATCTATATATATATGTACATCTGCATGTGTGTGTGAATGGATGCATGCATGCTTATACACGCATGTATACCGTGCAACGTGTGCGTTGCAATGCAGGTGGTGAAGGCTGGTTCGTGCAACCCCAGGTGGTGACATTCATGTGGCGCAGAACAAGGTTGGTCACTGCGAAACAATGCAAAGCAATGCAACGCAATGCAAATATTTTAAGCCAGTGCCGAACAGCGCACACAATTCATATCCATGCTTTGCAAATCAATGCAACGCATTGCAAAGCGATGCAAGGCAATGCAATGCAAAACAACGCAACGCAATGAAAGGCAATGCAACACAATGCAAGGCACTGCAAAGCAACGCGAAGCAATTGAACGCAAGGCAAAGCCATGCAGAGAACTGCACATCGATGCAAGGCAACGCGCAAAGATGCAACGCACTGCAAATCGATACAAGGCAACTCGAAGCAATGCAACACTGCAAAACAATGCAGAGCAACGCAAAGCAATACAATGCAATGCGACGCAATGCGATTGCAACGCAATGACTGCAAAACAACGCACAACATGTACAACGATGCAGTGAAATTCAATTGCGATGTGATTGCACTGCGGCTGCAGTACGCTTGCAATGGAACGCAATGCGAAGCAGTGCGGAGCAACGATGCGCGGTAGCGCAGAGCAATACAGCGCAATGCCAAGAGATGCAGCGCAGTGAAAAACAATTCAGAGCCATGCGAAGCCGAACCACGCGATGCAATGCGATATGCGCTCCAGTGCAGCGCAAATGCACAGCAGTGCAAACCAGTGCAAATCCACGAAAAGCAATGCAGAGCAGTGCAAATCAACGCGGCGACGGGCGGCGAGGAGCTGGCAGGACCGCCGCTGGGGCCCAGCGGCGACGGGCGGCGGCGAGTCGGCGGGACCGCCACTGAGGCCCAGCTGTCCTGGAAAGCAAATACAGAACCCCGTGAGTGAAATCGCTCTTGGGATTATTTGATTGCCTGTGGGGAGAACGAGGATTTGTCGACTCCAGGCGGTTCGCTGGCCAAAGAATTTGGGCCTCCTAAGTGTTTTTGTGTGGGGAGATTGGCATTGACGAAGACTCCCGAAGAGTACAGTACAACACGGAAGGAACGTCAAACATCGATCTGGGAGGAAGAGCTGGCCAGGACGGCTTTTGTGAGGGGTCTGGGGATCGATTTGAGCGGATTTCGAGCAAGTTGACGAGAACAGGAGGGGAGGAGCATGATCGATGATCGAGTATTCTAGGCGAGGATCGGGGATCTTTG
>CAUYUJ010018971.1:665367-695367 GCA_963575745.1 Prorocentrum cordatum | reverse complement strand
GTGGGCGTCTTGGGGGCGCTCTTGCGCTGTCTGGTCACGTTCGTTTTCAAAGGCTTCCAACTTTCACAATGAATCTTGGGCCGTCTGGACGCCCTCGTGGGGCCCCAAGAGGGCGCCGAAGCGTGAGAACATCGAAGATTCTATAGGCTTACGCCACATCCGCCGAACCCTATATAAACTATTGCGCCTCCAGGACTGTATTTCACGAGGCTTGTCCGAATCATGCACGGCGCTCGATATCGTTCCTGTTGCTTCGCTGTTTTTATCGTACCTTTTGGTGCTCTCTGGTGGCCTTTTGGTGGCATCTTGGCTTGTCTGCAGGCCATATCTGGCCGCCTCGAGGCATCTTGGGCCAAGTTGTTGGGCCCCTTGCGGGGCTTCCTGGGGGCTTCTTGGAGGCCTTTGAGGTTCTCTTGGGGGTCCCTCAGGGCCTCTTGGGCTGGATGTTCTTGGGGCAGGCTGGGGGCGTCTTGGTACAAAACGAACGCCTCCGAGAAGGCCCAACATCGGGCCGGACGAAAGGGCTGGATAGGGAAAGGGGGGGGGTGCGAAATCTGCTGCCTCCAGTCGGTGTCCGCCCCGCCGCCGGTCCCATCCCTCGAGACGCGATACGCGGGCGTCTCCCAGCGTAAGGGGGCGCCACGAAAGCCATCTGCACGAGCTGATTCTCTACCCTGCCCCTTGCCATCATACCCTTCCGTTCCTTCGGCAGTGTCTCGTCGACGCAAGGGGGGACGCAGGAGCCCCCCATCCCGAAGCCCGAGGCTGTCCTTGGAGCTCGCCGCGGGCGCCTACGACGGCCAGGATCCCGGGAGGCTGCTGAGCGTGTTTGGCGCCGTTCTGCGACGGGCGATCCCGGACAAGAATGTGCAGGCGCCGTGCTGGGCGTCGCGTGGTTCGGAGAAGAAAAAAAGTCATGAACAGAAAATTTTGGCGCTCCGCGCGGGTTTCTTGGATCCGCGCTGGGCCCCCTGGCGGCGCCTCCGGTGCCGCCCCCGGCGCGCTCCACGCGCCAGGGAGGGGGGGTCTAGCGCAGATCCAAAAAATCCGCCCAGAGCGCCAACAGTTTATGTTTCTGGCGTATTCTCTTTTGCTGGTGGTGCGGGGGGAGAGAAGGAGGTGAAGGAGGCTGAGGAAGAGAAGGAGGAGGAGGAGGAGAAGGAGCAGGAGGAGGAGAAGGAGAGGGAGAAGGAGGAAGAGGATGTCGAGCAGGAGCAGGGGGAAGGGCTAGAAAGGGGAGAAGAAGCAGATAGAGGAGGAAGAGGAGGAGAAGAAAGGGAGGGGGCAGCGAGGGCAGCAGAGAGGGGACCCTTTCTGGGCCCCCATCGAGGGGCCCTCTGGAGCCCATAGAGGGGGGGCCCATTCGGGGCCCGAAAGGCGCACCTCTCTTCGCCCTCCCATGGCTCGCCCCCCCCAATCAAGCGACGCCCAGCTCTCCCCCCAGCCCCCCCCCTCCCCTCCCCTCCGCCGCGGGCGGCGGGGACTTGCCCAGGACCGGGGGAGTAAGAGGAGTAGGGTCGGGAACTTCTGGAGAGCCACCTCCTCCTCCTCCTCCTCCTCCTCCTCGTCCGCCTCCTCCTCCTCCTCGTCCGCCTCCTCCTCCTCCTCCTCCTCCTCCTCCTCCTCCTCGTACGCCTCCTCGTCCTCCGCCTCCTTCCTCCTCCTGTGTCGCACCGCCGTCTCTGGCGTTATGGCCCGCCGCGCTTGAGCGCGACGCGCCGTCCACCTCCCCGTCCTCATAGTCCAACGTCTCGAGCCCTTAGCTGGCTCGAGACGTACGTTTTGATACGCAACACGTACCGTGCTCAAAACGTCCGTGTCAATACGTTGCATTTTGACTCAACGTATTGGCCCACGTTTTGGCGAACGTATCGCGTCAGACCTACGTTCTCAGAGTCTTTGCTGAGCTCCGTCTCAATACGCTACGTGTCGCGTGTTGCGTATCGGGGCTGCTGAGCTCGAGCCTTTCCCAAGCACCCGCCCCGCGGAGCGGAGCGACACGTGGGGTGCGCGCGCGCGTGCGTGTGTGTGTGTGTGTGTGTGTGTGTGTGTGTGTGTGTGTGTGTGTGTGTGTGTGTGTGTGTGTGTGTCTGTGTGTGTGTGCGTTTTCCACCACCACCACCACCATACGTAAGTTGGATGGGGAGGGTGTCCTCCTCCTCCTCCTCCTCCTCCTCCTCCACATCCTCCTCCTTTTCGTCCTCCTCCTCCTCCTCGTCCTCCACCTCATTTTTCCCTCCAACTTATGGTGGTGGTGGTGATGGTGGAAAATAGGCCCATCAACACGCCTTCCACTCGCAAGGCATACCGAGTCGCCAGGGCCGACGCCGCGACATGTGAAGCACAGGTTCCCGGCCGTAGAGGCATGGTGAGCAACAGGCCCCATGGGCACTTCTTGGTCATGCGAGCGGTGCTGAGGACGAAGTGCCTTGCTGGAAGTCCCGTCGACGCGGTGTCTTGTTCGTCGGTAGCGACGTAGCCGCACACGTGGTAGGTCTGGCAGCTACCACTGCCGAGCAACTGTAAGCCGCCCCGTTGCATGTCTCCCTGCAGCGGAGTAAGATTACACCGGTTCGGCACAGCGTCAGACGCATTGTTAAAATCCGCCATCTCGTATAGGTGGTGTTGCCATCGACGTCCATGGTAGGCTGACCACTTGGTACCTCTCTGATCGTACGTGCCATAATAGTTGGTCCAAGGCCTCCCCCATATGATGTCACATGTGATCGCGTAGTACCGGGATGCACCAGCCGAAGGGCGAGTTTCGTAAGCAGCGGTAGCGCTTGACAGAGAGAGGGTACGAGCTGGTTGGCTGGAGTTTGGGAGGAAGGAGGGGGAGCAGGAGGAGGGGGAGGATGAGCAGGAGGAGCATCGGGGATCCCGAATCGAGGCGTCCGGGGGAGAAATCCCGGGGCCGGCTCTGAACCAACGTGAGGGCGCAGGGGTGGAAGAGGCGGATCGGTGGCGAGCAGAAAGCGGTGGGGCGAGGCTGGCTCCTTCGGAGTCTGAGGGAGCATTCTAAGGAGCCCATTCGCGTTTCTAAGAAGCCCCCTGCCTTCCCAGACCCCCTCGGGCAATGAAAAAATCACGACGGGGAGTTTTTCGCTACTTTCGGCCTCTGGGCGCCCTTACCGGCCCTCGGGACCGTGAAAACACGACTCAGGACGAAGAACCGGTCCCGGGGAAGGGTCCAGACCTCGGGGGGCCGACGTCATGAAAAAATCATTGCGTCGGGGTTCTGGGTTCTTAGGTGACCGCCACCCCTCGCCCGACCCCTTGGCTCGCCGCCAAGAGGAGACGGAGGAGGATCGAGTGTATATATGTGTGCCTGATGCTTTGCCACGTTTCCATTAGGCTCCGGATGCCTTTTTGAGAAGCGAGGGGGATCGATGAAGAAGGATAATGTTGAGGCAGGAGAAGGAGGAGGATGGGTGAATGAGAAAGGGTGGTCATGACTGGCGAGGAGTAGAAGGAGGGATGAAGGATCCTTGACCGAGCTTTTGACGTGTTGGGGGGAGGATTATTGTCTACTGGAGGCCTACCTCCTGGAGGCGCGGAAGGCCTCTTGAGACCTTCGGGTGAGAGAGAGAGAGAGAGATAGAAAGAGAGAGATAGAGAGAGGAAGAGAACGTGAGAAGAACAAGCATAGAGAAAAAACACAGGGTAATGGTGGGATAGGGAGGAGAAGGAGGATAACCAGTTCAAATCCAAGACGCATCAAATATCCTTGGGAAACAATTCTCGATCCCGCCCCCTTCCGGCGCAAACCTGTCACTTCGGCCCCTGGAAGTGATACCCCCGGCATCTGAATTTCAAAATGTGGCTATCGTTTCAGCGCCGTGCACATTCGTCATAAACGTTTGCAACAGTTTCACGGATGGAGGGCCGGTCCTTTTCAGAATGTGGCTATAGCAATAGCATCGCGCACATTCGCCCTTCAAAGCTTGCAAGAGCTTCACGGATGGAGTGTGGGTCTTTTACAGAATGTGGTTCTCGCTTGAGCGCCGCGCACATTCGTTCTACAAAGTCGACAGAGCTTCACGGATGGAGGGCCGGTCCTTTCTGGAATGTGGTTCTCGCCTTAGCGCCGCGCACATACGGGTTCAAAGGTTGAAAAAATTGTTCGGATGGGAGGAAGATTTTGCTGTCAGGATTCTGAGGGCTCCGACGTGAACTAATGATGTAGTGTGACGCCACGCGTGTTCCGTATTGTTTGTGCACAACGAAAAATCAACTATGTAAAGACGGGGCATCTAAATTGAAAGGTGAGTAGCAGGCGTTTCACTTGTATTCTGATGGCCTCAACGTGAAATCATGCATTGCGGCACTGTGCGCTTTCTTGGTTGCTCGTGCGCTCGCGTGCGCGCGCTTCCGCGTGCGCCATGCAAGAACAAATATGGAATTGCCGCCTTAGCTCGAAAACGGATTGGTGCAAACACATTGTTTCTCTTGCATTCTGAGGGCTCAAACTTGGAATCATGTATTGTGACACGTTCCCCATTACCCGTTCACGCGCGTACGCGCGTGCACTCTCCCGCGTGCGCAATGCAAAACGGAATTGTGAAAACCAATTGTTCCATACGTATTCTGAGGGCCCGAGCATGGAAAATGCACTCCGGCGCAATACGTTCTCCTCATTGCTCGCGCGCGAGCATGCGCGCGCACGCGCGTGTGCGCGCGCGCAAGCAAGCAGCAACAGTATTGCGCCACAGCGCACTTTGCCACATTGAGGCCCTCAGAATACGAGTGGACTACATTGTTTTCACCATTCAGTTTTCGAAGATTCCATGGCCATTTTCGCACAAGCCATTTGTTTTGCTCGAGCCTCTCTGGCTCCAGCACATGGGGGCCAAAGTGGTCGATATCCGTCTTATTTTCTCCTGGCGTTGGCCTTTGCTGTGCTCGTGGCTGATGGGTGGGCGTCTGCGCGCTACCATTTTCTTATTGGTTTTGATTGTATGTGTTGCGTTGTGGGTTCTGGAAAGCACTGGGGACGGAACTCTGAATTGCCAGCTTACAGGATTTTCCAGCTTTGGACGGACAAAGAACAGCGCTTGCAACCCAGCATGAACACGTCAGCCTACCAGGCTGTGGTTCGACGGATATCCTGTTCAGTGTTGGCCAGGGTCGAGCGGGAACAGCCGCGGTGCACAAGGTTGTCGAACGGCTCGGATACATGCCTGCACGCCGTTTCCAGTCGGTGAATATGCAAGAGTTCATGGATTTGATACAAGATCCAAGGGGCGTCGCCTCCTCAACTGTCTTCGCTGATCTGGCGACCCAGGCAGGCGTCCCAGTGCCGCGTCCTCTTGCTTGGGCTGGACCCTGGCCTATGCGGGGCACAGCCTCTCATGATGTGCGGTTTTGTTTGTTGGGATGCCCTGCGAATTGCATTTTGCGTTACCCGCGGGCGAAGTTTTCATGCTAGACAAAGACGAGGCCCGCCATGCCAAAAGTGTGGTACTCATGGCTTGTGGTTCTGATCGCGGCTGGAATCTGACTACGGAGCAGCGCAAGCATCATAGCAGCTGCGACCGTTATTTGCGGGGGGATCGCGGTGGAATTCAGCAGATTGAGCTTCGCGGACTCCTTCGGGGGCAAGCGTTGTCGACCCTTTGCCAGAATGCAGTAATCATTTGCTCATCCCAACCGAGTGAAGAGCATGGCACTGACCTCTACGATCGCACGTTGCAATTGTTGGTCGCTGTCCATCGGCAACATGTGGCCAAAGTCCGCTCTTGCATCCCAGCTGAGCCGCTGTTCCAGACGGGCAGTATGCTCACTAACTTCTCCCGTGAGTTTGCTAAGTTCGTGGCCTTCCTTGGATGCAAGCCAACAGCAGGCAGCATATCGCTACCTAAGCAGAGGTAGAATGGGCACTCCGCCTTGTCCTCCACGTCCTTCCTCCTCTCTCTGGTACTCCTTTCCCCGTCCTGCGTAAGTATTGTTGTTCGACTACCCAGTGTGCCCGATGATCCTTTTTACAGACGAACTGTTGGCGGGAGCGCACATCGACGGACGGCGTTCGAGTGTTCGCGTGATTTTTCTTCACCGCAGGCGAGCATTACAAATCATAGTATTTGCCTTCGGTGCTGTGCGGCGCTTCGTCGGAGGGGAGGCCCGACATTGCCCCAATCTTCCCGCGGTAGCCTGCGGGAGGTGATAAGCTCGCGATAAAGATGGGTGCACACCCGCTTCTTTCTTATTTATAGTCACAGCGTTCGACGTCTTTCGAGAAGCTTCGTGTCAGCTTCTTTGGTATATTTCTCATCTCACTCTCGAGCGCGCAGTGCAACTGCCGCGAGGCCCTTCTCGGCAGGGCCCGTTGGGATCCACGCGCCAGTTTCTCGACCAGCCCAGTGGTGGAGAACACAAAGAAAGAGAGTTCAAAGAGGCCCGCAGGAGGCGGGAGGAGGATTCAGGTAGTCCTTTTCGAGGCACTGAGCTTCGAGTCAGTTTTGGGTGCCGATTTCAAAGTTTGAACGCTGCGAGCCGCAAAGCCGTTCTGGCGCAGCTGCGCTGTTACAGCGCCTTGTGATAGGAAGCCTTACAGCGAAGGTGAGACGGCCGGCGCGAAAATGCAGTTGCAGGTTCGGGAGCCTTGAGACGGGGGTCAGTGCAAACGGGGGTCAGCCACGGCACCGGATCCTGCAGGATCCTGCGAAGACCCCCTCTGGCTGACCCGGGTTAGCGAGCCGCTCGTGGCCGCGAGGCGGCCGCACATATTGGCTGACCCGGGTTTGCGAAGACCTGCGTTGCAGTTCTTTTCCTGCATTGCAGTTTTTGGTTTCCTGCTGACCCGGGTCTGGACTGACCCGGGTCCGAAAATCCCCGACAGGTGTTCCGCGGGGAGGGCGTGGATTGGGATGGGTGGGGGCGGAGCTAATGCCGCGAGACTAGCGCGAGCGGTGCCGGCGCAGGCCGCTGGTAGAGTCGTTTTCGAAGTTTGAGATCCAATGGGCGGAGAGGCCAGCATTTTGTGCGAAATGCACGGCGGAAATGAACAGCGCGGGCGAGAAATCGTGCAAAACGCGCAAAGTGTGGGCCGCCACAGCGGATGGCGGTGGAACGACGCGGCATGGCGGCGGCGGGAGTGGCGAAGGAGCGGGCAGTCTGGAGCGGACAAGGATTCGGGCCATGTGTTGCGCAAGGTGCAGCTATGTCAAAGCGAAACAGAAGCCGCGTATTGGGATCGCGACTTGGAGCGCGAGCGTCCGCGCAGTGCGGCGTTCGAGTGAGAAGTGCCTGTCGTTTTTTTCCACGAGAAGGAGGACATGCTGGCAGAAGAAGCACCGAGCCGCGGGGGAGAGGCTGTGTCGGAAATGCGCGGAAGAGCGCGACAGGTTGACGCGGGGGGGACTAATGGCAGGCGACGTGCAGACGCGGCAACCGAGACGCTGACACGCGCGGCTTGTGGGAGCGCTTTCTCGGACGCGAAGCACTTCAAGAGGGCGCAAGTGAAGAATCACCGTGGCACGGGCCAGAAGCGCATGACACGCGAGAGTTGCATGCGCCTGGGTTTCACGGCGCGCAGTTGGCACAACTACCAGCGCAGCGGGCAGCGCCAAGGGCAGTTGCCGAGGTCGGCGTGTTCCGTGGCGGCCTGCCACGTCGGGCGCGCCGCCCTCAGATGCAAGTCGTGCCAGCAATGCCGGCATGATTGTCCACGCCCGCGGATGGAGGGCCGGGGGGGTGGGCGAGAGGGGGGCAGAGACTGCGAGGAGGGGGATGCGAAGAGGGGAGAGGAGGAGGAGGAGGAGGCGGAGGAGGGGGAGGAGGAGGGGGAGGAAGAGGAGGAAGAGGAGGAAGAGGAGGAAGAGGAGGAAGAGGAGGATGGGGAGGACGACGAGGAAGAGGACGAGGAGGCGGAGGAGGAGGAGGAGGAGGGGAAGAGGGCGTGCGAAAGGAAACAAAAGGAGGACGCATAGGCCGGCGGCTTGATGGGATCGAATTGGTTTTGGGGGTTCCCAGTGGGCGATTCTTGGAGCTGCTCTGGAGTCGTCGGGAAACCTCTGGGAAGCCTCTTGAGCCGTCGTCAGGGCCTTCGGGGCAGTTTGCAAGCCTTATTGGCCATCCGTCGCCTTTTCTTGGGGGGGCCGTTGAGACCGTAGTCGGGCTCCCGAACCGTCGAATATATCAGCGCCGTCGTTCCATCCGCTACCGTGCCTGGGTCTTGAGTGACAGGCCACTCGGATGGCTGATCGGGCATCCTGGGAGGCCTCCCGGTGGCTTCTTGGAAACAACTGTCAGGTTGTTTGGGGCCTCCTGGGAGTTTCTTTGGGCCTCTTGGGGGTTTCTTGGGTTTTTGTTTAACACTTCTTTGGGTCTCTGTGGGGCCTCCTGAGGGCGTCTGGGGGCCGCAGGCTCCGAATGTTTATTTCGTTTTCCCCTCAGGGCACCCTCTTGGGGGCCGCTGGGAGCCGTGAGGGGAAGTTTCCCGGCCGCCTTGGAACCCTTTTTGGGGGGCCTTGTGGGCGGTGTTGGGGCATCGTTGGGGCCTCGTGAGCCATCTTGGGCACTCTGAAAAGCGCAGATGCGAATATGCTATATATATGTCCCTTTAAGGGAATGGAGTGTTTTTTTCCTGTGGGGGCTCTTTTGGGAAGCTTGTGGAAGTTTCTTGGGGCGTCTTGGGAGGTTCCTGAACCGTCTGGAAGCCATGTGGAGCGTCTTGGATCGATTTTTCTGCGTTTCGGGGCCCTCTTAGACCGTCTGGGAGAAGGCCCCAGGGCCCTTTCGACCCAATTTGGGGCCCAGTATCCCCCCATGACGCGTTTGGGGCCGGCCGGAGGGTGGGTCAAATTGCCGGTTTGGGGTCCCTGCGAGGGGGGGATTCTGGGAGGGAGCAGCATCACACGCTTATAGAGCCACAAGGGGTCGGTGGATAAGGGAAAAGGGATGGATAGGAGGAGGAGAAAGAGGAGGAGGTGAAGGAGAGTGAGATCAGTGCACACCCCACCTTTCCTGACCATTCCTGCGAAGCCCGAAGACAAAGGCTCAGGAGGACAGATCAAACCTCGCTTACCTCACCTCAGTTACCTGAACCCCCCCAACACATGCCAATATGGGTCAGGGTGAGGGGGCCGAACGATCTTACGCTGCCCCTGGGTGCGTGGCAGAAGTGGGGTTCCACGGTGCCCGTTCATGGTGTGGTTTTGTTGTCGCCCCCGCGGCACGCCCCACGACTCGCCTCCACAGCCCATCCTGCAATCCACTCCGCGACCCATCCGCGACCCACCCACGACCCACACCCGCGACCCACCACCCGCGACCCACGCCCGCGACCCACGCCCGCGAGCTACGCCGCTTGCGGCGGGCTGGTTGCGTTGAGCCGATAATATCGGCGCCTGCGGCGGTCTTTTTTCACATTGGCTTTCGAGCCTCGCGCCATGCCAACACCCCGCCCCGCGACCCACCCGTACTGATTAACAAACAACCAACCACGGAACGGGTGCAATTTGTTTGGGGCAAAGTCAGTGCCTGCGGCGGGATTCTTTACATTGGCGCTCGAGCACCGCAGTCCTGGTAAGGCAGCCTAGGCCCTGTCACGCATCCGAAAGTGCGGGGGTTAGGTATACCACGTCAGCAAGTGCGACGAGCGCCAAAGGGAAAGGTGGGCAGCACGGGTATGCCACAGACTGCGGGACGTGGGAGCGAGGGCTGGAACGGTAGAGGAGGAGGAGGAGGAGGAGGAGGAGGAGGAGGAGGAGGACGAGGAGGAGGAGGAGGAGGACGACGACGACGAGGAGGAGGAGGAGGAGGGGACCACGACGACCACCGCGGCGGCGGCGACGGCGGTGGCCCGGAAGGATCGTCGGCGAAGGCGGCGGCGGCCCTCGGCGGAGATCGGCGGCGCCTGGCCGGTGCAAGGTGTTCCTGTCCAGCGCGGCGTTGCTGCAGGGCACGCTCCGCCGGACCGGGGGGCGCCGGGGGGCCCAGCCCGCGCTGGAGCCGCTGGTGCCGCTGCTGGCGGGCACCGCGCCCCCGGAGCGCCGCTGCTGCAGCCGAGCGCCGACGCGGCTGCCGCCGATTGCCGACGCTGATGCTGCGGCCGCCGCCGCCGCAGCCGCTGCGGCCACAGCCGCCGCCACTGACGAGAGAAACACAAAGCGAAGCACAGAAGCGGAAGTGCAGCAGCAGGCACGGAGGGAGGCTGTTTGAATCACGGGGCTACCGTTAGGTGCTTTGCTACGGAACACAGGAACGTGCAATGCTTACACGTGTGTGCGTGTGTGAGTGAGTGAGTGTGTGTGTGTGGTCAGGTGTGTGGGCTCTAGCATCGCACACGTATCCTAAGCTTGCCCGTCCTTCTCCCCTCCTTTCTCTTTCTCTTGCTCTGCTCTTCCTCTACTCTGATTCCACAGATCGCCATACTAATGCACTTTCCCTTCTCCATCTTCCCCCTGCTCCTCCTCCTCCTACCGTTCTTTCTCATGCCTTGGTTCGTCTTCCCCCCTGCTTCCGCCTTTCTTCCTCGTCATCGTCGTCCTCATTCTCCTAGTTCTCGCTCTTCTTTCCTGTTTCCTGCTCTTGTTCCCTGCGAGCTGTCCTGTTTGCTTGCGCAGTCGTCCCAATCACCGGATGAGTCAAACATTGCTCCCGACAATGTGTGCACCTTCGCCCCCAATTGTTGTCAAACCAGCTGGTAAACTGATCTGCGGAAGGAGACTGCTTTTTGGGGGGGTCTGGCGATAGCCCGGGATATCATGCTTGCCCCCCCCCTCCCCCCAGGATAGCCTTTCCTTGCTGGTTGTGCAGGTCTGGGGTGGGGGGGCGCGGGCATATGCAGGGTTGCCCACAGCGCGAAGGTAAGGTTATCGGCCAGCCCCCTCCCCCCCCCTGCCAGATAACCCGGGTTATCGCCGATCCAAAAAAAAGGCGGTCTCAAGGAGCGTTGGCGGTTGGCACGGCTTGGAACCGAAGACGAGGGTCGAACGTTGTCTTCCCCTGGCATCCGACGCCAGGAACGGAGTTAGGGCGCCGTGAGGCAAAAATCAGGAGGGGAAGACACGCACAGACACAATTACTCCAGATTTCGTAATAAAGGGAGGGGGGTCTCATTTCGGGGGGGGGTCTCTTCCAGGCTATCTTGGAGGGCCTGGGGGGTCTGGGGACGATGTTTTGGAGGGTTCTCCCACGAGGGGGGTCTGAAATGGCTTGTCTTGGAGGGTCCAGACCCCCTCCCATTTATTACGAAATCTGGAGAAATCGTCGACCCCCAGGAGAATAGGGGAACATCTGGGAAGTGGGGCCCGCCTCTCGGTCCTCGAAGCGCCGGTGCTCTCCCCGTTGTTCACGACGCCCGGGCGCAAGAGCTGAAGGGCCTGCTTTCCACCACCACCACCACCATAAGTTGGAGGGGGAGGGGGTCCTCCTCCTCCTCCTCCTCCTCCTCCTCCTCCTCCTCCTCCTCCTCTTCGTCCTCCTCTTCGCCCTCCTCCTTCCCCCCATCAAACTTATGGTTGTGGTGGTGGTGGGAAGCGAAGCCCAGGGTTATGTTGCTCCCGTCGTACTTACGGGCCAAATCCCAGAAATGAAATCGAGCACCCGAGAAAGGTAGCAAAATAGTGTCGGACGAGGATCGCCTCCAAAAGCCCGACACGTGAAAACCCTCCAGTTTCGGTATTTTTTGGATTCTCGGAATTCATTCTAGTGGTGCAGTCCAGTGTAGGCTGGAACATCTTATCTTAAGCCTAGGGTCGAACGTGGTCCACCGGCGACGACGACGACGACGACGACGACGACGACGACGACGACGACGACGAGGCCGACGGCCAGCGCCAGGGACGTCGGGCCGCGGGCTCTGGCCGGCCCCGCCCAGCGCGCTGCCCGACTGCACGCCGCCGCCGGCGTCGCCGCCGCCGGCGTGTCCCCGCCGCCGCCGCCGCCGCTCGTCGCAGCGACGCCGCCGCCGTCCGCCGCGGTCGCCGCCCGCGGCGACGCGCGGGTCGTCCGCCGCCGCCGCCGCCGCCTGCAGCGGTCGCGCCCCGCGCCACCGCGGCAGCGGCCCGTGGAAGAGGCGCGGCGGGGCGGAAGAGGCCGACGAGCGCGATGGACCCCGAGAGCCTGGCGTCGCACTTCTCGTTCGAGCCGGGCGTTTTTTTTTTTGTCAGGCTTCAGGGCCCCGGGGCCCTCGCAGCTCGATCCAGCTCGAAAATAGAGGGGGGTCTGGGGCTCCCGTCGTGATTTTTGTTGTTGGTGCTTCCATCTTGTCGCGCCGTCGGGCCCCAGTGGAGGATCGAGGTGCGGGGATCGAGGCTCTGGAGAAGCCTCCGGGGAGTCCGTCCTCCTCCTCCTCCTCCTCCTCGTCCTCTCCTCCTCCTCCTCCTCCTCCTCCTCCTCTCCTCCTCCTCCTCCTCCTCCTCCCCCTCCTCCTCCTCCTCTCCTCCTCCTCCTCCTCCTCCTCCTCCTCCTCCTCCTCCTCCTCCTCCTCCTCCTCCTCCTCCTCCGTCTCCTCCTGCTCCTCCTGCTCCTCCTGCTCTTCCTCATCCTCCTCCTCCTCCTCCTCCTCCTCCTCCGTCGCCCCCCCTTGCCGCTTGCCGGATTCCGGCCGGGCAGGTGGACCGCCTGGGCGACGCCAACGCGCGGGTGGAGAAGACCACCAAGGACGGCGGGCGGCGTCAGAGGGGCGGGTGGAGGGCACAGCTCCAAGGGGTGCGCCCCGGGCGGTGCGAGAATCCGAGGAGGCTTCCTCCCATCCCCGCGGCCCGCCCCCCGCGGGCCTGCAACGTCGGAGATGTTGAGGTTGTTGATGCTGATGATGCTGGTGCTGATGCTGATGATGATGGTGATGGTGATGATGATGGTGATGGTGATGGTAATGAGGATGAGGATGAGGATGAGGATGAGGATGAGTATGATGATGGTGATGGTGATGGTGATGGTGATGGTGATGATGATGATGATGATGATGATGATGATGATGATGATGATGACGGTGGTGATGATGATGACGACGGTGGTGATGGTGATGATGATGCTGATGTTGCTGCTGATGATGATGATTATTATGCTGATGGTGATGGTGATGATGACGGTGGTGGTGATGATGATGATGATGATGATGATGATGATGATGATGATGATGATGATGATGATGATGCTGATGCTGATGCTGATGCTGATGCTGATGCTGATGCTGATGCTGATGCTGATGCTGATGCTGATGGTGTTGTTGTTGGTGATGTTGATGATGGTGGTGCTGATGATGACGATGCAAAGGAGGAGAAAGAGGAGGAGGAGGAGGAGGAGGAGGAGGAGGAGGACGAGGAGGAGGAGCAGGACGACGACGACGACTATGATGATGAGGAATGGGAGGAGGAAGAGGAGGAGTAGCAAGACGAGGGTGTTGAGGGGCCGTTCGAGGGCGAGGAGGGGGAGCAGGGGTGGGGAGAGGGAGGCTCGACGAGGACAGACTGACTGTCGACGAGGAGGAGGATGAGGGAAGGGAGCGGGAGGGCAGTCGAGGGCGACGAGCGGAGAGGAAGAGGAGGAGAAGGACGATCAGCAGGAGCAGGAGCATGGGGAGGAGGAGGGGGAGGAGGAGGATGAGGAGGAGGAGGAGGAGAAGGAGGAGGAGGAGGAGGAGGAGGAGGAGGAGGAGAGGGAGGAGGAGGAGGAGGAGGAGGGGAGGAGGAGGAGGAGGAGGAGGAGGAGGGGGGGGGGCCAGAGCAAACCACACCGTCTTGTCACAAGTCTCCTCCCTGCAAAGTGCCCACGAGTAATTATGCCCATTCCAGTGCGGGAGGCGCCTCCCTTGACTGCTGAGCGCCTAGGTGTGCCTGCAAATCCAATGTCTTAAGTCGAGCATGTTCCCAGACAGGAGCTCAGGTCAGAGCCGCACTCTTGAAACCTTTCGCCCTTCAACTTCATGGCTATTGAAAGGAACGTGCGTGGCGTTTAGGCGAGAACCGCACTCTGGAAGCGACCAGCCCTTCGTCAGTGTAATCGTTGGGGTTCTCTGGCTTAACAGTATCTCTTGGACCGAGATCTCAGACTTGGCTCGTCCTACGGACACGTCCCGTGGTGTGATACGAGGGGGGAGCGTTCTGAAGATGAGGGGTCGGGGAAAGGGATAAATTGCGTGCAGAGGAGGAGGGTAGTCATGAGGTGATGCGGCGGAACATCGGAGACAGATGATGAGGAGGGGAACGGAGGACGTGGAGGAAGGGGAGACAATTGAGGAGGAGGACGACGAGCAGCATGAGGAGGAGGATGAGGAGGAGGAGGAGGACAGGGGGAGGAGGATGAAAGGAGGCGGCAAGAGGAGGAGGAAGAGGAAGAGGAGGAGGAGGAGGAGAAGGAGGAGGAGGAGGAGGAGGCGGCAAGAGGAGGAGGAGGAGGAGGAGGAGGAGGAGGAGGAGGAGGAGAACGATGACGACCGTGACGAAGGGGAGAGGGGGAGGAGGCGCAGCAGCAGCAGGGCCAAGAACAGGACGTCCACGACGACGCTGAGGCAGGTGACGCTGGCGACGAAAAAAGTCGTGGACGACGACGGCGGTGACGGCGTTGCCGGCGATCTCGCGGTGGCCGCGTGACGCTCCTGGGCGGAGGACGCGCTGATGCTCCTGGCGCAGAGCGCGGCCCTCGGCATCCCCGCCTGCGCCCAGCACCTGCTCAGGCGCGCGCGCGCGGCGGCACTCCGAGCTCTGATGGGGGGGGTCGCCGCCTCTTCGTGGAAGCCGGAGGTCGAGGAGGGAGGAGGGATCGCGAGTCGGGGAGGCTTGGGACGTCCATGACCACGCCTTCGACGTCCTGGCCCGGCAGTTCCGAAGCCACATGCGTGGCGCCACGTGCCGTGGCGATGCCACCCCCCTGCCCGCACGGCGCCGCGGTAGCCCCACGCAGACCCCACGTGCCCGACGCTTCGACGCCCTGCACAGGCAGGTCCGTGCGGTGCTCAGATGTTCCCTGGGAGTCCCCTTGGAGATTCTGCGGGGTCCACTAGGGTCGAGTATGATGGGCCTGTTTTCCACCACCACCACCATCAACTAGTCGGGGGGAAGCAGGTGAAGGAGGAGGAGGACGAAGGGGAGGAGGAGGAGGAGGAGGAGGAGGAGGAGGAGGAGGAGGTGGAGGAGGAGGAGGAGGACCCCCTCCAACTGATGGTGGTGGTGGTGAAAAGCAGGCCCATCAGACTACACGCAACAATGACCCCTCGCCTGAGTGACCTTCTGGTGCGCGCCCACGGACGCCCCCCGATCGCCGCGTGCGGTGCGATTCGTATAGGGTGCGCGAGTGGAGGAAATGTGCGAGTCGTGCGCAGAGGAGTGACTTTGTCAGCGAGGCGCGAATGGAGAAGAATAGAGTGCTGGTGTATAGTGGAGCCGTCTCCGGCAGAGACGGCCAGCTGTGCGGTGTGCGACCGCCCAGGCATTTTGCTCGGGGTTCGAGCGCCGGCCTCCAGGAACAATGAACGCCGTCGCTGAGCTTTCGCGCATTCCGCCGAGGCCGAGGCACGTTGGACGGTTGGGTTGTAGATGTACCCAGGTGTTTACACTTGTGAGCGCCTGCGCTCGATATTCAGCGGCGCCGTGCTGCCAAAGTGTCATCGCCAGCAGCAGCCCGTGCCTCACCGAAGCCGGCGACGTCCCAGAATATCCCGTTCAATCGGGCAAGCAGGGTCAAAAGCCTTGTCGGAGTATCGGTTTGGGCATGCTTGCAGACACCTTGAGCACTGCAGATGAGTTGTGTGCAAGACCAGCGATAAAAAGTGCAGCCGTGCGGGGTGGCCCCTATGCCCAGTCTTTCCCTTGCCCGCTCCCTTGCCGATGCTCCTATGGAACTTTTCCGTGAGCCCGTTTCACCAAGTCCGTCTACTCTGCCTCTTGGAAGTACTTCAGCCACGCGCAGAGAGGCGTGGGGGGAGGGGGGAGGACTTCTCAGAAGCACCCTTGCTTCTCAGAAGGCGCGGGATTCCTCTATAGATGTAAGGCCGGCGCCTTCTAAGAAGCAGCCTCCTTCGAAGGAGCCCTCCCCCCTCCCCCCACCCCCTCGGGCGCGCCGCCAACAGGTGCCGCTGCCGCGGCCTCTTGCCGGACGTTTTGCCATGGAGCCGCGCGTCGGCTTCGTCGGCATCCCTTCGCTCTTGTGCGCGCCGCCAAGTGCTCCTCCCAGCCCCGCTCGAAGCAGATGCGGACGTCGTCGTGCTCGGTGTTCGCCTTCATATCACGAGGCCGCCAGCCGGCCTCAAGGTTTTTCGGCTCGGGATCCGCCCCAAGGGCAAATTTGTTGCACCATTGGGCAAGGTAGCGTTAAGTCGGGCCTGTCTTTCCACAGGAAGAAAATTTAAAAATAGACAAACACATTTTGTGGGGTCGATTTTTGTTTCACTATGTTTGACCATGCTCGGGCATGTTTGGGGTATTCTTTTTTGTTCGTCCAACATTCCCCTGTAGGAGGACAGGTCCGACTTAAAGGTAACGCTTCGCAGCAATGATCATCGAGTTACGGATGCGTGCCTTCAGCGGCAAGGCCGGCTTGGCCCACATCGACTCTAAATATTTGAAAGAGCGTGTTCTACCGCTGCTGGCGGAAAACCGGGGGGGGTCACTACCGGTTCGAACCCCTCCCCCCCCCCTCCGGAAAAACCGGGGGGGTCACTACCGGTTCGAACCCTCCCCCCCCCCCCCCCCCCCCTGCTCATCATGAAAAGGGGGGCGGGGTCACTACCGGTTCGAACCCTCTCCCCCCCCCCCCCCCCCCCCTCCGGATCCGGAAAACCGGGGGGGGTCACTACCGGTTCGAACCCCCCCCCCCCCCTCGAAAACCGAGTGGGGGTGCGGACAGTGGTGGGGACGGTGTTGGTGGGGACAGTGGTGAGGGGATAGCGGGACAGTGGTGGGGACAGTGGGACAGTGGGACAGTGGTGGGGACGGTAGTGGTGGGGACAGTGGTGGGGACAATGGTGGGAACAGGGGGACAGTGGACAGGTGACGGTGGTGGTGGTGACGTGGTGGTGGGGGGGGAATGGGAATGAGGTGGAAACAGTGGGACAGTGGAGGGTACAATGGTGGTGGGGACAGTGGTGAAGGCGGTGGCGAGGACGGCGGTGGGACAATGGGACAGAGGTACAGTGGGGACAGTGGTGGGGACAGTGGGGACAGTGGTGGGAACAGTGGGACAGCTCAGTGGGACAGCGGAGGAGTCAGTGGGACAGTGGGGACAGTGGGGATAGTCGGGCAGTGGTTGGGGCCGTGGAGACAGTGGGGAGAGTGGAACCGTGGTGGGAACAGTTCTGGGGACAGCGGGGACAGTGCGACAGTGGTGGGGCCACTGGTGGGGACAGTAGGGGCGGTGGTGGAACCAGTGGGGACAGCGGTGGTGAGGACAGTGGTGCTGGGAACACCAGTGGGGGATGTGATGCGGACGGTGGTGGGGACCGGGAGTCGTTTGCTGGCGGTGAGTAGGGGGGGGGGGGGGAGGGGGGGGGGTTCGAACCGGTAGTGACCCCCCCGGTTTTCGGATCTGGGGGGGGGGGGGGGGGAGGGGTTCGAACCGGTAGTGACCCCCCCGGTTTTCGAGCGGGAGGGGGGGGGGGGGGGGGGGTTAGGGGAGGGGGGGGTTTGCGGGGAAGGGGGGGGGGGGGGGGGGAGGGGTTCCAGCAGGGGGGGGGGGGATTTTCGGAGGGGGGGGGGGGGGCGACCCCCGGGTTCCAGAGGAAAAGGTTGGCAATTTTCCACAGTAAAGCGGCGGTGGATCACGCTCTCTCAAATATTTGCACCTCGCACTCTGGACAAAACAGTATCACGCTCAGCTTGGGGTGCAAGCCTTGCGAACCATATGGCTGTGAAGCCACCCTTGACGAAGGTCTCGATCGACGCTGGCGCCTCGATTTGCTTGAGCTGCCGTGCCAACCAGTATTCTGCGTCATCCTTCGGGACTGCCCAGTTCAGCCTCCCAATGACTGCGATTTTGGCTGTTCCGCACGATTGTGACCCAAGAGTCGCGATCTTCTCTTCAAGCTCGGCCATTGTCTTGTTTATTTCTGTCTCATATAAAGCACTTCTCTGCGAAGGGGTTAATGAACCATCCTTTTGCTCCAAAGCGACGACCCTGGCAGACAGGTCCTGGACCGCCTGCCTCACCGGGTTCACCGCGTTCTCGAGGTCCTGCCTGGAGATGTCTCGCGCCTTGCTAGCCTCGACGTCCTCCTGAATTGGGCGAAGGTGCTGTTTAAACAGCTGCGTCATCGACTCCATCGTGATGTACTCGTGCCTCCCCATCTCGCCCTCGACTCCTACCCGCCCCGCGAGCGCAACGCCCATCCCCGCTCCCTCCACGTCATGTTCCATCTCGTGCAACGAACTGGTGAGACGAGCATTCCGATCAGGACGTCGGCCGGGTGTGCTCAAAACAGGCCTCTGCCCCCCCGCGGGCTCTGAACTGGATGAGCCCGCACAGATCCACGGGCCAGTTCCTTTCGCGAGCTTCGCCATTGGAGCTCCCATCAGACGCGCATTGGCCATGCTGGACAGACAGAGCGAAACATGTGCGCACTGGCGCCCCAACAGTAGACGGAGCATGTGCGCAGGGCGCCACAGCAGTAGACGGAGTACGTGTGTGGCTCAAGCCACGCGTGAGCCTTGGCACGCTTGAGCCTTGGCTTAAGCCGGGCCTGTCCCTCTACAGGGGGGACATTCAAACATAACAAACAAATAGTTAGGGGACGATGTTTAGTATTTTTATATTTCTTCCATATGTTGAAAGTATGTTTCATTTTTCGTCCAACATCCTCCGGCAGGGACAGGCCCGACTTGAGCCTTTGCACGCTTGCAGCCGCTGGCGTGGCCCCCAGAGGCCGAGAAAAGTTGCCCCACGAAGACGCCCGTCGAGGTGTCTCCGCGACGCCCCCCCGCCCCCCAGGAGCGCTCGCTCAAAACTTGCACCCCAGAGGGAGAAGGGGGCGGAGGAGGAGAGAGAAGGAGGGGAGGGGAAGGAGGAGGAGAGGGAGGAAGGGGAGGACAAGGAGGAGGAGGAGGAGAAGAAGCAGGAGGAGGAGAAGGAGAAAGAGAAGGACGGGGGGGTTGAGGAGGAGGAGGAGGAGGAGGAGGAGGAGGAGGAGAGACCCTTCCCTGGCACCCGATACCGACCTGTCTCTTCAGGGTGCGCGAACGGTCCTTATGTTAACACATCCTAAGTTCGGGGAAAGTGTGAGGCCAATGTTTTGTTTCAAAGTTCAAGTTCAACGTTGCTGGAATCCTGAAGTTCGGAAAACAAGCTGGGAAACAGGTCGGCGGCGAGAGGCAAGTTCGGAAGAAGTCCGGCGGCCAGAATCAAGTTCGGAAGCAGTTCAGATAGTGCTCAGCGACGACGGACAAGTTGGAGCAGGTTCAAAAGTTTGAAGAAGGTTTAGAAACGGTTCAAACGAATTCAAGCAAGTTCAATAAATCAGAACATGCTCGAACAAAGTTCAGAATCTCACCAACAAGAAGAGCTCAATAGCTCCAGGAAAAGTGGGTGCAGTATGGAAAACGTCGTCGTTGTGCCAGGGGGCAGTCTTGAAGTCACTTCGAGCTCTGAGCTCTCTTGAGGGTTCCGCACTCGAACTTCTGACTTCCCCCTCTGCCCGAACCCAAACCTGAACCTGAGTCATTTCTTAGGAAAGACAGTAGTATTAGTATGAGTACCCTTATTATTAGAATTAGTACTAATACGACTAGTATTATTAGTATGAGCATTCGGATTATTAGTATTATTACTCGTACTATTAGTATTGCTGGCCACAGCTCCAGAGCTATGCGCCCGTGGCCCGGCAACCGGCCCCTGCGGGGGCCCCCGGAGAGGAAGGGGGAGCACGAGGACCAGGAGCGGGAAAAACGCACATAGACACCACCGATCGTCGACCCCCAAGGAGGAGGAGGAGGAGTAGGAGGAGGAGGAGGAGGAGGAGGAGGAGGAGGAAAAGGAGGAGGAGGAGGACCTTTACCTGGAAGAGATGGGAAAATACGGGAAGTGGGGGGGACGACGAACACCCAGAACGCGTGGACAAAAGATGGGGGATCCTGGGATGTGTGCCTGTGTATTTGTGTGTCCCAGGGCCCCCTCTAAAAGGAGGCGGGCGAGGCGGACAGGGACGGAGAACAGGTTGGTCCAGGTCGTCCATCCCCTCGCGTTCCCTCTCTCCGCCTCCCTTCTCCCCACATCCCGTCTCCTGTCCTCCCTATCCTCTGTCCCGGCCTCTTTTTCTGCCCTCTGTTGTCTGCCCCCCCCTCTTTTGTAATTTGCCACTCCTCCCTCTCTTCATGGAGGCTCTGAAACATCGACCCCAAGATCTCTCTCGGGGTGCATTTTGGTTCGAGTCTTGAAGGGGACTCCAGCCCGGGCGACGAGAAGCCTCCCGCGGGACGACCGCAACAATCAGAACGCCCAAAACCTCAATCGTCCGTCTTCGAGCCTGATTCCCTCTCTTCTCCTCCCTTCTCTCCCCCTCCCCTCCCCCTGCCGCCACTCGCCGGGAGGCCGCCGCAGAGGAAGACGGTACCGCCGCGAGTCCTCGTGTCCCGCCTGCAGCTGCTGACCGCCCTCGTGGGCGATGGAGGAGACGGGCCCACCACGGGGGGGTGGCCTCCCCCCGCTCTCCTCGTTCCCTCTCCTCGTTTCCTCTCGTTCCTTACCTCGTTGCCTCCCAATCCCCTCCCCTCGTCCCCCCCCTCGTTCCTCCCCTCGTTCCCTCCCAATCCCCTCCCCTCCTTCCCGCCCGTTTCCCTGCTGCTCTTCGCATCCCTCCCCTCACTCCCTCCCAATCCTCTCCGCATCGCCCTCTCCGTCCTCATCACCAGCAGCACCAGAATCGTCATCATCGTCATCATCCTCTTCGCTCGTGCAAAGTGTAACTCAATTGCGCTGCCTATGTCCCACCGTCTCTTCATCGTCATCCTCGCAATCACCCGTATCCCGACATCCTGGCAGTTCCTCTACTGTTCATCCGCGTCCCCATCCTCCTCCTCCTCCTCGTCGTCCTCTCCCCTCCTGTCCCTCGCTCCCCTCTGCCCACATCCTTCCAAGGCTTCTCCATCATATCACTCTTCCCTCTCTTGCCCCCCCCTCCCCCCCACACAATCCACCTTGTCTCCCTCCCCGTGCCTGCGAGATCCATCCAGCGAGCGAAGCAGGGGCCGGACGAGTTTTCTGGGCAGGCGATCCCTGCCTGCACCAGTCCTCCCTGCGCCCGCGGCCAGTGTCCCAGTGGCCCCCGCTCGCGTCGCTGCTGAGCGGGGCGTAGCGCGGAGGAGTTTTCCCGAGTCGCGGGGGGGGCGCTCGGGTTCGCTTCCAAATTGCCCGTGCTTCAAAAGAGCGCTCCGAGACCTCCGTCCGAAGGGCCTGCAGTCGCAACGCGGCGCGGGTCGTGCCCTGACGTCAGCACGTGGCTTGCGCCTCCCAGCCCTGGCCCCCGCATGTCAGCATTTCAAGTTGGAGCTCCCGTTGTGCACGGCTGGCCCCGTTTTTCAGTGGCCATGGACCATGGAGCCTCCGTCCAATATGGAATGGCGCTCTCGCTTCAGCGCTGGCAGCACTATTGGATCGGCATTGGCTGACATCTCCCCGCCCTGCTTCCTACGCAACGCCACACAATGCTACGCCTTGTTACGCTCTGCCGTGCTCTCCTACGCCGTACGCCATGCTATGTCATGCTATGCTGCGCATTGTTCACCCTTTCGGGATCCATGTCTTCTTCGACACCCGACTATGCGAATAGAGAGGGGCCCTACCCAGTGGTAAAAGGCAAGGGATGGGAAGGAGGGGCAGGACGTCCGATGCGACGCGAGCGCACACAGCTTGCCCCTGCTCCCTCGCCTCCCTCCTCCAGGGATGGGCATGAAGGAGGAGGAGGAGGAGGAGGAGGAGGAGGAGGAGGTGGGAGGGACCCGTCGTCCTTCCCCCCCCTCCTCCACCCGCCCCCTTGACCCGCCCCCCTCCGCACACCTTGGCATCGCTCGGACGTGTGCTTTTTTCCTTCGGCGAGGACCATCGAGGAGCATCCTTGATCATCTGGCGAAAAAGCCACGCCCGAAGCCTAACCCAGCCCAGGGTATGGGTGCCCGAGCGATGGCCAGACACGCGACGACGACGACGGCGGCCCCTCCCCCGAGGAGTGCAGCCCGAGAGCCCCCACGGGCTGCCGCTGGACCAGACCGTGCAGCTGGCGGTGGACTGGCCCCCCGGCCCGGGGCGGCCGCTCAGAGCACGGGACACGACGGCGCCGACGACGAGGAGGGAGGGAGGGAGGGAGGGAGGGGAGGGGAGGAAGGGGAGGGAGGGGAGGGAGGGAGGGAGGGAGGGGAGGGAGGGGGGAGGGAGGGAGGGCGGTGGATTGGCCCCCCGGCCCGGGGCGGCCGCTCAGAGCACGGGGCGACGGCGCCGACGAGGAGGAGGGGGGAGGGATCGAGTTGGGGGATCGGCCACAGAATTGATGTACCCCAAAAGTGATCTCCCCTCGAGTCTGCAACGAACGCGCGCAGCTTTCGCAAAAATCTGCCGGAAACTCGAAGTATGTGTCCACATATTCGACGAGGAAGTCAATTCTGGGGTAAATCAATTCTGTAGTCGATCTCCTACTCGAAGGGAGGAAGGGAGGGAGGGAGGGAGGGAGGTTGGTTGGTTGGCTGGACCCTTTCGGCTCTCGTGGGAGGCCGCGGGCACGGCCCCACTATAGAGCGAGAGACTTGCTGGGCAGAGGGCGCTCCCGCGAGGGGCCCGATTATCCTGTCCCGGCCCCCCGGCCCCCGCAGGAGAACCCAGAGAGGGGAGAGGAAGGGCTCCACAGAGGGCCCCCACGACGGACAGAGCCGCGCAGAGCGATCCTCGAGGCGGCCGGGCAGGAGGCGCTCCCGCGATCGGGACCCTGTCCTGTCCCGGCCCCCCGGCCCCCGCGGGAGGGCCCAGAGAGAGGGGAGGGATGGCTCCATAGAGGGCCCCCACGACGGGCCGCCGCGCAGCGATCCTATAGAGAGAGGTCGCCTCCACGCGCGAGCCCTCGGGTCGGCCGCCGAGGAGCGCGGATCTCCCGGCCGGCCCCTGCAGGCCCAGAGAGCGTCCCCATGCCCACCCCACACGGCATCCGGGGACACTCGAGCCAAACCCGCCTCGGGGTCCTTCGGCCACGCGCAGAGGGGGGTAGTGGGAGGGGGGGAGGCTTCTTAGAAGCAGGCTGCTTCTTAGAAGGCGCGGGCCTCATCTATAGATGTAAGGCCGGCGCCTTCTAAGCAGCAGCCTGCTTCTAAGAAGCCCTCCCCCCTCCCCCCACCCCCTTGTGCGCGCCGCCAAGTCCTGGCGCGCATCAGCGGCCTCCCAGGGCTACGGGGGCGATCGCAGCCAGGAGCGCGGGGAGGGTGGGAGGGTCCAAGCGGGAGCCCGCAGTGCTCGACGCCAGGGGGCCCCACCCGGTCCCGGCGCGCCGCGTGGCAGAGCGCGACGCGGGTGCCAGCCTGTGCGAGGAGCCAAGATCGGGGCCCTCCCGAGGGCGGCCAGTGGCCAGGGAGAGGGATCCCAGCCCAGCCACGCCCCTACCCGACCCAGCCCAGCCGTCCCACTCTGCCGAGATCGAGGTCGCCTGAGGGCGCACGCCTCTCCCCGAAGCTCGGCACGCAGGAAAAAAGCCACACCCGCTCAAGACCTCCAGAGAGAAGGGCAACCCTCCAGCCCATGCCGCGGCGCAGGGGCAGAAACATCTCTCCGCGCCTCCCGGAAGCGGCCTGGGACTCGACGGAGCCGGAGGGAGGGAGGGAGGGAGGGAGGGAGGGAAAGAGGGAAGGGAGGGAGAGATCTGATCCCGGCCCTGCCCAGCCGACCCAACCCATCCCGACCCGACTCGGCCGACATCGAGGTCGCCTGAGGGCGTGCGGCGCTCCTCGAAGCACGCGCGGAAAGCTCCGCGCCCACGCAGCACAACCCCAGAACACAACTGCCCTCCGGGCCCAGCCCGCGACGGGACAATCACCGCACCTCCCGCAGGCGACCTGGAGATCAACAGGTCGGGAGGGAGGGGAGGGAGGGAGAAGGAGAGACGGATCCCAGCCTAGCCCAACCCGTCCCAGCCCAGCCCGACCCGACTCGGCCGAGATCGAGGACACCTGTGGGCACGCGTCGCTCCACGAAGCACGGGCGGAAAGCTCCGGACCCTCGCAAAACGATCCGAGAGAAAGACAACCCACCGACCCAGACCGCGACGCGGGAGACGCCATCTCGCGTCACTGGGAGGCGACCTGGAAATCGACAGAGCGGGAGGGAGGGAGGGAGGGAGGGGAGGGGGAGTAATGGTAGAGAGGGGGCTTGGGAGGAGAAGAGGAGGGCTCTCTAACCGCAGCTCGCCCAGAAGACGTCTACACCGCGCTCCACCTCCGCGGCCAAGAGCAGCGCCTCAGCGCAGCCTGCCCGGCCCAGCTCGCAGCCCAGAGGGACGGCCGCACGCTCCCGTGCTGAAGCAGCCTGCTGGACGCCGCGTGCCCGCCGGAACGCCGCTCGAGCGGACACCGTGGCGGGACAGGCCGACGGGAGGTGAAAGGTGAGGCTGGACTGCACAGCACCGCAGAGAACGCACGACCGCCTCCGGGCCCACGATTGCCGCCCCTGCACGTGGCCCAGCGACAGAAAGCCGCCGCGCAGCCGCGCCAGGGAGCGCTGCGCCACAAGCGACTCCCAGCACAGGCTGGAGCCCAAGGCTCCTCGGATGTCATGGGACATCACTGGTCGCAGCTCTGCGTATGGCAGCGGGAGCACGTGCTGTGCAGCAGCGGCCGTCCACGCTGCAAGGCACCTGGCGTCAACTCGAGCACGGATGTCCGCCTTGTAGGCCTCCAGTGTGCCCCCGTCGCGGGAGAGTAACGACACGGGCCAGTCCGGCAGGCCCCACTTGGTGATGAGATCCAAGGATGCCTGGGCCCACGTCCGGCCGACGTCCCCGTGCGCCGGGAGGAAAACCTCCCTGTAGAGGTCCGTGTCCAGAAGGAGGGCCCACAGAGACGCGCGCCGGGCAGCTACCTCCACTGCAGCGGCACCCGCGCCGGACCGCACCCGGCCCAGCTCGCCCATAGCCACTTGGCGGCCGCGCCACGGCGGCAGGCCCGGCAGGAGCTGCGCCCACCGCTCCTGGGACGCGTCGTGCGCCGCGCCACTGGTCTCGTCGGCCGCCCAGAGCCACCGTCCGAAGCGGAGGCCGCCTCCGATCTGTGCCTCGGAAGTGGCTTCTGCGGCGGCCAGGGGGAGGCCGCGCCCGGCGACGAGGCCCGCGAGAGACGCCACCTGCGAGGACGCGACGCCCAGACGCTGACCACGGAGACAACCGCCGCGCGCCTCCTCCTCCTCCTCCTCCTCCTCCTCCTCCCCTCCTCCTCCTCTCCTCCTCCTCCTCCGCCTCCTCCTCCTCCCTCCTCCTCCTCCCCTCCTCCTCCTCCCCCCTCTCCTCCTCCTCCTCCTCCTCCTCCTCCTCCTCCTCCTCCTCCTCCTCCTCCTTCGAGGCCTCGGTATGGGGGCTGGCCTTGCACCAGATCGCCCACCCCGCCAGATCGTCGAGCAGGGCCTGAGCTGCTCCTTGGCCGCAGGCCAGCAGCACTGGGTCGTCGGCGTGGAGCCCCGCCGCAGCACGCCTGGGGGCGACCCGATCGAGGGCCCGCCAGGCGGGGGCTTCCAGGTCTGCATGTGCATCGAGGGCACTCGTCGGCGGGAGCGGGCGCCGCAGATGCAGAGCGGCCACTATAGCTCCTGGACCCACGTGGTGCGAGGACAGCCGGTGCCCAGCCGCCTCCTCCACCTCCTCCTCCTCCTGCTCCTCCTCCTCCTCCTCCGCCTCCTCCTCCTCCTCTTCCTCCTCCCCGATCCTCCTCCTCCTCTGCCTCCTCCCCCATCCTGCTCCGGCACGGAGACCCCCATCCCTCCCCCGTGCCCCTGGGCGAGGAGAAACCGTGTCAGCTCGTCCATGTAGCACAAAAGCCGCAGCAGCCCCAGCGTGCCCCCCTCGGCGATGCCCTCGGGGAGCGCCACGAGCACGCCATGGTAGTTGTGACGCTCACGAAGTCCAGCTCCAGCATGCTCCCCAGCAGGGCGTAGGCCCCGCCCCGGAGGCCGACGTGGCTCGATAGCGAGTGCAGCAGGCCTCCCCGCCACGTCCTGGGGACAGCCTCTTGAAGGTCGCCAAACACCGCCCAAATCACTCTGTCCTGCCCGATGGCTAGGGCGCAGATCTCGTGGAGGGGCAGCTGTGCGTCCGCCACATCACGGACGTCTCCGCGCTGTCCTGGGGCTACGGACGCGCGGACGTCGGTCGTCAGGCGGTCGAATTGCAACGATTCCTGCAGGAGCCCAAGCTGGTTCTTGACCACGACCAACCTGAAGCTCTCACACTCATCAGCACCATACAGTGCCGTTTTTAATATATGCTCCGCGTGCGGATCGTGTATTAAACATGCAAGGATTTAGTACTGAAAACAACGATGAGTTCATGCATACATGTATTCATAAATTCATCATGTATCAACAATCCGATATTTTAATACATCCCATGTATTAAACATTGCCCTGCAACCAACCTGAAGCTCTCACACTCATCGGCACCATCCCCGCCAGCCCCGCGGGCGCAGGGCGATAGGACCCCGGGTCCTGTGGCGCGCACTAGCAGCCACACCACGTCCCGGAGGGCCTGCGACGGGAGCCGCAGCACGAGGCGCGGCAGCAGGCCTGGGGTCCCAGACCCCTTCGCGTCATGAACAAATCACGACGGGAGGTTTTTCACTGCTTTTGGCCTCTGGAGGCCCTTACCGGCCCTCGGGGCCTTCAAAAAACGACTCGGGACGAAAAACCGGTCCCGGGGAATGGGCCCAGACCTCTGGGGGTCGACGTCATGAAAAAATCACGACGTCTGGGGTCTGGGGTGGTGGCATCGGTCCCTGTCCACTGTGCTAAAGCACCTTGGACCTCATTCTGATACACAACTCCATCGTGCCCGCCCTGGCCCCTGCAGTTCCAGGAGCGGCCCATTACGCCTGGCGCTGCTGCCAGGACCTGCTGGGGAAAGGCCGCGCCCCAGGGGCCCGGCCACGCCGCCTGCAACCTCAGCTGCTCTCCCCACGCCTGGAGGGAAGATTCTGGCGAGAGGGGCCCCCGGTCATTCCGCAGACACGGAAGAGGGCGAATTGGCCGCGGCTTCAGCGACCGCAGACAAGCTGCCAAGCGCGCGGAACGATCTACCCCCGCCTCAAGGCTCCGCCGGACCTGCGTGCGCAAAGAGACCTCCTGCGCCCCAGGCAGGGCCCCCGGGACCCGCTGCCTCAGGACCGCATCGCGTGGGACCACCCAGCCCCCCAGGACGATGCCCAGAATGAGGCCTGTGACCCACGCAGTGCCGTGCCGCAGTGGTATCGCAAACCCATTGCGCAGCACCCCTGGTGAGGTGACACCTGGCCTGCTGGTCCTCTGCTGCTGCACATAGCCGCGCAGCGAAGACAGCGAGGACCGGTTCCGCCGCTGCCACCCCTTCCCGCCACCGACCCTCATCCAGCCACCAACGCGGCATACGCAGCATGCCAGGCGCTGGGGCCGCCACCGCCACAAAGAGCGGGGCATCCACTTCGATGAGAAAGTGGTCCCCCAGCGTGTAGTCCACACATGAGCCTCCCCGCCATCGGCAACCACTGATCCCGTGGCCATCGACAGCCCCCGGGCCATCGTCGAGTCCCAGCGTACAGTGGAGGCCGTTGTGGACGACCACTGATCCTGAGGCGGCCTCAGACGCGATGATGGAGGGAGGGAGGGAGGGAGGGAGGGAGGGAGGGAGGGAGGGAGGGAGGGAGGGAGGAGGGAGGGGAGGGATGAGGAGGAGGAGGAGGAGGAGGAGGAGGAGGAGGACGAGGAGGAGGAGGAGGAGGGAGGAGGAGGAGGAGGAGGAGGAAGAGGAGGAGGAGGGAGGAGGAGGAGGAGGGAGGAGGAGGAGGAGGGGGGAGGAGGAGGAGAAGGAGGAGGAGGAGGAGGAGGAGGAGGAGGAGGGAGGAGGGAGGAGGGAGGATGCAGGAGGGAGGAGGGAGGAGGGAGGAGGAGGGGGGCAAGCTAGCTCGCCGTCTGTTATCATGGGAGCCTTGCGCCTGGGGGGGCCGCGACATTGGAGCCATTTCTTCCTGCCATTATGGGCTGCATTTCGGGCCGCGCTTGGCCCTTCCTGCCTGCTCCTCCTCGCCCCTCCTGCTCCTCCTCCCTCTCATCGTTCTTCTCGTCTCCCTTTGAGGGGGCGAGGCCCAAATCCGGTCCAACTATGGTCCCAAACGGGGTCAAGATCCGGTCCACAGATCAGCCCCAACTCGAACAGCGCCCCAGGGCCACGTAAGATCACATTGAACGGACGACAAAAGCTACTCAGGTGCGCTCGCGCCATATCTGACTTCTTGCCCCTCCCTCCCATCCCTTCCCACTGCGCTGATGTCTTCTCTATTCCCCGACACAAGTCATGGCGGACCTGGAATTTCCGGAAGGATCTCATCGGGTCATGGCGCAATCGGAAAAGGAGAGTTCCGTAGATTGGAGGAACAGGCGGCGGATGGTGATGAGGAGGATGGGCAGGATGAAAAGGATTATGAGGACGGAGGTGGACGAGGACGAACAGCAACAACAGGTTTTGGAGTAGAAGGCTCTGGTGGAGCAGGAGGACCAGGGGAATGCGAGGGATGGGAAATGAGGGGGCCAAAGCGATGAGGAAAGACCTGGATCCAGAAGATAGTGGCTCGAGCTGGGGCGAGAGCGCCAGTCTGAACGACGGGAGCAGAGCGCCAATGCTGATATGAGGCCGACGCTGCAGCGGCGGCAGCACCGTTTTGAGACAACTGAAGCGTTCCGACGGGGAAGCACAAGCACACTGGAAAGACCTATGCTTGAACTCCTGTGTGTCAAAAGCAGTACGCGGAGGGGGGAGGGCCCCTCACCGACGATCCTATGGCGGAGGGAGGAGAGCAGTGCTCCTCTTCAGTCGCCGTAGAGGCAGGGAGGAAAAGAACACAAAGGAGGAGGGCAAGGGGCTGACGAGGAGGAGGAGGAGGAGGCGGAGGAGGAGAGGAGGAGGAGGAGGTGGAGGAGGAGGAGGAAGGCGGAGTGCTAGATCTTGCCCTCGAGCCTCCAGGATCGAGGGGGGAGTCTTTCAGGCGCTTCCGCCTCCTGGGATATCCGCGGGCCGCTTGGGACCTCCGGGGTCCTCGCTGGGAGTCCCGATCTGCTGCGGGAGCAACACTCACCACCTGGCATCGCTCGGACGTGTGCATTTTTTCTCGGCGAGGGCCATCGAGGAGCGCACGAAACCGAAAAAAGCACGGGGAATGGACGTCCGAGCGATGGCCAGACCAGAGCTCGAGCGATCGGCGAGGACAGCCGTGATGTCCGACGTCGCCAGATGCACCACGGAGTCTCACAAAGGGCACGGCCAGGGCCCTCGACCCCACCTCCCCATGCCGCCTCTCGATCCCGATCCGTGTGGGTGGTGGGGCGAAGACACCCGTCGTGCTTTGTTCGCGACCCTGGGAGGGCGAGGGAGGAGGACGGCAGAGCAGGACCCAGAGATCCGATGTGTCGCTTTGCTCGGCGCGGGGTGCCTGGCGGCGGCGGCGAGCCCGCGGGCGACTTGAGGAGGGGCAGGGCCTTCTCGGAAGGCTCGGCAGTCCCCCCGGTCTTCTGAGAGGCGTTCGAAGCCTTCGCCGAAGACGCAGACAAATCCTCCTCAGGAGGCGCGAGGGCCTTCTGAGAACCAAGACATCCGACGTCTCGATTTTTTCGAGACGCGGGCCCCCGACCTCCCGACCACTTCCCTGGGACCGGTTTTTCATCCCGAGTAGTTTTTTGACGGCCCCGAGGCCCGGCGAGGGCCCCGAGAGGCCAAAAACTATGAAAAACCTCAGTCTCGATTTTTTCGAGACGCCCGATGTCTGGGAAGGCCCTTTCCTTCTCGTTTCCCCCCCCCGCTCTCGCCGCCGGTGGGAGCCCCGACCCTCTCCCGGCAGGCTGGCTGGTCGTCCCGGGAGCCGTTTTTTTGCT
>CAUYUJ010018971.1:640367-660367 GCA_963575745.1 Prorocentrum cordatum | reverse complement strand
AGGACGACGACAACAAAAACAATCATTTGAAGATTGTTCGCCCGTATCTGCTCGGGTGTCCAATAACGCGTATTTCCCAAACCCTCGATACCCGCCCTCTCCGTCTTGGATCGAACCCTTTTGGGTGGTAAACATTTCTTCCCTGCAGGCCAGGCCTCGGCAAGCGGCGGGGAGGCCGCGGACCGTCGGCCTGGCCAGCGGCAGCGCCGATCGGCGGGGCGGCCGCGGACCGTCGACCCGATCCCAAGCGGGACGGACAGGGGACCGACCACGACGACGACGACGACGACGACGACGACGACGACGACGACGACGACGGCGACGGCGACGGCGACGGCGACGGCGACGGCGACGACGGCGACGACGACGACGACGACGACGACGAGCGAAAGCGAGAGCGAGAGAGAACGACAGCAGGGCCACGAAGTACACGAAGTAGGCCACGAAGGGCGACAGCGGGGACACGAAGGGAATGCGTATGGGGCCACGAAGAGCGCGAGCGAGCGTGGGCCACGAAGGGCAAATAATGCGGGGTCATCAAACGCAACGATGGGGCCACCTGAGGGTAGCAACTGGACCACGTAGGACACGGAGGGGGCCACAAACGGCGACAGCGGGGCCACGAAGGACACGCACATGGGGCCGCAACGGGCGCGAACTAGCGGGGGCCACGAAGGGCATACGTATATTGGGCCGCGGAGGGCAAGGACGGGGCCACGGAGGGCAGCAACAGGGCCACGAAGGGCAGCGAAAGGGGGCACGAAGGGCGACACTGGGGCCACGAAGGGCACGCATATGGGGCCACCACGGGCGCGAACGAGCGGGGGCCACGAAGGGCATACATATTTGGGGCCACGAAGGGCAGCGACGAGGCCACGAGAGGCTGCAACGGGGCCACGAAGGGCAGCGAGGGGGCCACGAAGGGCTGCAACGTGGCCACGAGACAAAGCGAGGGGGCCACGAATGGCTTCAACGGGGCCACGAAACAAAGCGAGGGGGCCACGAAGGGTTGCAACGGGGCCACGGAGGGCAGCAACAGGGCCACGAAGGGCAGCGAGAGGGCCACGAAGGGCTGCAACGGGGCCGCGAAGGGCAGCGAAATCCCGATTCCTAGGTAATCTGTGGGGGAGTCCTAAGCGTGAGCGCGACTCCTGGGTGCCTGGGTGTCGGGAGCGCGGCGCTTGGGTGAATTGCAGATAATTTTAACGCAACGGCGCTATTTTTAAGTAAACTGCAAGCAAAACTCCAGCGAGAGTGCGACTCCAGAGCTCCGGGAGAGCGATTCCTGAATCAATTGCACGGGAGTCCCAAGCGTGAGCGCGATTCCTGAATAAAATGCAGGGAAGTCTCGGGCGGGAGCGGGGGTCCTGGCTAAATTGTGAGGAAGGCTCAGGCGGGAGCCGTTGTTGTTGTAACCTGGGGGCCAGGGGCCCAGTTTGAGCACCAAGGTGCGAGCGTCGAGGGGCACACTTTGATTGAGAAAAAATCAGTATGCCCCAGTGGGAGGGGATCAACAATAGTTATTCTTCAGAAATGAGAGTTCAACAACAACAACAAAACAACAACAACAACAACAACAACACCAACAACAACAACAACAACAACAACAACAACAACAGCAACAGCAACAGCAACAACAACAACAACAACAACAGCAAACATAATCTTCACCGCGGATCCCCACTTCAGCCACGCACCCAGGGACAATGTAAGACCGTTCCGCCCCTCACGCTGATATATGCAGTGCAGAGGCCCCCGAGCAATAGAGGCGGGTTCTTCGTCACTCCGGCGGAGCATCGCCGGCGATGGCTGTCGTGAAGTCCTGGCGGCAGAGCATGGCCGGACTCTAGAAGCACATCTCTTAGCATCCGCGGGGCACAGGGAAGTACTTGGTGCGGGCGCAACTGCGTGCGGTGATGCTGCCGCTCGGTAAGATGGCCGTTCTGTGCGCCACCCTCCTTGGCCTGCCTGCCTTCCGCAGCGCCGCGGCCCTTCTGCCCTCCCCCTCGGTCCATTGACGAGCCTCCTCGTGCGCGCAGTGTGCGTCTGCGGCCCAGTGCACCGCGGCGCGTGCAGGAGCGCCAAGAGCAAGGCGAACTGTGAGCGCGGTGCGGTGCGCAAAGCATTGGCGACATGCGTGGCATTGTGTGCTATTGCTTTGAATGTGCTCGATGTGGCGCACTCTGGCGCGACGTCGAGGGCTGGTATGTGCGCGTAGCCCCTATTGGCCTTACCAAATGAGAGACCGCACCATAAGCACAGCCATATGCGCGCCTCCCGTGGCCGCTGCCTGCTCCTGTCGAGTGTGACATGGATTGCTGTCTAGGGCATGCGGCACTCCCACATCATGAAGCACATAAAAAGCTTCGGCCTCCGCTGTCGTAGCGAGGGACTGACTTTGCACCTGCCGCACCGTCGCCTCGAGAGCTTCTTTGATGGTAGCTTTCCAGGCCGCGGGGGATGTTCCGATGGCTTCTTCCCGGGGGCTCAGGTCCTGGCCCAGGTCGGGGGGATATCCTGGAAACTCGTGAGGTAAAGCTGCACCCAGGACATGTCCTGTGGAACTGGATGTCCCCAGGACCTATCGCACCCCCTCAGCCACGTACTTTACTAGTGAATTTAATTGGTTTTAGTTTTAACAAATGGTCGCAGCCACGCAGAGGGCGTGCGTAGCGACGCCCCAAATGCTCGGTCTCCAGTACTTCTACGTGGCGGCGCCCCCGCAGGCACGCAGAGGGCACGCGTGGCGACGGGGGCGTCGCCACGCAGAGCTTCTAAAGACCAAACGTTTTGAAAACCAAGCGTTTCCACTACTGAAGTACCCAACAATGCTAGGATGTGCGGAGGCCCTGTTTTGTGGAGGAGTCGCCCAAGAAGACGGAGGCGATGAGCTGCCGGCGAACGCTGAGCCGGCGGGCGCGGAATCGCTGCGCCCGGGAGCGCCCGGGAGCGCCTGGGAGCACCTGGGGGCGCCTTGTGGGAGTGCCTTGCGAGAGCTTGGGGACGCTTGGGGGCGCCTGGGGAGCCTCTGGGGAGCTGGCCGGCGGGCGCCTGGGAAGCGCCCGCTGGAGACGCCAGGGAACGCCTGGGCAGCGCCGGGGCAACGCTTGAGACGCCTGGGATGTTTGGGGCGCTTCAGGGGGCAGCGCCGGGGAGTGCTTGGGGAGCGCCGGGGGGCCCCCGGGAGCGCTTGGGGAGCGCTGCCGGGCGCGACTGGGATCGCATGGGAGCGCCCGGGAGCGCTTGGGGGCACTCGGGAGCGTCTGGGGCAACGCTCGGGGGCGCCCGGTTAAGCCTGCGAAGGCAAGGCGCGCCACGAACCTTGAACCTGCGCGCGCAGGCAAACAATGCGCAAATCTTAAACCTGCGCACGCAGGCAAGGCAGATCACAGACCTGAAACCTGCGCGCGCAGGCAAGTCAGAACACAAGCCTTCGACATGCCACATGCAACGCACGCTTGCGACTAGAGTGCTTCGACTGCGAAAGGAGACTACTCACCCTCCTCCTGCGTGGACGGCCAACGCTGGCACATTGACCCTTGGCTGATGCCCGAGGCACACAGCCGCCAGCATGGAACCTCTTCCCATGAGAGGGGGAGGAGCGACGCGCGCTCTTGCGCTCGGAGTTCCTTGGCGCATCGGGTGGTTTCGCTCAGGCAAAATCCAGAAACCAGGACCCCAGCGACCAGGGGCGCACCAGGGAACGAGGAAATGTATGTCCACGTTCATCTTTGCATTGGAGCATCGTCGAGCTTTGCTTCGGCGTAACCCGAAAACCGAGACCCGGGCCACCAGGATGAGCGCGCGCGTTCCTGCGCGCGCGTCACACGAACACGCGCAACAAATCGCGCATCTTTCGAAGAGATGCATGGATTGCTTTCATTGGCATGGGAACGCCGCGGGGTAGCGGGCCAACTTAACAGAATGTGTCCCCTGTGCCCTCACACGGTTCGACATTACAAAATGAATAGAACAAAATGAGGCCTTGCGCGCGCTATGGCGCGTCGGATGGCGTCCTGCGCGCGCTATGGACATAACGCAAATGACCTCACCTGACGACTCGCAAACAACGCAAATGGCCCCGCGCTCGCACGCGCCGCGCAGGACGAGTTTGTGCAGCACTGACCAGACACTCCCCTGGGAGACAACAGGGACGACCGGCAGACATCGCAAGCCACGAATGCGCGCGCGAGAACGCCGACCCGCGACCCCTTCCCCAGACCTCGGACAGACCGGCGCTGCCGTTGCACTCTCGGAGGGCTGGCCCAGCAGCCACGCCTGCCGCAACCACAACGTGTGCATGCTGGGGGCGGCGAGCCCCCCACGCGGGCGCCGCCTCCTCGCCCTGCGCGCGGGCCCGCCCGCGCTCAGCGGCCCCTTAGCTTAAGTCGGGCCTGTCCCCGTACACGGGGATTTTCGACGAACGACAACAAATATTCCCAAAATAGGTAAAAAATAGTCCAAAAATAGTCTGGGGAATATATTTGTTGAGTATTTTTTGACCTTCTTGGGGTATTTGGGGGGTATGTTTAAACTTTCGTCGAAAATCCCCCTGTATGGGGGACACGCCCGACATAAGCCTAAGCCCTTAACCCTAAGCCCTCCTCCCCTCCCCCCCCATCCTCGGCCCGTGGGCGAACACACACACACACACACACACACACACACACACACACACACACACACACACGCACACATCTGCAGCCACGGCGCTTCGCGTGCGGCCCTGGCCCAGGACCGCACGCATGCCCCGCACAGGTGCGGCTACTCGGCCGCACAGCTGCCTTCCGCACACGGATGCCCCGCGAGGAAAGAGCATACCTGTGCGGCCGAGCAGCCGCGGCACCGGGCCCCTGGGAGCCCGGACCGCGAGGCCGCGGCTGCGGCTACGCTCGCCGCTCGCAGCCCCCCTCTGGCGCGGGGCCCCCGACGTTTTTTTTTTTTATTTATTTTAAAAAATGCACACCGTCGCGGCCTCGGCCAGCCGGCGCCGGCAGCAGCCGCGGTCGGGGAGCCTGGCGGCGCGAGGCGCGAGGCGGGAGGACCGAGGCCCCCGCTGCTCGAGGATGGAGCCTCTCGGGGCATGGAGAGGCTCGAGGCCCGAGGCGGGGGGATCGAGGCCCCCGCTGCTCGAGGATGGAGCCCCTCGGGGCATGGAGAGGCTCGAGGCCCGAGGCTGGAGGATCGAGGGCTCCCGCCTCTCGAGGCTCGCGGCTCGGGGCCCTGGCGGCCCGACCGGCGCGCGCGCGCCCCGCCCCGCGGGGGGGGGGGGGCAGCCGCCCCTCCTCCTCCTCCTCCTACTCCTCCTCCTCCTCCTCCTCCTCCTCCTCCTCCTCCTCCTCCTCCTCCTCCTCCTCCTCCTCCTCCTCCTCCTCGCCCGGCAGGCTCGTGGCGGCCTGCCACGCGCTCGTGGGCCTCGGCAGGATCGCGGGGCACCTGCAGCAGCTGCGGCCGGCGCAGCGGGAGGCCCCCCTCGTCGCCCCGGAGAGGGGCGCGGCTCGGGGAGGTCGAGGGCCTCGAGGCACCTCGAGGCGCCTCGAGGGGGTCGAGGCGCCTCGAGGAGGTCGAGGCTCGAGGCGCCTCGAGGAGGTCGAGGCTCGAGGCGCCTCGAGGGCCTCGAGGCTCTGGAGGGGAACAAAAAGCACACCTAGACACAATGCATCGTCGACTCCCGGGAAGATGGGGAAAAATATGGGAAGTGGGAGGGGGGGGGGAAGACGAAGACCCAGAAAGTATTTGCAAATGCGGGGGATCCTTTTCTTTGTGTGCATTTACTTGTGTGTCCCAGGGCCCCTTTCAGAGGCTCGAGGCCCATGCCCTCCAGTGCCGAACACGTTAGACTACACAACTAGACCTGCGAGAGCCTCCGCGCGCGAAGTGCGCGCGCGGGCGGTTCCGGTGTGCATGCACAAGGTTCATATCTGAGTCTTCGAAGGTGCTTTGATTTTTTGGGCGGGCCAAGATCCTTTCATTTCTACTTGTTCTATCCTGGGCCTCCTTCCTGGCCGCCAGGGGGCCAGGAACAATTAGAAACGAGCGCATTCAGAAATGAGCGCGATGAGAAATGAACGACGTGTATATATATATACACAGAAGACTCCATTGGCGCTTCCCGCCATGCACCTCGGTTCTTGAGGCTTTGCATATATTGGTCATTCGCGCCATGCCTAGTGGCCTTGGACGCTTGGCCCCTTCCCTGCGGTGGTTTTTCAGAAGTCTCCGAAATTCCAGGCGGTCCCAGGTCTCTCTGGGGGCTCCCGAGAGGCTCCGGGTGGAAGGCGACGGATAGGAGGGAGGGAATCTTGGAGAGCGAGGAACGGAAGCGGATGTGGGGGAGGACGAGTGTTAAGTCGGGCGTGTCCTTCTACAGGAGGAATATTCAAAAATAGTAGAAAAATAGTCTGGGGATGATCTTCTATTCTTTATAGTGTTTGAAAATTGGTTGCGTGTTTTTTTATTTTTCTTCGAACATCGGCCTGTAGGGGGACAGGCCCGACCTAGAGGGAATCTCGGAGAGCGAGGGAAGGAAGCGGATGTGGGGGGAGGGCGAGTGGTGGAGCGGCAGAAAGTCAGGCGATCACAAACATGGATCAAGGATGCGTGGATCAGCGACGGGTCCCGTTTCCAAGGGAAATCGTGGATTTCTGCCGCCGAGCGAGGCGGCATCGGTCGCATTTTGGGGAGGTCGCCTCCCCCGATCCATGGACTTGGCGACCGCGCGCCAAATCCATGGATTGCGAATCCATGTTTGCGCGCCCCCGAGAAAGAGGAGGAGGGCGCCTTCGGGGAAGGCGAAGAATGTTGCAGCGGGTCGCAGCGGGGCAAGCGAACGCAAGACATTCTTAGGGAGTGCACCCAATCCCGGGTTCGCAACAGATTTCCCAGATTTGTGGTTGCGAGCCCAGGGTTCGGGTCAGATTGGTGGAAAACGCCGTGTAGGCCTTGTTGGAGCCCTGGTGGGCCGGTCGGCTTGGGGCCGTCTCGAGCCGTCGTGGGGCCACCTTTGGCCGTGTTGGGGAGTTTGGGCCCTCTAGGGACCTTACAGGGGCTACGTAGGCCCTCCTGTTGGCCTCCCATGGTCTTTTAGGGTGCCTCCCATGGCCTTCTTGGGCTTCTCTTGGGGACCTCGCGAAGGCCTGTTGGGTATCTTTTTGGCTCATTTGGCGTTTCCTTGGGCAGTCTTGGGGCCATCCAGGCCGTCTATAGGCTCTCTTGGGGGTCTCTTGGGCCGTCTTGGGGCGATACTGGAGGCCTTCTTGGCTTCTTTGGCCGCCGCTAAGACCCGAACAGCGAATGTGCTGAAAAGGTACGCTTTCCTGCGGGAATGAAGCGATGTTTGCGTTCTGGGAGCCATGTTGAGGGCTTCTGGGCCGTCTGGGGGGCCTCTGGAGGCCCTCTGGGTCCTTCCTGGGGCGCTCTTGTGATGTCTTGGGTATTTCTTTCTGGTCACCGCTCTGATCGCTTCGGGGCCTTGTGAGGGCCTGTTGGGCCTCTCTTTGGCTCAGTTTGGGCTTCCTTGGTCAGCCTTGGGGCCATCCTGGCCGTCTAGAGGCTGTCTTAGGGGTCTCTTGGACCGTCTTGGGGTCCTGGACCGTCCTTGGAGCCTCTGGGTCCTTGGAGGCCCTCTGGGTCCTTGGGTCTTTCTTCGGCCTCTCTGGTCACCACTCTGATCGCTTCGGGGCCTTGTGAGGGCCTGTTGGGCCTCTCTTTGGCTCAGTTGGGGCTTCCTTGGGCAGTCTTGGGGCCACCCAGGCCGTCTATAGGCTCTCTTGGGGGTCTCTTGGGCCGTCTTGGGGCGATACCAGAGGCCTTCTTGGCTGTTGGACGCTGCTGGGACCCGAACATCGAAAGTGCTGAAATTGCACGCTTCCCGAAGGAAATTATCCCAGTGCGAACCTAGGAGTTGGAGCATTCAGGAATGCAACATCTACATCTGCACCGACAGCTACATGTACATCTACACCTGCATCTACATCTACATCAACATCAACAGCGAGACTCACATCTACATCTTCATATACAGCTATACTATGCTAGGGTACGCTCGTCTGCGCTGTGTTATGCTATGCTATGCTATGCTATGATATGCTATGCGTGGCTGCGCTATGCTTTGCTATGCCATGCTGCGATATGCTCTGCTATGCTATGATATGATGCGCTATGATAGGCTAGGCTATGATGTGCTATGATATGATAGGATCTGGTATGCTATGATATACTATGTTATGTTGTGCTATGCTATGCTGTGCTGTGCTGTGCTATGATATGCTGCGCTGTGCTATGCTAAGCACTCCTATGCTATGCTATGATATGATATGTTATGATGCGCTATGCCATGCTAGGCTATGCTGAGCTATGCTATGCTATGATATGCGGTGCTATATGCTATGCTATGCTATGCTGTGCTAATGCTGCGCTGCGCTATGCTGCGCTAAGCTAAGGTACACTAAACTAAACTAAGCTAGGCTAGGCCAAGTTAAGCTAAGCCAAGCCAAGCCAATCTAAGTTCAGCTAAGTTAAGATGAGATGATATGAGATAAGCTAAGTTAAAGCTGAGCTGAGCTGAGCTAAGCTAGGCTAGGCAAAGTTAAGCTAAGCTCAGCTAAGATGAGATAAGTTAAGCTAAGCTAAGCTTAGCTAAGCTAAGCTAAGCTGGGTGAACCCAGGGGGACGCAACTGGGGGAACCGCGGGGCGGATGCCGGGGGAACCGCCCGGGGCGTGTTACACTGCCTGGCCCTTTAAGCTCACCGAGTAAGAACCCTTCTAGGCAGAGCCTAGGTAGGGAATGAAGGGGATCTTGCATTCTGAGAGCCCTGTTGAAGGCCTCTTGGGCCGTCTTGGGGGCCTCGGGAGGCCATCTGGGTCCTTCTTGGAGTGCTCTTGTGCTGTCTTGGGTCTCTCTTGGGCCTCCTCTGATCACCGCTCTGATCGCTTGGGGCCTGCTGGCAGGACCCGGCTAAGCGCCTTGGCAGGTCCTGGACGAGCAGGGGGACCTTTGGCAAGGATGTGAAGGGGGCCCAGAAACCCGCGATCATCTGGCGGTCCAGTTTGGGGGGGGGAGGGGGTTTTCCCACCCCCCTGGCTTGCAAAAGATAAGAAGACATAGCTACACATATAAGCGTACCTAATTACACATACATACACACATGCATATCTTCCAGCGGTGCCCGTTGCGGACAGCTCCCCCCACGAGGAGTGTTCATCATGGGGTATCCGTGATTGCGGCACGGCTGGTGTGGGCCAGTGCGAAACCTCTGGAATGCACGACCCCCCCGAAGAAACCTTGCAGGGACCATGCGTGTTCGGACCGGTGTCCCCCGGGATTCTAGGAACCCCTTGCTGTTTGAAACCTCCGGATCCCATCAGGCTTCCAGAATCTCCCACGAAGCATCAGGACGCCTCCAGGAATTTCAGCCATGTGGAATCTCAGGAGGGCTTCCGGGATAGGAATCCATCAGGAGTCCCCCCCCACTCCCAGAGTGGGGGGGGTCGTCGGCGGCACCCGCTGCGCCCGGCACGCAGCCGGCACCCGGGGCACGGGGGAGGACGGCACCCGGTGCGACCGTTCGAAGCCCCCCGGGAATTTTGAGGGGTGGTTCGTGCCACCGCGCACCGCCGACATATTCAGCAAGGATGCGGTTCGGTTCGTCGTGGCAAGCGTGCCATCATGTGCGTTTTCTAAAATCTCAGGTTCGCCTTCGTTTCGAGCTGCGCCGTTTGGTTGCCGTGCCGTTTCCAGGGCCGCTTCCTTTCGAAAAGGGAGCGTGTCCCGGATCGCTTCCTTCCCGGTTCGTGTCTGGTCCAGGCCCGCCCTAGGCCCGCAGCAAGCAGGTTCAGAGGCTTTCGAAAAAAAAGTTTGGCTCCCAAAAGGTGTGTAGAACATCAGTCAGGAGGGAACAAAAACACACACAGACACAATTAATCGTCGATCCCAAGGAAAATATGGGAAAATATGGGAAGTGGGGGGGGAAGGCAAAAACCCAGAAAAGATGAGGAAATATGGGGAAATCCTTTTATTCGTGTGTATTTTTATCTGTGTGTCCCAGGGCCCCTTCAAGAACATCAGACTGTGTCGCAGAGGGGGTGGATAAGCTCCCGGCGATGCCCAGCAGAGGGCATCCTTGGGGCTCTGCACCGGAGCCTCGAGCGCCTGGCCTCCCCGGGCCTTCCAGAGAGCACATTCGAGGCGCGGAGCGTCTGTTCTTCCAGGCCCAGGAGCCTGGCCTTGGTCCATGGCAGGGCCAGGATGAAGTCGGGCGTGTCCCTCTCGGGCCGGGCGAAAGGGGGGGGGATTGGGAAAGGGGGGGTTACGAAATTTGCTGCATGCAGCTGGTTTCGGCCTCACCGAGGGGCCCATTCCTCGATACGTAGCCGCCTCCGGCGCCGGGAGGCGCCGGGAAAATCAGCTACGCGAGCTGATTCTCAAACCCCCCCTTTGCTATCCCCCCCTTTCGCCCGACCCGACCCTCCACAGGAGTAGTATTCAAAAATAGGTAAAACATAGTCTGGGGACGACTTTTTGATTATTTGATGAGCATTTGTTCCGCATTATTGTTGTTTGACTTTTGTTTGATTTGTCCTCCAAGATCCGCCTGTAGGAGGACATGCCCGACCTGAGGCCAGAAGACAGCTGCCACCACCCCTGGGGATTCCAATTAGCGCTTGGGGTTGCCAAAAGAACTGCTTCGAATCCGCGTACCTGTGGCGGCGCTCCCATCTCGTCGTCTTTCGCCTTCTCCTTAGGTGTTGTCGTTCGCGCTTTCCCCTCCCCCTCCTCGTACATATTATTCCTTTTCTTCCTGGTTATCACTGTCCTCCTCATTTCACGTTTGCCACTGTATTGACTGTTAACTTCAGTGACCACCTTGATGCTAGTCCTACTCTCTCTGAAATTCTTCGTGCCCTTTCGTTTCGCTTCCAAGTGGTGGATTCGAGTGTTTCGTTCCTTCTCGTTTCTGTGTGCGTGTGTTTTCTGGTGCGCTTCCTGTTGACGTTGCCCGCTTCCGTGTCTGAGCGAGTTGTTTCTTGCGTTTCGCGTTTCTCGTTGCGCAAGTGGTCTTTAATGCATATTACTACCAGTTTGTGTACTGCATGGGAAATACTCCCGAATGACCCACACACCCCACGCAAAATCCCAGAACACTTTTCACAAGCCCTCTCGCGCCCAGGGGCACCTTCCGGTCGGTTACCTGACCTCCCTGGCTAGCCGACCGCACTCCTCTTGACGCCGCCGACGGCCCAGGAAGCCTCGCAGCGATTCCCTAGATCCCTAGATCCCAAGATGGCCAAGATGACCACAACACGACCGAACAGGCCTCCAAGAGCGCCCCAGGAGACCATTATCATAATCCTTTGGATGTTCATGTGTTTTCCCACTCCTCATTCAACATCTGGTGTTTTTGTTTCCGCAAGTTTGGCAGATGTCCCCTCTGGTTGGGCGCTCGTTTTTCTCTCCCTCGCCCTCGTCCTCCATGGGTGCTGCCAACTGCGCAGCCACCGTAACCATTGTGAGATCATGGAAGGTTCAGTGGTTCAGGAGGAGGAGGAGGAGGAGGAGGAGGAGGAGGAGGAGGAGCAAGAGGAGGTTGATGATGATGAGGAGGAAGAAGGGGAGGACGAGGAGGAGGGAGCAGGAGGAGGAGGAGGAGGAGGAGGAGGAGGAAGAAGGGGAAGAGGCGTTGCTTGGGCGTTGCCACCCGCGCAAACGTCGCCCCCCCCCCACCCCCAAGAGATCCAACGCAACGCCGTACTCTCGCTCAGCGTGTCGCGCCGCTGGTTCTGGCCACCAGGCTTCGGCTCGACACGCTATCCACTTCCTGGTCCCCAAGCGTCAAGGTCCCGAGCCTGTCCGAGCCTCCCGCCCCATGAGGCATAGCGCGTCGCCAGGGCCGCCGCCATGACACGCTAAGCAAACATTCCCGACCGTACATTGCACCATCCTTGAGAGACCCGACCCCTTTCTTCGGGGAAACGTAAGACTCGAGTACGCTGGAACCCGGGTTTGCCGACGCCTTTCGACGAGCGGGTCTTGGATTTCGACGGTCCAGTGTTCGCGGCACGTCTGCAGCGGGAGTTCGCGTCAATTTTCAGAGTGTGTCTCGTCATTTTCGTGATGGCCCCGTCAGGCCAACCCGAGTCCCCCAAACCCGAGTCGTTTCTTCTCCTGGGCCCTTATCTCATCGTCCTCCTCCTCCTCCTCCTCCTCCTCCTCCTCCGTTGCCATTTTGGCTCAAGTGTTGGGGCGCTTGAGTGGGCAGCTCTCCTTGAAAGAGCGCTCTCGGGGTCACACCCGAGCGGACACCACCAGTTTTGTTCCCAGGTGCCATGGCGGGGGCGGAGCAGAAAATAGACCTTTTCCATGGAGAAGTTCGATAGGATGAGCACCACTGTCGCGAGCCTGGCCGACCTCGTGCGTAGGATGGACACGTTGACGGAGACGGTCGACCGCCACGCCAAGTTCTTCGAGCAGGTGCAGCAGGAGCTCAGAGCACTCCAGCAGAAGATGGACAGCGCAAGTACCATGAGCACCGCCAGCCTCGGTTCTGCCTGTTTCTGGGCGGGGATGCTTTCTGATGGCGGGAGCGCCCAAAAGAGGGCGCGCAGGGCTGCATCCGCTCCGCCGCTCGATCGTCCTCACGATCCGTGCAAGGTTTGCGTTGGAGGGTTCCCGACGAATATGATGGGCGCCCAGTCCGAGGCTCATTGGAACAAGGTCAAGCAGATCGTCCCACAGGCTGTGCATGAGGAGGCCACCGCCCGCTTCTACAACCTTCAGTGCGCGTGCTCTGTGGTCTTCTCCTCAGAGGTGCATGCCAGGGACTTCATTTCCAACACCAGAGACAACGACGAGGTCATGACGTGGAAGGACGCACGGACAGGTACAATCAAGCTCGTGCGGGCTCGACCAGACCAGACGCTCGACGTGAGGAAGAAGCAGAACACGCTCGGCCGCTTGTGGGAGCCTGTCCTTCAGATCCTGAAGGCGCACCCGCGCTGGCCGATGTGCTCGCACAAGCTCAGGACCAATGGTTTTAAGGGGATTCTCTTTGTCACCAGCGTCGACGACGTCTGGGATTTGTTCACGCTGCAGGAGGCCCCAGGTGACGAGCGACGGCAACCTGCTGGAGTGGGGCATCTCCAGCGCCAAGGCCACCGAGATCACAACCGCAGCCACGCAGCAGGACACTTGCCTGCAGTGCAGCAGGCCAATGATCTCTTCTCTCTTCGCGTCTCAAGGCATTGCTTCTCCACCCCAGCGGCCACAGGCTGCAGGAAACACTAGCCTTGTGCGGGCAGGCAGGCTCTTTTCCAGCAGTTCCTCCTTGTCCTCCTCCTCTGCTCGTTCTTCCTCCTCTTCGTCTTCCACCTCATCCAGTTCGAGTGGGAGCTCAAGCCCAGAGAGGGCACCGCTTCGTGCCTTCTTTCCGACGCAGCACCTGCGCATTTGCAGTTCGAATTCTCGTGGTCTCCACGGCGATATATCGGGTTCTCCTGGGGTCCAGCGTCGGAAACAGAAACAAAGTTGACTACCTTTCCGCCAGGCATTCGATTCTACTTCTGCAGGGAACGCACGGGACTCCTGGGGACGATGAAACGCTCCGTCTGTCTCTTCCTCAACATCGCGTGTACTCCACCTACTGTTCGTCAGCGCAGGCTGGTGGATGTGCGATCATTATTCAGGACTCTTTACATCAGCTATTTCGTTTCGCCCGCCACAGCGTGCATCAGGCAGGAAGGCTCCACTCCGTTCTCCTCTCTGGTCCTCTCGGTTGCCGACAGATTATTAATGCCCATATCGACCCTGATCTTCGTGTGCTTCAGGAAAAAAAAAAGAAGCTGTTCTGTCTGAAGGTGCCCATCTTGTTCGCGGGCCGCGTCTTGCTCTAACCCTGTTTGGAGGTGGTTTCAGTTTTTACGCGCCAGGAGAGTCGAGGCAGCATCTGGATGGAAGGCGGGCTGGAGAGAATTTGCCCAGCTGCTACCATCTGGGCAGTTTCTTCCAAGCCAAGTTTCCGACGCTCGCGGAGGTCGAGCAGGAATGGCCCACCCACGTGCGCAACCGTAACGGGACACCCGAATCAGTTGCTCGCCTGGGTCGCATTTACGTGAATGCCGATACGTCCACCTTGCTCGACCTCCATCCTACCACAGGTGTGCATGGGAGTGTCTTCGGTGTCGGCAACTGCAGCGACCATATTCCTGTCTATTTGGGGCTTACTCCCTCGGCGAATGGATCCCTGGGGAGGGTGCCGTCCTGGGTCGCCAAACATCTGAGTTTTCCTTGACATGTTGAGGCCATTGCGGCTTCTCTGGATTTCCATGACGACCCGAAGGTCAAAATCGCTGAAGGTAAGTCGGTTGCCTTCGCCGCGAAGCAGGCCGTGCTGGCCGATCTAGCAGGTGCATATCCCGAGTCTCCCATCCAGAATTTGTCCTGGATGCTTGCCGTGCAGAGAGCTGTTCGGCGAGGGGATGGCAAAGTACTTTCAAAGGCCTGTCGCGGATTTCCTGACCTATCTAGATTTGTTGATCTCGGAGCTGGCCAGTTCTCCGACTTTGATGGCTTTCAGGAGCTGATGAATCGTCTGAACCGCGAGCATATTGCCCAGCTTATGCAAGAACATCACGACTCCCCTGGCCCCCCTGCTAAGAAGCAAGCCCGAGCCGAGGCTCTTCGTAAAAGACAAGTTGGGTGGTCCCCGAAGTCGAGGAAAATTGAGTTGGCGCAGATTCGAGATCCCCGAGGGATGCCCATTATCAACCCGTCGGAAGGTGTCGGTGCTTTGCGGGCCCACTGGCAGACTGTGTTCTCGGAGGTGGAGGTGGAGGAGGAGGTGATTGACATGCTTATTCCCGTTTGTGGACAAGGCCATTCCGAACCCCGTGGCCAACATGCCGTGCTGCAGTTTTGTTATTCTTCCCGAAACTCTGAAGGACTCAGCTGTTGGCCCTGACGGGCTGTCCCTACTCGGTTTGGCTGGAAGGGGGGAGGGGTGATGCACGAGGCCCTCAACGAGCTGTACGAAGCGCTGCTGAGGGGAGAGACTCTCCCGCGCCAGTTCAACATTGCTTTGAGTGTCTTTCTGCCCAAAGGCACAGAGCGCGAGGGCCACTATGCGATTTCTAGGCAACCAGCAACTACGAGATCTACCGCCCTGAGCAACACTGACAACAAAATCATCAGCAAAATGATCGGATGGCATCTCGCGCCCATTGCCGCCAGATCAGTTGACTTCAGCCAGCGTGGCTTTGTAGGAGGACGCCAGCTTGCAGAGAACATCATCGAGCTCGAGGCCGCGATGCTTCGCTGGGTGTCTGTGTATGGCGAGCCAGAAGCGGCCCATGCCTTCTTTGACATCGTCAGTGCCTTCCCGTCCTTGGCGCACACTTGGATTTTTCGAGCACTGCGAGCGATGGAACCCCCTCCATGTATCATCTGGGCCATTCAAGAGTTGTACCGTGATATTGGTATGCAAGTTTCCTTTCGAGGTTTTCAAGGAGACCAGGGGCAAGGTATTAGATGTTGCCGCGGGGTAAAGCAAGGTGGCCCGCTTTCTGGGCTGATCTGGGCCCTGTGTTTCGATCCGGTTATTAGGGGGGTGAAGTTCCAGCTCAGGCAACATTGCTGCAGGCTCGGGGTCTTTCCCGACGACCTCGGGCCATCCAGCAGGCACTTCTTCGAGGGCATGCCAGTCGCGATGTCAGAGTTTGGGCTCGTCAAGAGGGGGGCGGGGCTCATTGTCAACACGCGCAAAACCTATGTCGTCTACTTCGGCGTCGAGGGGAAGGAGGGCGTCGCTCGGAAGTTGCAAGATAGGGGGGTGGAGGAGACCAATTTCCAGTTCGTCGGGGCTGCTAGATATCTTGGGATATTCCTGGGGATGGGAAGTGCGGAGGCTTCTTGGGCGCATCCGATCAGCGAGCTCAAAAAAGAGAATCTGCCACATCAAGAGTTTGAAGATGGGGCTTCTCCCGAGCTTGGCAGCCTACAATATTGTCGGTTTTTTCTACACGATCGCTTGTTGGTCAGTTCCTTCACCCCCCCAAAGCTGCTCTCCGAGTGGTCCACGAGGCCCGCCAGTCCCTGGCGAATGGCCCCAGGCATGCCACGCCGCCCAAGTTGCTTCAGAATTTGAAGGCCATCGGAGCCCCGATCGAGCCAAGGCACCTCGAGCTGGAGTGCAAAACAGCTGCATATCGAGTTGCCGTGCGTAGCCCACAACTGTATCTTGCCCGAGGGGAGCGGGATCGCGCACTGGAAGATGACGGGCGTGTCCTCCTTCCTCGCCGTCGTTCCTGGATGGATCAGAGCATCTTTCAACGCCTGTGTTCTGTTCAGGATGAGCTTGAGCAAATCCATCGGTGCCTATATGACAGGCAAGCCGTCGACCTTCAAATGAAGGTATTCAAGATGCTGCATGCGAAAATCGGTGTGCCGTCTGCTGCTGCCCTCCTTCTTCCTCGGCTTCAGTACTTTGATCCTGAATGTTCTCCCGCCAACGCTGACAGATGTTTCCTGAGCTTACTTACCCTCAGCGCCGAGCTCCCCTTCTTCACTGTTGTCTCCCAGCTCCGAGGGATATGCAACGGATGGTGCACTACCCGCAGGTTTCGCCACAACGGAGGAGGTGCTCTCACGTGCATGTTCGGGTGTAAGCTGTGGGGGGAGATGATGTGAGGCACTATTATGAATGCCCTGTAGCTCTTGATGCTCTCTCTCGCCTGTTGCCTAGCCTGTCTGCCTGCCTATTTGAGATCCCCTCTCTCGCCCGCCTGCTCCTCCATCGCGCCTGTGTCTCCAATCGTGCCCAGCTGCTGTCCCTCGGTGTTGCTTCGGATCTCCTGCTCTCGTCCTTTAATGTTTTGAGGAGCAACGGGGGGATTTCGAGCGCTCAGGTTTTTGTGCTAATGGAGGCCAGGGCCCGTGCTATTGCAAAGAAGGCAATGCTGGTCAGACAGCTGCTGACTGCGGGCCCTGGCCCTCCTGTTCCAGATGTAGCTGCAGAGGCCGTGGGGTGGGGACTGGGACTTTCTCTCTCCTCGCTGCTGTTGCTGCTGGTCCGCCTCCCCCCCTGGTGAGCGTTCCCTCCTCTTCCTCCTCCTCCTCCTCCTCCTCCGCCTCCGCCTCTTGTTCCTCCTCCTTCTTCGCCCTTTCCTCCTCCTCCTCCTCCTCCTCCTCCTCCTCCTCCTGCTCCTCCTCCTCCTCCTCCTCCTCCTCCTCTGCCTCCTCCTCCTCCTCCTTCTCCTCCTCCGCCTCCTCCTCCGCCTCCTCCTCCGCCTCCCCCTCCTCCTCCTCCTCTCGCCTCCTCCTGCTCTTCCTCCTCCTCCTGCCGAGCCCGCGCCGCACGCCTCCCCGACCTCCCCCCCGGCAGGTCTTCGACGCGGAGTTCGAGGCGGCCGGGCGCGACCACGCCGCCCTCACCCCGGCCGCCGCCTCGGCACGCAGGGGCTCCGCAGGCGCCGCCGGGTCGTCGCCGCGGGCCGCGGGCCGCCACGTCGTCGTCGTCGGCGGCGTCGTCGCCGTCGAGCTCGTGGGCTTCGTCGTCGAGCCCGTGGCCGCCGAGCTCGGCGTCGTCGCGCTCGTCGTCGTCGGCGTGTCGGGCTCGCGGTCGAGGCCGCTGTGGTCGTCGTCGAGCTCGTCGTCGAGCTCCTTGTCGTCGTCATCGGCGGAGAGGAGAGGACGGGGGCAGAGGAGGGGAGGGGAGGAGGGTGAGGAGGAAGGGGGGGGAACAGGAGGAATGGGAGGGGATTATTTGGATTGCGACGCTGTTGAAGCCGATAGCCTGTCAGCAAGGTGCGGCGCTGCAACTGGCAGAACACTTTAGATACTGACTTGTTCTGCGCGGGCACCAGATAGTGACAAGTCCAGTGGAAACGCAGCACGAGACAGGACAAGCGTGCACAGCGGAGACAGCAAGATAGCAGCAGGGGCGGCATGGAGAAGCGGGGGGGAAGGGATGCGGGGGGGGGGGGGCACACGGAGGCGTGCAGTGAGTTCAGTCAGAGGGTGGGAGGAGGCTCCTGCGAGGCTCATGCGGGGCCGTGGGGGGCCCCTGAGAGGCCCAGAGGGCCACCCGGGAGGCTCCCGGGGAGCCCCATGGGGAGCTCCCTGGAGAGGGGCCGCCACGGAGCCCCACCACTTGCGCGGGATGCAGAGTTGAGGCCTTCGGAGAGGGTGGCAGGCAGCGACTTGGCGAGTTCCCGAGGGCCCGCGGAGAGCTCGTGGGGGACGCTCCAGAGGCACCAGGTGCAGAGCTGGAGCGCTACAGTGGTGGGTTCACCGCGCTGCTGCAGAAGAGTCCTGCGCCCCCGCAGCGCGTCGGTGTTACAGCGCAGCAGTGCTACACGTGCTGGTCCTCCGCGCTGCTGTCGGAGCGCCCTGTGTCGCTGCGGTGCGAGAGTGCTAGAGAGCCGCGTTGCTACCTCGCTCCAGTGCTACAGCACTGCAGCACTTCCGCTGGATTCCCGCGCGCTGATGCCTGCGAGTTTGGGGTCGCTGCAGCTGATAAATCTGCGACGTGACACCTTTTTCTTGTGTTGCTGAAAGTAGGTAATTCTGGATTCCCAGATCCCAGTCTACTTCAGGCGCCCTCCGAGTTCAAGAATCGAACGGCTGTCCCTCTTCTCTGCACTTCGTGGGGCCGGCGGAAGCCCAATATATACATATATGTATACTTCCAATGCTGTCCTGCTTCGCGTCCCAGCCCACTTCCGGCCGATGGGCGCAGCTGAGCAGGACTACCCGGGAGGCCCCCACGCCGTAAATTTCCAATGCCAGGAGAACGCTTCTGGAGAGCTCTCATGTAGGACCAGCGTGGTGGCGGCGCTCATCATGCCAAGGAGTTCGGACGGCACCGTTCTGCTGGGCTTCTTCCACGCCCATTTGCCCAGTCCCACCGTCCTCCTCGTCCCTCCTGCTCCAGCTCATCACGCCCAAGTGCAGGTATGCCGAGGGGGCCGGTTTGGGGCGGGGCGTGCTCCATCCGAGGCTCGTTTTGAAGTTGCCAGAGGCCTGCCAGGGGCGTGTGTTGGATATACTGCATGGGTTCGAGGAGGCCCCCGCTGTCCTATCGGACCTGCTGACCAACATTACCTTCCTGGATGAGCCAGATGGGGGGGGTGTCAGGCCGATAGGCCTCTTGAGTTTCTTCATGAAGATTTGGTCGAAGCGCCGTCGGCGCCTCTGCGAGCGGTGGGGGGTGGAGCATCGAGCGTTCTTTTGTTGTTTTTCATTTTTCTTCTGGGGTGCCGGCCCCGAAGAGAGGGGGAACGGGAGCGGGCCAGGCTCCCGTTGGATGCATAACGTGCTTGCTCATTTTGGCCGCAGCGTAGGCGCGTCGACGGCGACAGTACTGCTCGATCTGAAGAAATTCTACGAGCACATCACACATGTGGACCTGTATCGAGCAGCGGTGGGGCACCGTTTCAATTTGCGCCCTTTGCGAGGGTTGTGCACGATGTACGTTGCGGAAAGAGTGTTGATATGTGGAGGATGTGCATCAGGGAAGGTCACGGCAAACGGAGGAGTTATAGCAGGATGTTCAGCAGCAGTTACTTTGTCGAGGCTCTTGCTCTTGAGCCCTATGTATGTTGCCCAGTTTGGGCGCCCGCAGTTGGCTATCCGCAGCGTGACTGACGACGTCGCGTTGCAGATCGTCGCCCCCCCGCCGACGTGGTCGTGGGCCAGCTGGCTGGAGGCGCGATGTCGCTGTTGGCCAGTTTCAAGCAGCTCGGGCTGCCAGTTTCAGCCAGGTCGAAGTACCTGCGCAGCAGCGTCGAGCTTAATGCGAAGATGCAGCAGGCTTGGGACATTCCCCCAAGTGCCCGCGTCACCTCATCGAGGAACCTGGGGACCGATGCTTCGCTCGGGGCCAGTCAGAGGGTCGGCGTCACCAGGGCGAGGTGGGAAGGGGCGCGGAGGAGGTCGAGCAGGCTTCAGCGTCTTCGACGCGCTGGGGCAGGCGCTGTTTGGGTCCAGCGCGCGGGCCCAGCGGCCTCG
>CAUYUJ010018971.1:617867-635367 GCA_963575745.1 Prorocentrum cordatum | reverse complement strand
GATCCCCTCTGACGCCGTAGCCAGCGAGACGGTAGACATCGATCGTCCGAAGGGAAATGACAAAAACATGAGCCACACATTACCGTCAGGAGATTTTTGTTAGCGTGTCGCTCCGCCGGTTCTGGCCCACCACGCCTCGGTCGGGAGCCTTGAGACGGGGGTCAATGCAAACGGGGGTTAGCCAGGGCACCAGATCCTGCAGGATCCTGCGAAGACCCCCTCTGGCTCACCCCGGGTTAGCGAGCCGCGAGGCGGCCGCGCATATTGGCTGACCCGGGTTTGCGAAGATCTGCGTTGCAGTTTTTTTTCTTTCTGCGTTGCAGTTCTTGGTTTCCCGCTGACCCGGGTCTGGATTGACCCGGGTCAGAAGATCCCCGCTTCGACGCGACACGGCATCCCTTTCCCAGTCCCCAGGCTTCAGCGTCCCGAGCCTGTCCGAGCCTCCCGGCCCGCGGCGCAACGCAACGTGCTATCCGCTCGTCGGGCCCAGCGTGTTGCCGGGGCCGCCGCTGCGCCGCGCTGAGCAAAGGTTGCCGACCGTACCGCTGCCCCTCACAGTCTCGACCCTCGAGCTCGAGATGCTCGATTCTCGGTCTCGGGATCCTCGATCTCGAGAGCGAGAATCTCGAGAGCGTTGTCACGAGCTCCCTCGGCGTGGACAAAAGTCTGGCGCGGCGACGGGGGCCAGCCTCTTCGAGGTGCCGAGGTTCGTCGAGGCCAGCGGCACGGCAGACTACGGGAGCGCCAAGATTCACTCCCAGGGCAATGAGGGCATCCACACCCCCTTGCGCGAGATTCTTCCCAACGCTCTCACGAACCAAAGTCGGACCGAGGTGTCAGATGGAGGTCGGCTCGGGGAAGGTACCCTACTGCTTTTCGTGCTTGTCGGATGCCCTCGGATGTTCTGTGTGATTCCCGCGACGTCGGCGACGCATCGGCGACGTCCGCGTGGAGAGAAGCGTGCTCCACATCGGGCCGCACCGCCGATGCGTCGGCGGTGCGGCGCGACTCTCCTTTTTCACCCCGGGGCGGTGCGCCGCGACTCTCCGGCCCCACCCACCCTGGCCCCGTCTGAGCGGCGAGAACTAATGGGTCTCACGCGAGGTGGCGCAGCGACCTGTGATTAGAACATCCTCGGGTTCTCAGAGATCTGCGCGGTGGCCCTATAGGAATGCCGGGACGGCCGGCCCCTGCTCAAAGGCCGCCTGACGCGTCGGCGCCCGAGGGCTGTGCTTCCCTCTGCCCGGATGTCAAGATAAACGCGTGACCAGCCAGGCTTTGCCCCGCTGCTCGCACTCCGATCCGATCCTGCCTGATTCCCATACTTCGGCCCCGATCTCCCATCCGATCTGATCCGGCGCGAGCCAGGAGCTTGAGGAGGGGGAGGGGGAGCTGGAGGATAAGGAAGAGGATGGGGATGGGGAGGAGAAGGAGGAGGAGGAGGAGGAGGAGGAGGAGGAGGAGGAGGAGGAGGAGAGGCGGAGGAGGAGGAGAGGAGGAGGAGGAGGAGGGAGGAGGAGGAGGAGGCTGGAGGAGAGGCGGAGGAGGAGGATGAGGAGGGAGGGGAGGAGGAGGCAGGAGGAGGAGGAGGAGGAGGAGCAGGATTGAGGAGGCGGAGGAGGAGGAGGAGGAGGAGGAGGAGGAGGAGGCGGGAGCGAGGAGGAGGAGGAGGAGGAGGGGGGGAGTGGAGGGGAGGGGAGGGGGGGAGGAGGTGGAGGGGGGATGGGCGAGGGAGGGGGAGGGGAGGGGGAGGGGGAGGGGCCTGAGGGGGCGGGGGAGGGGGGGGGGAGGGGGAGGGGGAGGGGGAGGGGAGAGGGGGAGGGGGAGGCAGGGGGAGGGGAGGGGGAGGGGAGTGGGAAGGGGGAGGGGGAGGGGGAGGGGGAGGAGGAGGAGGAGGAGGCGGAGGAGGAGGGAGGAGGAGGAGGGAGGAGGAGGAGGGGAGGAGGGGAGGAGGAGGATGAGGAGGAGGAGGAGGAGGAGGAGGAGGAGGAGGAGGAGGAGGAGGAGGAGGAAGGAGGAGGCGGAGGAGGAGGAGGAGGAGGAGGAGGAGGAGGAGGAGGAGGAGGAGGAGGAGGAGGAGGAGGAGGAGGAGGAGGAGGAGGGAGGAGGGGGAGAGGAGAGGAGGAGGGAGGAGGAGGAGGAGGAGGAGGAGGAGGAGGAGGAGAGAGGGGGGAGGGGGAGGAGGAGGCGGGGAGGGTTTCCTTTGACCTGCAGCGGCCGAGCCCGATCAGCGATCACAGACGATCGGCTCCCGATGCCGATCTGCTTCGCAGCGGAGGTCAGCCAACCCCCGCCGGCGGACCCAGCCGGGCAATCGAGCACCGTTCTTTGCTTTCAGGAGGGAACACACACACAGACATAATGAATCGTCGACTCCCAGGAAAATATGCGAAAATATGGGAAGTGGGGGGGAAGACAAAAACCCAGAAAATATTGGAAAATATGGGGAATCTTTTTATTTGTGTGTATTTGTTTGTGTGTCCTGGGGCCCCTTCATCTCTGTTGTGGAACAAACGGTCAGGCCTCCGGAGGACTCCAGGAGAAAAAAAACAACATAACAAAAAACCGTTGGCGGACCCAGGTTTGGGAGCCACGTGGGGCCGATTCCCCCCCTGTCTCTGTGATGTTCCAACCTCCTTTAGCCTGGGTCACCAGAAAGAGGTTCGAGCACCAGGAAAGTACCGAAACTGAAAGGCTTCCACGCGTTGGGCCCTGGGAGGCGATACTCGCTCGACGCTGTTGCGATACCTTCCTGGGTGCTCGAAATTATTTCTGGGATGTGGTCCTTAAGTACGATGGGAGCAACATGACCCTGTCTCCCCTCCGCTGACCCTGTCTGGGAGCTGCTAAGCGGGCGGCCGGGCTTCGAGACAGGGCCTCGGCCGACGCGGTCTTGTGCTGACCCGGCTCTGTGTGCGCGCACGAGAGAACGACCACGCAGATCCGCCTCGCTTCTCCCCGATCCCCCCCTCCTACGAGAGGGGCAACGGTCAGAGGAGGGTCGACGAATACTAAGAAGACAACATGATGCATAGCCGCATATGAGCATGATCTTCCAGAGGGTCGGAGGAGGAACATCGAGGCCCGACCCGGGAGCGCGCGCGCGCTCCCAGGGAGTGCCCCATGCTCGCCCAGTGCGAGTTCTGCCAGCAGGCTGGGGGGCCGCCCCCCGCCGTCCCCCCTTGGGCCCAGCGGCGGCGCGACGGGCGGCCGTTCCCGACTGGCATCCTCCTCCTCCTCCTCCTCCTCCTCCTCCTCCTCCTCCTCCTCCTCCTCCTTCTCCTCTTGCCCGTCGCTGGTAATGAAGCGGCGGTTGCTTCTTCGGCCACCGCAGCTTCGCCAGCTGACGGCCTGCCCCCCCCCGCTAAGAGGACCGCGGCTGTCCTGCCCACCTCGCGGGGTCGAGGGGTAAGGTGGGATCCTGACTCATTCTCTACACCGTGCTCCTCTTCCTCATCCTTCGTCTGGGGCAACCCAGTGGCCTTCTGGCAGGCGTCACATTGAGAGCACGTGTGGGTAATACTCGAGGCGAGCGGGAGCTTGGAGGTGCCAATCTTCCCACGCGTTTAACCATCATGTGCTGTGGCTATGGTTCGTATATGCGGCTGGGGCTGTAGGTCTGCTATAAGACACAAGAAGGCAGGAGGACAAGGAGGAGAAGGAGGAGGAGTTGTGGGTGAGGAAACAGGAAGACGACATGGATGAGCATTGTGGTGATGAGGATGACCCAGTTGTCTAGGAGCGGACGGGCCAGTGGCTCCATCGATAAGCGATGGTGTTAGTGATCATGATGTTGCTACTGATGGTGATGGCAGTGATGACGAGGGCTATTGATTTTGCAGATGGCCGCCGATGGTGATACCGATGATGATCATGATGATGATTCTGATGGCGCTGAAGACGATTGTCGTGACGGCGATGGTGATGGAGATGGTAATGATGCTGCTGATGATGATGATGATGCTGATGCTGATGCTGCTGCTGCTGCTGATGATGATGATGATGATGGTGATGATGATGATGATGATGATGATGCTGATGCTGATGCTGATGCGATGATGATGATGATGATGATGATGATGATGATGATGATGATGATGATGATGATGATGATGATGATGATGATGATGATGATGATGATAGTGATGATACTCCTCGCAATCATGATGACCATGTCGCCGGTCACGATGGTAGTGAAGAGAACGATGGTGAGCAACACGAGGCAGCCGCCCCTAGCTCCTGGCCTTTTTGGCCCAGGCTCGCACCACCCCCGCCTACTTCGGCCACGCGCACCCCTCGCCGAGTGACCTCTGGTGCGCGGTGTTCGGGAGGGGGGGTGGGCGCGGGGGGGGGGGGGGGAAACGAACCCGAGTGCGCAGAGCCCCCACTGCCGCTTCGCTTGCCCCGTTCGGCGAGCCGCGTGCCCAGGGCCTTCCTCCTCCGTGTGGCCGGCCAGACGACCTGGCCCGCGCCCACCAAGACGAGCCGCTCGAGGAAATCTGAAACCTGCATCGGTTCACTCGACATTGGCATCCCCAGACCCCCGACGTCATGATTTTTCCATGGCGTCGACCCCCAGCATTCTGGACCCATTCCCCAGGACCGGCTTTTCGTCCTGAGTCGTTATTTGACGGTCCCGAGGGCCGGTAAGGGCCCCCAGAGGCCAAAAATAATTACCAATCCTGTCGTGATTGTTTGATAACTCGAGGGGCTCTGGGCCCGAGTGTGCGGTTGCAGTCCCCGGTCGTTTTCGCTGACCGGCGTGCGCCTCGCCGGACACAGCCGCCTGCTTAGTACGGGCCTCGGTTCGTCGAGGAGCCACCCCGCTCGCCGTGGCCCGCTCGGAGTGCGTTGCCGCGCGCTCGTGTGGTGCCCCCGGCAGCTGTCACGACAAGGCGCTCTATGCTGAAGGACTCAGCTGCTCTGATACGCACGCCTTGAAACGCAACAGGCGCCGTGTTCAAAACGTCCGTGTTCAAAACGTACGCGTTCAGTCTACGTGTTGAGCTCCGCATCAATGCGCTACGTGTTGCGTGTTGCGTATCGGGGCAGCCAAGCTGAAATGGGGGTTCTGGCGACCTTCGGCTCCTGCGCGCAGCTGGCCCGACACTCTGGCCCACGCCTTGGGCCTCCCGGGGCGCCTCGAGAGAGCGCGCGGGGGGCGCTCCCTGCACAGCCGGGCGCGCGCCCGTCTCGGTGGCAACTCTCAGGAGGGGACAAGAACACACAGACACAATTAATCATCGATTCCCCAGAAATATGGGAAAAGATGGGAAGTGGGGGGGAAGACAAAACCCAGAGCATATGGGAAAATATGGGGAATCTTGTTATTTGTGTCTATGTATTTGTGTGTCCCGGGGCCCCTTTGAACTCATGGGAACGACCTCGCCTCAGCTCGAGTCAAGTCGGCGGCAAGCGTCGGCCACGCGCAAAGGGGGGGAGGGGGAGGGGGGAAGGCTTTTTGTAGAAGCAGGCTGCTTCTCAGAAGGCGCGGGCCTCGTCTATAGATGGAAGGGCGCGCGCCTTCCAAGGAGCGGCCTCCTTCCGAGGAGCCAGCCCCCCTCCCCCATACCCCCCTCTGCGCGCCGCCGAGAGCGAGGGGAGGAAGTGAGAAGGAGAGGGCCTTCTCAGAAGGCGGCGGGACTTCTCAGCTCCTCCTTCTCCTCCTCCTCCTCCTCCTCCTCCTCCTCCTCCTCCTATGTCCAGCAAGCGTGGGTCGTAATTGAATCGAAAGGAAGCCCCTCCTCCTCCTCCTCCTCCTCCTCCTCCTCCTCCTCCTCCTCCTCGTCCTCCTCCTCCTCCTCCTCCCCCTCCTAGAAGCCTGCGCGCCTCCTGAGAAGTGTTCTGTGTCTTCGGGGGAGGCTCAGCGAGCTTCTCAGAGGGCCGGTGGACCCCCGAGCCCTCCGAGAAGGCCCGCGCCTCCTCGCTTCCCCCCCCCCGCGCTCGCCGCCGATCAAGGGCACAGCCGGGCGTCCAGGCAGCCCCATCCGAACACAACAGCTCGAGGAGAGATGGGCCAGGATGGGCCCCGACCGGGGGCCAGGGAGGGGCAGGACCCCGACCTTGCCTGTCCTCGGGCTGCCGTCTCCGTAGGATGCACTCGCGCGCGCGCTTGCAGTGGCTGGGAAAGCGCCGATCCGGCGTCGACTGGCGGCAAGTCAGCGTCGGCTGGCGTCGGTCAGCGTCAACCCGCAAGATCCAACAGGATAGGATCGAAGAAGTAGAAGCGGCATAAGCATAAACGTGTGGCGCTCCGCGCGGATTTCTTGGATCCGCGCTGGGCCCCCCCGGCGGCGCGCCTCCAGCGCCGCCCCCGGCGCTGTCCGCGCGCCATGGAGGGGGGTCCAGCGCCGAGACGGCCCCAAGACGGCCAGGGAGACCTCCAGGAGGCCTCAGAGGGGGCCCGACGAGCGCCCTCAAACGGCCACGATGAGCCCAAGATGGCCCAAGATGGGCCCAAGATGGCCACTCGACGGCCCAGAGGGCCCAGGGGAAGACGACTCCCAAGAGGCCCCCGGAGGCGAAAATTATGAATTATCCTTGCCTTTCGATGCCATTTTCGCACGCTCGGCTTCTCGGTCTCCAGAGCGCTCGAGACGGCCGCAGAGGCCCCCGAGATCGCTCCAAGATTGCCCACTAGGCGCCCAAGAGTCTTTTGGGGCCGTCTTGGGCGCCTCTTGGGCCGTCCGTCTTGGAGCGTCGAAAAACAGAAAATACGAGAACGCCCAAATCCTTCAAAAACCACATGAAGATTTATCGATTTGGCATCTTGGGACCCTCTTGAGAGGCTCTTGGAGGCCTCTTGGGGCGTCTTGGAGGCCTCTTGGGCCGTCTGGGGGCCCTCGTGAGCGTCTTGGAGCGACTATTCGGCGACGCGGGGCCCTCTTGCACTGTCTTGGAGGCCGGCGCCATAGGCGCTGATGAGGAAATCCTTGCAGTGGGCCTCGGTCCATGCTCTGGGGCCGCGGTGCCATGTGGTCCAGGACTTCCATGCGTCCTCGATCTGGGGCGGGGAGGGATCCGGCGTGCGCCACCATCACGTGGGCGATGGTGGTGTTTGCCTTAATGGAGGATGACGATTAATAAATGACCGGGGGTCGTGTTCACGCGGCGGCGCCCGGGATGACGATTAGAAAAACCCGGCCACGGGCTGGAAAACTATGTTTTTTAATCGTTCTCCTCCAGTCAGAAAACTGTGCAGAAATAGCAGAAAACTATGTTTTGATCGTTCTCTCCCATTTTTTAACTAATCGTCATCCCGCATTAAGTACGTCTGCGAAGCGTTCACTCCAGTATGGGTCGGTATACTAGCAGCTGGCGAGCAATTCATTGGGCCTATCTGGAGCCGCTCACCCAGGAGACCCTTACATCCCTTTCCCTTTCATAGAACTTCTCCGTGTCACGTCCTCAGACGCGTCGGCAGGGCAGGCTGGGCATTCCGCCGAATACTGTCTTGCCGTCCACTTGCAGATTTGAAACTTGAAATCTGCAGCGGCTACACGGATGATGGATGGGGGGTCTTTAAAATATAATCTTCGCTTCAGCGCCGCTCACAAACGGGGCCCTCGCCTCAACAGCAGGCCCATAGGGTACGTGCTGGTATTTCAAGGCGACGCTGCTCGTAGTGAAATGCAAGTGCGTGAGAACTTGTGAGGTCGAGACTTGGGACGGGAGGGTGTATTGCAGCATCGTGGGTGCATCTTGGGTTGACTCCTTTCGTCCAGCCTTCTCCTCAGAGTCCCTCGCCCTCACAAGTCTTGCGCTGGAGGCAGCGTTGTGATAGAAGGCGGGGTCGAGAAGGAGGGGGAGGATGCTCCGCTCATCTGGCATCCCTTGCCGCTCCTGTCGGGACCCCCAGTCGGGCGAAGCCTGGTGGCCCAGAATATGGTGGTATGGATCCCGAGTGACCTGCCCGGATCTGCTCCCAGTGCGTGGTAACGAGAGAGTTGCTATGAAGGGGCCCCTGGACACAAATAAATACACACAAATAAAAATCTTCCCCATATTTTCCGATATTTTCTGGGTTTTTGTCTTCCCCCACACTTCCCATATTTTCCCACATTTTCTGAGGAATCGGCGATTAATTGTGTCTGTGTGTTTTTTCCCCTCCCGATGCCAGCCTGCACGCAAGGATGGCCAACGCTTGGGTTCACGTCGGTTCCGCCGGCTTCACCGCTCACCGTGTGCCCTGTCTTCATGGTGTCCGTCGTGCAGGGATGTGGTGGACGGTGGTTTCGTTGGCCTGTTGTCCTCTTCCTCCTCGTCTGTTTCCCTCCTCCTCCTCCTCTTCCTCCTCCTCCTCCTCCTCCTCCTCCTCCTCCTCCTCCTCCTCCTCCTCCTCCTCCTCCTCCTTCCCCTCATCCCCCTCCTCCCCCTCTTCCCGTTCACTGGCTCCTACTCGCCCCCGTTCTGTTTCTTGGGAGTGCGTCCCGCTCTGCCCAGGTCATCGAGATCTCCACGCTCCACTCCCACTGGTGTGAGGAGCTCATCGGGAATCTGAGCCGGGAAGGGGAAGGGCCCGAAAAAACGGGAAGAGGATGGAGAGAAGAGGGCGGAATAAGATGATGGAGACAGGGTGTGGCTTGTGTATGGGGCGGATGGGAAGGAGTAAGGGAAAGGGAGTGGTAATTTGAATGGGAAGGAAAATGTATTGGCAGGCGAGGGCCTTGAGGAGGAAAAGAACAATCAGTATGCTGACTGCTATTTTTCCGACATGCCGACCAAGTTAAGGGTGTACGAGTTTATATCATTGGATTTGAGTGTCAAGACCAGGGTGTGTGAGGTTGAATCTATGTTTGGAGGCGGGCCTCTAGCTAAGATGCAGATACATTGAGTTCTCCAAGCGCTACTTACAAGTGGAACTGCTCGCGAGCAGCTCTATGTTTCTGAGCTGGTGGGCCCGAGACTCGTCTGGACGTTTGAAAGGCGAAAGGATCGGCGTTGCAACCCTACTGGCAACAGTATTGGACAGCGTCCGCCGCAAGATGCAACTCCGCCGTATGGAACGAAGCTTTCCGCGACTTCGCAGTACGAAACGCTTGTGAGGTCGAAGACAACCATCGTTGCAGCAGGGCAGCGCTTCAGGATCGATCGGTGTTGGCTGCTAGGGCCTTATGTTCCACGGACTGCAAGCACTCTTCCGTGGACCATGTGTGCGAGGATATGGAATCGGTTTATACATGTATTCGATGGCCATGTCTTCTCGGAGCCTTGCGGTCAAGGTTGGGTTAACGACGTAAATTCGAACGCCAACTTTGCGAACGCAGTCGCGAATTCCATTGAGCCACCCAACCCCGCGCGGATCGGGTCAAGCCAACAGGGCCCACCTCGCCCGACTAAACACCCATGCACACTTCTTCCGAAGGGCGCGTTGGAACGACAAAAGGGTTGGGCCGAGCACCTACGAGACACATCACAGTGATTCGCAATCTCGCTGGCAACTCCAACAGCAGGCAACTCAGGAACAGTCGGTAGCACTGGACCAAGAGCTGCTGGCCCCATCGTAGGCGGACTCACTTTGTGGGAAAGGCCGCGTTATATTGCGAACCTCGTCGGTCGAATTCACTCTGGCGTCGGTGAGTGATCATGCTCGAACTGCTCTACATGGTTAGCATTAACCGTTCCAGCTAAAGCATGCGTTGTTTCCCAAAGATATGGATTTCGGGTGCACGAGCGTTGATAGAAATGGTCTGCGCAAGTATATATGTGATTGCTGTCTTGCTGACGCAACTGATGTGTTCTAGTGCGATAAGGGGAAGCACTCTTTGGGTCGGCGAGGTCCCTCATCTAGCTGTTCTTGCCCATGCTGCTCACCATGCCTCTGTTTCTCCTGTTCTCCTTCCTTCCCACATCCTCCAAATCATCGCCTGCCCGGCGTCCTCCTCCATCGTGGCGGTGAGGCAAGGTAGATTCGAAGCATCGTAGTGATTTCGTACAGTATCGTCCATTTCTCCAAGTTCAGCCCCTCATCATCCCCATCCCTCATCTCCTGCTGCTCATTTTTGTCCTCTTTCTCATCCTCCTCGTCCTCCCCCCTTCCCTTTCTTCCCCACGCCCCTCTTCCTTCCATCCCTCCTGGCCCCCCCCCTCGCCTGAGGAGTGCGAGAAGGAGGAGAAGGCGCGCGCCAGGGCGGAGGCCACGACCGGCTCGCAGGATCCAGACCGTTCTGTTGCTTGCTGTCAATACTATCGTCATTTGAGGGTGAAGTTGGCCCTGGGACAACCCGGGCATGGGGCACGGTATGCCCTTGCCGGGTCTTGCCGGTGTCCAGCGAGAGAAGGGTGTTGGGAGTCTCTTCCTTTCCACCGTTGCCCTGGTCCCTCTTCCGCCTCCTCCGTTCCTGTTTCGCTCGTTTCTTTCCTCATGCCCTTTTCCCTCGTCGTTTCCCTCCTGCCTCCCCACCCTCGTTCCCCTTCTCCGTTTCCTCTCCGCCCCTGTTCCCTGTACACAGTTCTTCCTGGCTGCACCACCAGACGGGTCGGCAGGAATGTCAGGGCGTTCCGCTCGAGTGTTAGTCACAATGTATGGCCAGAAAGCTTGATCTTCCAAACGGCCTAGCATATGGAGGGTGGCTCGTTCCGATGATCTGGCTCGCGTCATCGCGCGTCGCACGTGTGTTTCAACAAGTCCACAAGCGTTTGCAAGGATTGGTGACGGACCGCTTCTGGAAAGAAGATGTCTTCACCCCAGCGCCACGCGCGTGTGTCTCGAATAAGTTCAGCGGGCGGGCGGATGGATCGAGCTTGCTACCTTTCTTCCCCCCAGCAGTGCTTGCACTTCGGGGCTCTTATTTGTGCAGTGGGGCTCTGGGCGGGCAGCACGAAGATTTTGTTGGTGGCCGCTGCGTGGCCGCGCGGCCCCGTGGCAGCCCCGCGGCCGGCTGTGGCCGAGCAGTGGCCACCCGTGGCCGCCCAGAGTAGCCTGCATCGCAGATCTTGCACCGCACAGCGTGCACCGCACATCGTGCGCCACGGAGACTGCACCACGAAGTCTACATCACGCAGCCTGCACCGTCCTGCTTGCAGCTCTTCCCAGCTTGCACCACACATCCCCCACACCACGTAGAGCGTACACCACATGGCTGTTGCACGGAGTAGCTTACACCACATGGCTTGCACCACATAGCACGCACATTCCCAGTGCAATACTTTGCATATTACTAGGGAATCGGCTGCGTGTGTCGAGGAGTTTCCGCAGTGCCGCCGGCTCCCGCCTCGTGCGCTGGGTGTGTCGGGCGAGGCTTCGCCACGCTGTGGCCCGTGGCCGCGCAGTGGCAGCCTCGATCACCCGTGGCCGCTTCGTGGCCGCCTCCTGCGCTGGGTGGGTCCAGCGACGTTTCGCCACGTTGCCGCCCCTGCCTGTGTGTGAAGTCAGCTCATATCGTCATTATATCCATATCTACTGCTGCCGTCTCGGCTCAGGTACTGGAGACAGGTACAGCGCCGCCTGCCCGCGGCGCATTGGAAAAGGGATTGCCACCCTCCCCCTTACCTTCCTTTACCTACGGCAGTCCTTGTAGGTTCGATTTTTCGGTCGTCAACCTACATACACAGTGTCCGCCTCTACTTTGCGCCGCGTGGATCGCTTTGTATATCGAGCGGGCTCCGCATCGCAGCCCGTGGTCGCCTCGTGGCCGCCCCCTGGCCCACACAACGCAGCTTACGCCGCATAGTTTGCACAAGACAGCTTGCACCACATAGCTTATACCGCACACCTCACACCACATAGCCCACGCCACATACGTTACACCGCGTAGCTTTCAACATATACGTGCGCACATACGTATATCACCCTGTTTAGCTTTCACCACATAGCTTGCACGGTTTGGCTTGCACTGGATAGTTCACACTGCAGACATTGCGCAGCATAGCTTGCACCCTGTGACGTCTGTTCACACAATCCAGGTTACAATCCATATCGCACACAACATATCGTGAACAACATGCCTAGAACCACTTAGATTGTATAGCGTAGGGTGTAGCACACAGCGCACACCGCAAAACCTGAACATCACAACTTGCACCACATAGCTTACATAACGTACCTAGCACTTCCACAGTGCAATGCATCATCGTGTTGTATACCCGCGCACATCAGTGTCCTCAAATGGTCAAACATCTGCATCGATGGAGGGTCCCGCATTTTCAAAATCAGGTGATCGCTCAGGACACCCCTGCGTTACATTGGAATTTGGCAATGTTTCCTTCCTTGCATATTTCTGCAGTCGCGCCATCATCATCTCTGCGAGTTCTGCGGACTGCCTTTCGGTCGCGCTTTGCGCACCCCTAGTTTCATAGCTGATCTTGCCAATTTCCTCTCCCGTCGTTTTCGTGTTTGTCCTCCGTTCTCTTGCTCTGATTCTCCGTGGTCGCAGGCGCCTCGCGCGTTCTCGCTCGAGAGCGTTACAGTTCCCATAACCTGTCACATGCTTGCCTGGCGATACCCCGCAGGGCCCACCCAGCACACGGGGCGCCCACGAGGAGCCCACGACCAGCAACCACCTCGGGCACCCGGCGCAGCCTCGGCGGAGCCGCCCAGCGCACAGGGGCACCCCACGAGGCGCTCACGGCTGGCCACCAACCGAGCACGAGTCGAAGCCCCAGCGGGCTCGCCCGGCGCCCGCGGCGCCCGCGAGGTGCCGACGACCGCCCATCAGCCTGGCACCAGGCGAACACCATTCAGACCTTTGCAAATATTCAAGTATTGATCAGCATGTGTGCCTCGCCGAGCGCGTTCCACGACTCGCAGAGTGCTTATTAGCAAAGGTCAGAAATATACAGGTGTTCCTCGATGTAATATATCGTGCATCCCCCGCGACGTATCCAGGCAATTTGCGACTAAGTGATTTGCGAGGAGTGGAATGTGCCTGTCCAGTGACAGCGTGGACGCCAACAATTTTGGTTTGTGGATGCATCAGCGAGGTGGCACAATGTATGCGGTGCGCTCTATGCAGTGTGAGCTGTGTGGTGCAAGCGATGTGCTGGAAACTACGGGATTCAAGCTATGTGGTGCGAGCTACCTGGTGCAACTCACGTGGCGTACGGCATGTGGTGTGTGGGGTAGCAGATGTGGTGCAGACCAAGCGGTGCGAAGTATGTGGTGCAAGCTGCGTGGACGAAGCTGTATGGCGTAAGCTATGTGGCGCCCACGGCCGCCATAATCACCAGGCACGGCGCCAGCTCTGTGCCGCAACCCCGGCACGGGGCGCCGACGAGGCGCCCAAGAGGCCGCCCGCCGGGCGAGACTCCGGCATTCCCGCCCAGCGCACGGGGCGCCCACGAGGCGCCCAAGGCCGCCCACCAGGCGACAACTCGGCACGCCGGCCCAGCGCACGGGGCGCCCACGAGGCGCCCACGAGGCCGCCCACAGCGCGAGGCCTCGGCACGCCCTCACGGCGCACGGGGGGCGCCCACGACGGCGCACACGGCCGCCCTGCCAGGCGACACCTCGGCACCTCGGCCACCAGTGCACCGAGCGCCTACGGGGCGCCCAGGGCCGCCCACAACGGGAAGCCTCGCCACGCCCAGGACATTCCCGATCAAGCTGCGTAAGACCCCCAAGCGCAAGCGCTGTGCGGGGGACGGATAAAAAGTCAGTCCCTGATTACGAGCACTGCTCGGGGAACATGCCTCGACGGCGCGGCGGCAAAGGCGAGGGCCTTCTAAGGGGCGGGGCTTCTCAGAAGCCCTCGCGCCTTGGGAGAGGTGCTCTGTGCCTTCGGGGAAGGCTCAGAAAACTTGGCGGAAGGCTGGGAGCCTTCCGAGCCTTCCGAGCCGACCCGCCCCTCCTCATTCCCCTCCCCCCCCCTCGCTCGCCGCCGAATGCCTGTGCCCACGGCGCCCACGGGACGCACGGCCCACGGAGTCGTCGGCCGAGCGTGCAAGGACTGGACCGCCCCCGCTGCGACGACGGAGGACGGCCTCCTGCCGAAGCCTGGCCATGCCGCCCCCCTCAAAACCACCCCGACGCGACCAAAGGGCCAGAGTTTGCCCTGCATTCCCAGCGGGGGGGGGGGGGCGTCGGGGAGCATGGAACGCCTGCGGCGGCAGCTGCCCGTCGCACGCGCGGTCCTGCACTCTCGTGTGCGGGTCGCGCGTGGCGGCCCCTCCCCCCCCTTCCAATCAGGTGCACTCGCTTGAGCTGGGCACCGCCTCCCAAGGCGTTGGGCGCCGCCGCGCGGCGCCACGACCGCCCAGCGCGCGTGCGTCGCAAGAAAACACGTTGAAGAACACATGTGGAAGTCGTACGTCCACCCCAACCCGAAATTCGGGCGTCTTCGTGCGCTAGGTTCGTCCCCACGACTTCCCATGCATCAGATGCTGCATGCGTATCACCTTCAGAGATTTTCTTGAGCATGGGCTTGCATCCCCTGACTATCATCACGCTTCCTTGGACTGATACCCGTATTGCTTTAGCTATGGGCGCTTCGGCAGCTCCATAGACAAACGGGGCGGTTAATTTTCGATTGCGTGTTTTTTTTTCCCTTGCGCCGCGCACAGAGTGCCCATCTTTCACCAGCTGGATGGATGAGGGCGACAAGTTGTCATTAAGACTTCGTTTTGCAACACGGTGCGATGCGCATTTCGAAACACACACGAGACGATCACCATGGGGTTCAAGTGCGCACAACGGCCGACATCCGTTCTTGACATGCTACTGTTGACTGATGAGAAAAAGGACTTCGGACGGGATGGTGTGCACACTGTACCACCAGTCGTGCGTGCATGGATCCTCACCACAGGGTCCAGTTTGATCCAACCGACCCGAACCGATATCGATTCCAGCCGGCTCGATCCGATCCGATTCCCATGACCCGACGATCGATCCAACGAGGTCCTCTGATCGCATGGCCTCCCATTTGAAAGCATGCTGCAGCATCCGCCTCTGCAGGAATCCGCGTGCCAACGCCTGTGGCCCAGCACACGAAGTGCACCTGTGCAACCAGCGGCACATGTAGTTAAACATCGACAGACACATCTGGTTGCCATCGCACAAACGGCGGGTCCTGCCGGAGGTCCTGCCGCCCCACCGCCCGCCCCCCCCCGTGGAGTGCCCGCTGTGCGCGGTGGAGCTGCCGGGCACCGAGGACGCCGACTGGCGGGAGCACCTGCCGCGGGCTCGGCGCCGCCCCTCCTCGGCGGCGAGGGGCACGCCGGCCCGCGGCGGGCCGGCCGCGGCGACGGACGGCCGCGGCGGCAGCCCTCCTCCGCATGCTTCGTCGGGGTGTACACGCAGGTTGTTGAAACTAGGTATTCTTAGATCCCCAAATGCCAATCTACTTCAAGCGCCTGCCTCCTTCCTGCTTCAAGAACCGGTCTGCTTCTGCTGTGTTCTGTTGTTCTTTGGGAGGGCCTGAGCCCAATCTATGTACTTGGTCCGCCTTCCTACTTCATGTTTCTACCTAGTTCTTCCGACCGGCGTGTAAGGCGGTGTCACGGAACGAGGCGGAGGAGCAGACCTGGCGCTCATTTCTCCACTGGTTGCTTATGGTAGCTTCATGCGGCGATGGCGCGCTGGCGACGCCAGCGAAGGCGTTCAAGATGGAACTCCGCATGATGCAACGACGCGGAAGCACTGAGGGGCACGGTGACGCCGCAGGAGCCGACGGAAGTCAAGCTTGAACGATCGGGGCCGTCATCGATTCAAGGTTGAACGATCGACGCGGTGTGAAAACTTTTGCGCGCGCCGACGCCGCACGAACCTACCATGGCCACTTTGTTCAGGTTGCCTCGCTCTCAATATGGGCGACGCAAAAAGCGGGGTTGTCTGCGCCGGCAGTGGCGCGTAAGCTGTCGGGAGCCTCGAGACGGGGGTCAGTGCAGACGGGGGTCAGCCTGGGCACCGGATCCTGCAGGATCCTGCGAAGACCCCCTCTGGCTGACCCGGGTCAGGGAGCCGCTCGTGGCCGCGAGGCGGCCGCGCATATTGGTTGACCCGTGTTTGCGAAGACCTGCGCTGCATTTTTTTTTTCCTGCATTGCAGTTTTTGGTTTCCTGCTGACCCGGGTCTGGATTGACCCGGGTCAGAAGATCCCCGAAGCTGCCCGCGTAAGCTCGCGCGTAAGCGCCCGCGCTTCCAATATAGCGTGCCGCGCCGGCGGCCCGCGTAAGCCACCGCGTAAGGCTACGTCATCTCGTGTAAGACCTGTTTCTGATCGTCGCTCATATTGAATTGCTCTGAACACGAGCTTTGTCACGAGATCGGTGGGGCACTCCTTCCGACGCTCGGCAGCAGCAGCCTCCACGATGACTCAATCTGAGTGCTACTCTCCTCTCTCTCTCTCTCTCTCCCTGTTGCGCTCTGTTTGTGCCCAGCGATGCACTGGGATGCGAAATCTTTGCCAGAGGCTCTGCGCTGCTCTCTCTTCCTGCGCCCCCTCTCCAATTCCTTCCATTTCTCCTCCTCCTACTCCTCCTCCTCCTCCTTTTCTCCTCCTCCTTTTTCTGGATGCGGGGTGTGCGCACGGGGGTTGCCCGTCGCATCACGTAACAGCTCAAACCCAGCCATGCCGCATGGCAGGAATTGGCGAAGCACGGCAGCGTTAAGAAGCGACGGCGCAGCAGCGATGTTCTGTATTGGCTCCCGTGGCATCAAGAGCACGTCGCTCACACCGCCTTCTGAGTCTGTATTCGGGGCCTGGGATGGCAGCCCGGGCCGAAGAAGTTCACAAGGGTACAGAGTTTCGAAAGCGAGCAGGAGAGACTTCGTCCTGGATGCATGCCCCGAGCTGGGGAATGCCAGATATTCCAGCCTGTTCTACACCCTGTCCGAAGCAAAACGATGATGTGGCGCGCTTGGTTGACATTATGGTGCCAATGAGGCTGCTGTGGGACTTGTTGTGGCTGCATTATTAGTTATGTTGAGCCTCAGCGCGAGTTCGTTGTGGAGAACAGGAATTGCACTGACCTGAACAATCTGGAAGCCAACGTTGCAAATCCGAGATGCGATTCCCGTGTCCAATTAATGTATGACATATGACGTAATTACTGTTTTGGGTCTTCGAAATGCATTCAGACAGAAAGCTGACATTTCAATTTAACACGCACATGGCTGGAGGGGACGCGAATATAACAAGGTCGTTGACTTGGTGTGCAACAGTTGCTTGGTTTTCGCGTCAGTCGTGGACGGCATTCATACGCGCAGCCTTGCGAAGGTTTTACGTCTTAATGCCATCTGCATTTGCATTCCGATTTTGGGTTCAAAGCAAGCGTGAGGCCAGTGCGTTCGTCGCAGCTGTGTCTAAGAGATCTGGGTTCGACCAGTCCCCATTCGTGGCAGGCTGCAAAGGCGTGCGCCTCACAAGAGTTGTCTCTCCGCCTTGCGAGCTGGAGTGACGGCTGCCGGTGCGGCAGCCGAGCTCGCAGGACGGGGAGGAGGAGGAGGAGGCTCAAGGAGGGGGGCGAGGAAGGAGGTGTGGGAGAGGGCTCCCTCCCTCCCTCCCTCCCTCCCTCCATCTATCCATCCCTCCTCCTCCTCCTCCTCCTCCTCCTCCTCCTCCTC
>CAUYUJ010018971.1:602867-612867 GCA_963575745.1 Prorocentrum cordatum | reverse complement strand
GAGGGGCGTCGCGTGCTGGGGGGGGCGATGAAATGGGGGGGCAACGAGCCCTCTCTGACTTCCCCCCCCGGGGCTCGCCGCCGAAATGTGATTCACAGACTAGCCAAGCAAATCCTTTGTTTTGGTCGCGGCGCTGGCGGGCGCTCAGCGCGGGGTGGTCCAAAGGGGTTGCGCAGGGGCCCAGCAAACAACACAGAAGCCCAGAGCAGTGAAACTGCACACAGAAGCCCAGAGCAGTGAAACTTTCCCGCAAGGCATGTCAGTGTTCTCCCCCTTCCCAGGGGCCTGCTGGAGGGCTCCTGGGAGACCTCGGCGGCCTCTGGGAGCCCATTGGGATCGCCAGGCCGTCCACAGAAGATGCCAGGAAGCTGAATAGCACCTGACGCGGCCGGCCCGGGTGAGAGCTGGATGCACATGTGGCCAGATGTCTTTGTGATCGTTTTATTATTCTTTGTTTTGCCAATCGGCGCGGGCCCCCAACCCCCCCCTCCCCGCCACCATGAAGTAGATCTTGGTTGTTTTTTGGCGCCTGTTTCGAGCAGGTGGAGTATCCTCCATGGGGCGCACTGTTGCAAGCAGATGCATTCAATAAAAGTCCGGAGCCAGACCCCCTCCTCCCCCCCCTCTCCGCCCAATGTCGAAACGTTCACCGTGACGCGGCCGGCCCCAGGCGAGAGCTGGATGCACATGTGGCCAGATGTCTATCCCGCACGCGGCCTCTTCATGGCCAGGTGCAGGTGCGGCCGTCCGCAGAGGGTTGGGGCGCGGCCGCGGTGCCGGCTTGCCCCATCCAGCGCCCCGCTGGGGTCGATCTGGGGCTCCTCTTCAGCTTGCCGAGGGGCCTGCCCATTGTGATCGTTTTTCAAGCAGTGGCGAAGCGTCCTGGCTCGCCTATAATTAGGCCCACCAAATAATGTTCCAAGAACCTTTTGTGGTCTGCACGAAATATTCTTAGAACATGTCTGGCTTAGACTGTGTTGTTTTTACACATCGGGCTTAACATGGTTTGTGCTATTGGAACGTTTTGGGTTCTTAGAACATGTCGTGGTAGGCCTATAAGAATGCCTGGACGGTCGGTCCCTGCTCAAGTTTTCTTATTCGTTGTTTTGCCGATCGGCGCGGGCCCTCGCACCCCCCCTCCCCCTCCCACCCCTGGAGTAGATCTTGGCTGTTTGGGGCGCCTGCCCAATCGCAGGACACACGGTGGCAAACAGAAGCATTAAGCAGAGGTCCAGAGCCAGACCCCCCCCCTCCCCCCTCTTCGCTCAGTATCGAAACGCCGCATAAGAAAACGCTCACCTTCTGTTCCTGAGGGGCCTCTAGGGTTAAGTCGGGCGTGTCCCTCTACAGGAAGAATATTCATAAATAGTAAACAAATAGTTGTGGAACGATTTGTTGAGTATTGTTCGATCATTTCGGGGTATTTTTTAGGTGTTGTTGATTTCTCGTCCAAAGTCCTTCTGTAGGGGGACATGCCCGACCTAGCTCTAGGGGGCCCGACACCCCCGGGCTTCGCGAAGCCGGGACATGTTGAGACTTGGTAGGCGCTGACACGGAGGGTCTGGCGCTGGCGGGCGAAGAGCGGTGTAAACACAGGAGGTGGTTTCTGTCGGGGGCGCCTGCCCCTTGGGCGGCTGGACAGTTTAGGCTCCTCTGGTCCTCGCCCGCGAATGATGGGGGCCTCTTTCGTGTGTGCGCGTGTGTGTTTGTGTGTTTGTGTGTGTGTGTGCGTGTGTATGTGTATGTGTGTGTGTGTGCGTGTGTGTGTGTGTGGATGTGTGTGTGTGTGTGCGTGTGTGTGTGTGTGTGTGTGCGTGTGTGTGTGTGTGTGTGTGTGCGTGTGTGTGTGTGTGTGTGGATGTTCTTCTTCTCCTCCCCTCTCCCCGCGGCGGCCGCCTGCCTCCCCCTTCTCCCACTCCTGCACGTGGGCCAATTCGCTTTTCGGTGCCCCCGTCCAGCTCTTTCGCTGGTGCAGCCAACTCTGCCTCTCGCCGCCGACGAGACAGTGTTTGGGGGATGCAAGCAAGGGTTCACCGGAGGGGGCAACGCATGTTGCAAAATGCCAGAAGTGCGCGGCGGTGGATCTCTTTTTTAAATTCTCTCTCTCTCTCTCTCTTTCTCTCTCTTGCCCTCCTCCCTCACCCCCTGCCTACGGTCCTGCTTGTCTTTTTCGATCGCTCTCTCTTTCTCCCCGTGCGTGACTCTCTCTCTCTCTCTCTCTCTTTGTACGCCCGCCTCTGCATGCCCATCTATCCCTGCATCCCCAGTTGTCTCACCAACCTTGTCTCCTTGCCCCATCCCCTCTCAATTCTCTCACTTTCGTTGTTCTCGCCATCTATTTCAGTGTTGCTCGCGTTCGCTCTGTCAATGTTTTCTTTCGTACCCTCTCTCTCTCTTTCTCTTTCTCTTTCGTCCACTCCCCTCATTCCCATGCCGCCTCCCTGTACCTCCGCCCTCACCCGCGTCCTTTTCCCTCGGGTACGCCTCAGAACTTGTTTCAATTTCTTTGCCTTGTTGTGCAGCTGTGGCACCGGACCGCAATATGGGGGCAGGTGCGGCCGGATCGGTAAGAGTAAAGACTTGGTTTTGTTGGCACTGCTGTCGCATGCGCCGAATTCATCGAAAAGGGCGCGTTCTGTGTTGAGAGAGTCGGAGGCAAGCGCCAGCGATTTCTGTGTCGAGAAGATCGGAGGCGTGCGCCGGCGATGCTGCAATGGGGAAGGCATGACGGTGGGAGTTGAAGCAAACCAGAGGCACCTGGGAGGTGCACGGTCAAAACTCGTCATGCGGATCGGTAACTTTCCAGAGGTACCCTTGCTGCATCCTTGCCTGCTCGGTGTATCCCCCAGGTGTGTCAGGATCGGGTTTTGTCTGTGCACCGCTAAACTTGCTTCCACTGGAGCGCCCCAGGGGCTTCCACTGATACCGTGCACCCTTTTTTTGAATCCGATTGTGGGGGTCAGAAGTGAGAGCTGTGCAGAAGGAAGGGGAGGAGCGAAGAAGTTACCAGCCCGGCCGTAGCCATTACGGCGTCCCTTGACCCACGCACTCGTGCAGAAGAAATGCGTTGACAAGACAGTCATAGAAATTCAATCGGACCAGAAGTTGAGCACGGCACTTTCGACGTATACGCATGGTTCATGTCTAAGTATTCGAAACTTCTTTGATTTTTTGGGGGGGCCTAGATCCTTTCATTTCTAATTGTTCTATCCTGGGCCGTTTCCTGGCCACTTAGGGGGCCAGGAACAATTAGAGACGAGCACAATTAGACACGAACACGATTAGAAATGAACGACGTGCACTATTGGTTGTAGGGGGTGGAGGTGGCAGCCTTCACGGACCTCGCGGGGACCTTGGGGCGGCGCCAGGTGGACGTGATGTGTCCAGGCGCTTCTTGGGGACGAGGCGGCCTGGCCCGCCAAGGACCAGGTGCCAGCATGCCAGAGTCATCGCTAGCACGTCTACCATATTTTTCCTCTACTCTTTTTCTTCTTCTTCTTCTTCCTCTTCTTCTTTTTCTTCTTCCTCCTGCTCCTCCTCGTTACCCTGGCGGATGTAAGGTCGAACGTCAAGCGACTCGGTGCAGGGTGCGAGCCTGAGAGTGGGCGCCCCATCCCACTCTGACTCCGATTTTCAAGGAGCCCCTCTCTCTGTCTCGTGAGGGAGAGGACAGAGGCGGGACGGCAGGCAGCAGCGGCGGGCGAGACGGACCCGCCCTGTCGTGAGCTCAGCACGGCGACATCCAGGAGGTAAGGGCTGGCGGTGGAGGTGGTCGCCGGGGTTTCTCTATCTCTCTCTCTCTCTCTGTCTCTCTCTCTCTCTCTGTTCTTTGTTCTCTCTCTCTCTATCTCTCTATGTGGTTGGAGCATTTCGGCCTCTATCTGCCGCCTGTCGCCCCCATCCTCCGGTTGGGCCCCTGGCGGCCTCGGCTGGCATTTGCGGGTAGATCCGGACCGCCTGAGATATCTATGATTTGGTGGCGTGCACTGATCAGCTGTGTGATGATGATGCTTGTTTGGTCATTGCAGCCAAGTTGTGTGATCGTATCGTCTGGGAGGTACGGTGGGGGCGTTGGCTAAGGCACGTGCGCGGGAGGCTTCAGACCCTGGAAGGGTTCCGTATCTGATGAGGGCGGCGACAACATCCACTGCCAGTCCGCGATTGGGGTCCCCCTGGATTGCAGACCCTGGATTCCTTACCCAATGCTTCTTTATCCAATGCCCCCACCGTGCTGCTCATCTGCGCGAGTTTGCGTCACGCGTGTTGGCCTGTGGGCTGACCTTTCGGTCGACTGCGGACTGCGGGCCCCTTCTGATTCGGCTCCCCTCCGTTCCCATGGGTGGCTCTTCACGGACACCTCCGCCCGCCTCGTCTCGCCGCCTCTCCCCCGTCCTCCCTCCCGTCGACGACGCCGAGAGAGGGCAGGGAGGAGTGGATGGCATCCCCTCCTCCTCCTCCTCCCCCTCCTCCTCCTCCTCCTCCTCCTCCTCCTCCTCCTCCGCCTCCCGCCGGCAGCGGCGCCGCCGCGGGGCCGAGAGCGGGCGGGTGGGCCATGTCGTGGACGAGCGAGTCGCCGCTGCTGCCGCGCGGCCCCTCGCCCGAGGAGGAAGCCGGGGCACCCCCTGCCTCCGCGCTGCTGCAGCCGTGCTGCCGCCGCCGCGTTGCTGCCGCCGCTTCGCTGCTGCCGCGCTTCTGCTGCCGCGCTGCTGCCGCTGCCGCCGCGCGGCTGCCGCTGCCGCCGCGCCACGGGCGCCGCCCGAGGAGGCTGCCGGGGCATCGCCTGCACCAGCGGCGCAGCTGGGGCGGGAGCGCTGCCCCGTGCGGCCCGCGGCGCCCGCCGGGCCGGCGGGCGGCGCAGACGCCGCAGGCGCGGCGGGCGGCCATCAAGCACTGGCGAAGCGTCTTGGCTCGCCTATGGTCCCACCGAAGAAGGTTCTAAGAACCTTTTGTGTTCTGCGCGGAATTGTCTCAGAACATTTCTGGTTGCGACGGTTTTGTTTTCACACATCGGGCTCATGTTCTAAGAACATGCTTTGTGCTACTAGAACGCTTTTAGGTTCTAAGAACATGTCGCGGTAGGCCTATAGGAATGCCAGGACGGTCGGTCCCTGCTCAAGGCCAGATCCAGCTCCCGCGCGTGGGGCGGGCCCTCGCGGACGCCGTGGACAGCAGAGGAACAGAAAACGGCACGAACATCACCTTGGAAAGGTCCGCGTGGATTTCCCGCGTCGGTGGTGGAGCCCCTTTCCCAGCCGCCCTGGGCGACACCTGCCGCCCCTGGCGCGGGGTGTGGGGGGGGGGAGCGGGTGAAGCGCCGACCCGAGGTATCCCGCAGGTCTCCCAGAGCTCATGTCAATGCCGCTGTCTGTTCTTCTGGGCATAGCCAACAGCTCGGGGGCTCCCACCGCCTTGTTCAGGTCCAGGCCTCTCGAAGGGGGTCGAAGCAGATTGGGTCGGAGGATCGCGCCGCATCCCCGGTGAATCGACGATGAGGCAAAGGGGAGCCCGATTTTCTCCACGCCGGCGTCGCCGATGCATCGCCGACGTCGCCGATGCATCGGCGATGTTTCGCGATCCCCCGACCCCATCTATTCGAACCCATCTAGGGGGCCTCTATCAGGGCAGCGTACAGACAGCCCCGGCACCGCCACCACCCCGTGGAGCGCATCGAGGAGCTCGTGCAGTCGGGCCGCACGCGCCGCGAGGCTCTGCGGCAGCTCACGCGCGAGAGCATGCACGCGGAGGTGCGCATCGCGCTCGGGGAGAACTTCGTGGCGGGGAGCACCGGCGTGACCGGCGTGTGCCTGTGCGCCGGCATGTCGGGGGCCCCCCAAGCGGTGTGGTGGCCACACCGCGCGGCGAGTCGGTGGGGATCCGGGTCACCGCAAACCGTGCGGTGACAAGCCGCCAGCCACGCGCAGAGGGGGTTGGGGGGAGGGGGGAGGGCTTCTTAGAAGCACCCCTCCTTCTTAGAAGGCGCGGGCCTTGTCTGTACATGCAAGGCCGGCGCCTTCTAAGAAGCAGCCTGCTTCAAAGAAGCCCTACCCCCTCCCTCCACCCTCTTTGTGCGCGCCGCAAAGGAGACTTCGAGGTCACTACGCGGTCCGTCACCACACTGTTCTGGGGCCCCCGAGCATGCTCTTGAGCGGCCTCGTGCTGGTGGCGGCCGCGGTCGTGTGCGTGTGCTGCTGGTTCATGAACGCGGCTGGGGTGTGCCTGACCGCGTGGCTCCTGCGCTGCGACAGCGAGCCCGCCCTGCGCCACTGGCTGCTGGGCCTCCAGGTCGCCGTGGTCGCGGAGGGCTGCCTGGTGGTCTCGGTCGGCAAGTGCGCGCGTCGCCACGCCGAGCTCGTGGCCGCGGTGGACGCGCGGATGCGCCCCGGCTTCGCCAGGGTGGGTGCCGGGAGGGCATGGCTTGCCCAGGGGAGGCAGGGCGGAGGCGGCAGTTGCAGGAGGGGAGGCAGGGCGGGAGGGCATGGCTTGCCGCACAGGGGAGGCATGGCCTTGGGAGGAGAAGGGCGGAGGAGGCAGTTGCAGGAGGCAGGAGGATGTGGAAGGATGGGCGAGTAGGAGGAGGAAGCAGGAGGAGAAGGCATGGGGTAATTAGAGGCTACACGGCAGAAGGAGGATGGACAAGGAAAAGGATGAGGAGGAGGCAGCAATATAAAAGGAAAAAGAGGAGGAGGATTCTGATGTTCGCCTTCTTTTGGGTTGGGGCTCCTGGAGGTCTCGCGCGGCAGCGTTAACGCAGTTCGAAAAGATGGTCGGTGATACAGCCAAAACACTTGGACCGACCCAGACCTCCAGGCGTCGCGGGAACTTACCACGACGGGCGATTGTCCCCCCAAGTGTTGGCCCCTGGGGGGGCCGTTTTCTGGCCCCGGCTCCATCAACCGAAAGAGCTGGGGGCCCGCCCAGAGCACGATTTCGGTTATCTGGTCTGGACGTCGGCGTCTCGGTGGCCCGCCAGCAGGTCTCGACACCCGAGCTGGCCTTTGATTGGATGACGAGGAGGAGGAGGAGGAGGAAGGAGGAAGGAGGAAGGAGGAAGGAGGAAGGAGGAAGGAGGAAGGAGGAAGAAGGAAGGAGGAAGGAAGGGAGGAGGAGGAGGAAGGAGGAAGGAGGAAGGAGGAATGAGGAAGGAGTCAGGAGGAAGGAGGAAGGAGGAAGGAGGAAGGAGGAAGGAGGAAGGAAGGAAGGAAGGAAGGAAGGAAGGAAGGAAGGAAGGAAGGAAGGAAGGCAGGCAGGAAGGAAGGAAGGGAGGAGGAGGAGGAGGATTAACATCCACAGAGCAGCCACGATACAACTGAGGGCTGGCGAAACCCTCAGAGGACGCTCATTGGCGTAAAAACGCCACCCTGGGCTCCGTTGCGCCAAGGGAGGCTGCCTCCTCCTCGCTCAGCGGAGGGGGGAGGGAAACCTCCCACTGGCTTCGCCTGCGCAGCTGTCGCCAGTGGCCTCCGAAGGCCCCTGGCCGTGCTCCAGGTGAGCCGCCCCCACAGGGAAAAGGAGGGGGAGAGGCCAGGGCGACCACCTCCACCTTCAAAACGCGAGGAGCCATCACGCGTGCACCGCACTTTCCCCCACAAATGGGGTGCCTGACACACGTGCAAGCAGCCTACGCGCAGCACACACACGAGTAAGCCCACGACCTAGCGAACGAACGCCAGGACTTAGGCAGACAGCGGAACTGAGCAAGGCAACGGTCAGGGCGACGAGCCCCCGTGCCAGGCCCACGTCTGGACACAACACTCCAGCGAGTGTGCCATGCGCCTCCCCCCTGAGGCGGGGTGCCTGACACGCGTGCAGAACGGAAACGTGCGCGCACACAAGCCGAACGCACGCAGTGCACCACTGGCCTGTCAGAGAAGCGGAACACGAGACAGAAAGACAGAAAATTCGACCACCCACACAAGGACGACGAGGACAGCCGCCCCAGGTGCAAAGAGCGCCAGGACGACGGCGAGCCTCGCCCCAGATGTGGGGGTATGCACACTGAAAAAATCGGGCTTACACACACTGATGCACTGGGCAAGTGCTAGGACGCGGGGGATGGCCGTCTCTCCCCTCCCAGCTTGAACTTAACTGCCACGGGCAAGACCATTAAGTTGAACAGAACAGGCCACATAACATCAAATACTATCCTTGGATCTGAGATCATAGGCGACGCCAGGACGACAGCCAGGAAACCCCAGGTGTACCTAACCCTAAGGGCGGACGCCTGGACGGCCCCTGGACTGCCCCAGGTGTGGGCCCAACTCGCACCCTGAGCCAGTGCCCCCATGGCGGGCCCTCCAGATACGGCCAAAGACCAACTGGGCAGAGCGATCAATGACCCGCCGCCTTCCGCTCCAACGAAAGGGACACAGACTAGCAGGGCGGCGAGCTAAGAGGGGAGGCCGCGGTCGGGTCGACATGACCCCCGCCTTCGCCCCTGAAGGGGTATTGCACGGGTGCCTGCCAGAAGCGCAGTCGCATCGGGCCGTGCGCCAGAGGAAACACTAAAAACAAGGCCAACCGCAGGCCAGCCGCCAGAGACAGAAATGACAGCGGTGGGTCAATCCGAACTGTCTGACTCCTCCTGGCGGTGGGGCTCCTGCTGACCTCGCCCACACGGGGCAGCGCCCGTGGCCCTGCTGCTGGCGCCTGCGGCGGCGCTTTCCAAGCGCAAACCCATCGCCGCTTGTCGGAGCACTTGGGGACCGATGTCATCCACTTCGTCATCGGGGGAGGGAGGCTCGAACGAGGAGTGGGGAACATGGTCGGCAGGCAGCTCCTCAGGCCTGCCTATTTTCAAGAACGACTTGCGAGGGTGCCGTCCTTGGATAATATTATTGAAATTCGTGAGGCCGTGACCCTTGAGTTCTTGTGCACAAGTCCTGGACAGGGCGGTTTTCACGAAAACGGCTTGGTGCATATAACCCCCGCATTTCGGGCAGAACAAAAACTCGGCACCGTCAGAGCACGGAAGGACCACCACGCTGTGCCCTAAAGAGTGGGCCACATCCAAATCATGGTTGGCAGTCAGTAAGCATTTCCCACTAGGTGGCTTAGTGACCGAACGTGAGCCAACTCTACATACCGTGCACCTCCAAACAGAATGCTGCCATTGCCACGCGTGCGGGGTCGAGGGCTCCGCAGGAACCGCGATGGTGCGACAAGGGTTAACCAGCGGGCAATCCCCTAGGTCCAGCCGAGGCCATAAAGGCAAACGCTTGGCAGCAAGCCGACAAACAATTTTACTGATTTTGACGCATCGAGTGACGCGCTCAACCTCATGGGCAGACGGCTGGGGGTGGGATCGAGCGCCTCGTTGGGCGGCTTGGTCCGCGTAGTTATTCCCAACCCTCAACAGTCGTTCGGAAACGGAAATACCTACCTCCTCCACGTCCTGATGGGCCTTGACCTTGACCACTTCACGGACGTGTGGGGGGCATTATTGCTATATATAAAAAGTGCCCCGCATACCTTCTACGATAAGACAGCCTTTCACTGGGGGGCAGGCGGAAATGATTGACTACCGCAAGGCAGTCAGAGAAAACTTCAGACTGGGCAACGATATGCAGCGCGGCCATGGCCAGGGCGCTGTATTCTCCAGCTGGCGCAGTCTGACTGACTGGAGCGTGGACTGGGCCATGGGGGGCACACAGGAGGGAGCCCTGGGGGGAGACCATGCAAACACCCCAGCCTGCCCTCGATAATTCAGGGATGGGATGCCAACAACAACTCCCATCAACGAAAATACGACCTTGGATGTCTCGTTTTGCGAGCTCCTCCGAGAAGTCCTCATCCTCAGCTGACGGCAGAATGACCCCTCCCCCCGAACTAAGAGCTTTCGGCCAGAAAGATTCGGGATGTTCGAAAATACCCCGATCGAACAGGATCTGATCACTATTCGAGAAAGGTCCCCGAGCCTCCTCAAGGATCTCAGCAGGAATAAGCTCGGCACGAGTTTCCTGGACGGCCGAACAGTCATACAGACGGTGGTGGATGGTATCCC
>CAUYUJ010018971.1:515367-590367 GCA_963575745.1 Prorocentrum cordatum | reverse complement strand
CCCCTTAAAACGTCGGTGCCTCCCCAGGGGGGCCGTGGGCACACGCGAAAAAACGCGTGCCCCGCGCGCACGCGCCAGGCGCAGGCGCCAACGCATTTTACACGTGTAAAGTTACCAGCCTCGAGCTGATCCCTATCCCTAAGTTTGACACGTTAAAAGGTGATGGCAATCTTGGGGAGGCGCCCTCAAAAAGTAGGGGAATCCCTACGATGGGCATCGTGGTGAGGAGATGCCCAGCATAGGGATAGGGATATGTCCCAGGCTGGGAATAAAGAATCCGTCGAAAAGAAGTTGGGTGCCCCCCTGGGGCCGTGGACGCGTGACAACTCTTTTTTTTCGATCTGCGGGGCGAGAGCGAACCTCGTCCGATAGATGCCAAGCGGGCCGCGCACAGCGTTGATTAGAGAGGGAGGGGGCAAAAGAAGGCGGGGCCTCACGTCAAGGCCGGGAGGGGGCGAAGCCCTGGGATCAGCGGACGCGTGAAAACACGTGACCCGTGCGCACGCCTCCAGCGCCTAGTTACTGGGTCCCCCCCCTCCTCGCTCGTTGTTTGATCGTTTCAAGAATCCGCCGACCAGGGGTTGGGTCCCCCCCCTCTGGTGGCCGCGGCCCTGCGCGCACGCGCCAGGCGCGGGTGCCCCCCCCCCCCCCCTCCGCGCATGCATTTTCTGGTGTAAGGCGTCCGTCGGCTAGAAGTCCCCCCCCCCCCCCTGGCGTGGACACGTGAAAACACGTGCTCCTCGCGCACGCGCCAGGCGTACACAGTATCAGTGCGCGGGGTCCCCCCCTTCCGCGCGCGTATTTACCCTCAGAAGGAGTCCGACGACCAGACGTTGGGTGCCCCCCTGGTGTGCCCGTTATGGCGAGAGGCATGTGCAGACGCATGCCGAGACGCATGTGGGAGGCCCCCCCCCCTTCGAAGTTGTATCTGTCAGGTTCCGACGCCTGCTGCTCGACACCCTTCTGGTACAGGGCCGCATGTTCGCCAACGGAAGGAGAACCGTGGGCCAGAGCCCCTACCTGGAAAAACGGCCGAAGCGAGTACCCTCATTTCAGGGCCCCATTCCCCCTCAGTGCGGAAGCCGGCACGCGAGGTCGCATTCACCAGCGGCGAGCACGTCCGTATTCGCGCCCTCGCGGTCTGGACTCCGGGACGCGATTCCCGCGGACACGCGGTCGCACGGATGCGTTCCGCGCAGGGCATCCGCGAAACAGATCCTTGTATCCGCGGGGTCGCGGCCCAGGGACCTGGCCCGCGAGAGCGCGGATACGGACATGCTGTTCCGGAGAAGGAGAGACTGCATAGAGCCGTTCGATTGTCCGCACTGATTTCTTGGATGAGCGCTGGGCCCCCCTGGCGGCGCCTCCAGAGCCGCCCATGGCGCGCTCCGCGCGACAGTGAGGGACGTTCCAGCGCAGATCAAATAACTCCGCGCGCACCTGCGAAAGTGCATGCTTTTGTTTTTGCGTCATATGGTTTTGTTTCTCGCCCCCGGCAGATGCCCAATGTGTGGGGAATGGAGGGGGAGAGGAGCAGCAAATAATGATGGACAATATGGGAACACTGGATATTGTAGAGACCCAGAGATCCGACGTCGTGTTTTTTCAACACGGGGTCCCCGGAAGTCTCCCCCCATTCCCCAGGACCTGCTTTTCATCCCGAGTCGTTTTTTGACGGTCCCAGGGCCCGGCGAGGGCCGCTGGAGGCCGAACATCGAGAACAACGCCCGTCTTGTTTTTTTCCCATGCGTTGGAGGTCTGGGTATACCCTTGGCCCCTTCAGCAGCGGTTGGCAGGGTACCCCCCACGCAGCCTCTGCTTCCGGAGCGGGCCGCGCGCGGCGCCCCCCCCCGCGCGCCAGGTGCTCGGAGTGCAGCCCGTCGTCCGCCTGGTGCTCAGGCCGTGCCCGCGCCCCCACCCGGGGCGCAGAGGGGGCAGTGGTGCGGGGGCTCGAGGATTCTCGCTCCCAGGCGCTCCCATCCGCTCCCAAGAGCTTCCAGGCGCTCCCAAGCGCTCCCGGGCGCTCCCAGGCGCTCCCAGGCGCTCCCAGGCGCTCCCAAGCCGCTCCCGAGCGCTCCCAAGCGCTCCAGGCCATCGGGCGTTCCCAGGCGCTCCCAAGCGCTCCCAGGCGCTGCCAAGCGCCCCCGGGCGCTGGCGGCGCGGCGGCTGGCGGCGCGGCGTGTTGCGCAGCTCCCCTGGGTGCCCGACCCAGTCGGGGGCCTCCTGTGGGCGCCTGCGGCGGCGCTGGTCGCCCTAGCCTGCTCGTAACAAAAAAGGTGCGGGGCTCGAGGATTATCAGGACGTCTGTTAGAGCACAATGCGCGCGCGCGTGTGAGTTTATACCAGTTTGAAGCATATCCCTATCCCTATGTTTGGCATCACCTCATTTCGGTACCAACCTGAAGGGTTCCCTCCGTTTCTGGGGGCCGACGCCTAATAGTGTCACCGCTCTTGGCTTGCCCAGCTTAGAGACAGGGATCCGTTCGAGGCTGGTTAGAGTGTTCGCCCCGTCTCCCCGCTCCTCTCCTTCCCGTCACCCTGTCACACCTACCGCCGCCGCTCCCCTCGCGCCTGCCCCCCGCGAGTGATGCTGCCGATCCCCAAAGGAGCGGATCCCGTATCTCCATGCCCCGAGACCTGCACCGATCCCGCGCGTCTCTTCGCCCGACCTTTGCCCTGCCGCGCCGCTGCGCGCGTGGCCGCGACGCCAAGAGGTGTATGGTTACCCCTTTTTTTTCAGCTTCGCCGCTAGCACGCAGCCGATGGCGGTTCTGACACACCGCCAGCGTCGTACTGAAGGGCTCTGGCGGGCAATCACACATTGGCCCAGGCACGCGTTCCGAGAATCGAGTGCCGCCTCCGCGGCGCACAGCGCGAGACAGGAGCTCTCATGGGGAGGCAATTGTGAGGATACCGATGCTTTTTCGAGGTATATCGCAGCTAGCTTTCAGCCGAGGTTTGTCATCCGTGGGAAAGTTAGACAAACGCTCCTATGTTGACTTTGGAAACAAGGATGTCCAGGATGCAGGGATGCACTATTTAGACGATTGCTTCGTCAATGTTGTCATACGACAACCCAACTGCAGAACGACTGGGCTACCTTCATATTTCAACTCCCGAGTCGAACACGCTACTTGGCATGATCACCACAAAAAGATCTTCCACATATCAAGTTATGGTGGTAAGCCTGCTATACGTGAGAACGGTCTTCGACGGTTTTATGTACGAGAACAGCCAGTGGTATTTGGGTGGATCAGATACCACCATGGACCACATCGGCCAAATTCAAGGGCACTTGCAAGGTGAAGTTGGATCAATGTACGACCAGCTCACGCAATTCTCATGGGGTATTGAGACGAAAACCCACCGAGATCATGGCCAACCACCGCCTTCCATTAACACCTTTTGAACGAAGACGATGTGTTTGTCATCATCAACACACGTCGGTGTGTAACAAAGAAGTGTCCATGGCTACGCATTATACTCCAAAGATGCAGTCTCTTTTTGTCGACGCAGTTATCCCTTTCATGGTCACCCTTATCATTCCACCGTGCTAGTCACCAACGTGAGGGGATATGATTTGGACGATCCACCCATCCTTCGACAACCCGACGGCTCGTTCACGAGACCGCTCTCGGGAGGGCTAGGATGTCCTGCGTGCGCGGATAATGTTAACATGCGCTCTCCCTCACATGTCAGAAATCCCAAGCATTGCAGGTGGCACGATAAGGAAGACTACGATTTGGAATGTCCGAGCTGTAAGAAGAACTACGGCCAGAACAAGCCTGTGCATGTACGGACACCTGGCACATGCAAGTTTGCCAAGCTTTGGAAGCTGCTTGAAAATCACGGAAAGGTACCACCGGCTTCTGCCGAAGCAGCAGCACCACCACCCGAGGCGCAAGCCGCACCACCACTTGTGCGGCTACGAGCACCAAGACCCGGCTCTAGAGCCGGACCCACGGCGGGTGCCAGCAGCCACGATATTACAGTAGGCAGACATGCTGCTGAACCAACTGCAGGGCAACGTGCCTCGAGCGGAGCTGGGAGTTCGGATGACCACATCCGACTGCCACAGGTCAGAATCAGATTTTGCCGACAGCAAGGAGGAGGTCCACCTCCACCGCCACCAGCGGCTAATCCTGCTGCACGACCACGACTTTCAGACTGGTCAAGGTTCGACGTACAAAGCAGTCTACAAAACTTACGAAGCCTTGACCCAAGCGTGGTAACACGCGAGCTGCGGAAACTACACTTGCGTCGGTCCCATGCGAAAGAGCCTGAGATGAGACTCGTCTTAACCAAGATCGGTCTGGACAATGCCAGACTCAAGATGGTCAAGGGTGTCTGCGACACACGTCGGGAGTGCAGGGCTTGGGACAAGCCTGGGCATACGGTTATGTCATCTACTCCACTCCCTGGCAAGTTAAACGAAGAAGGTAAACGTTATCTCATGTTCGACAAACAAGGACATAACATAGTTCAGACCATCGGTCGTTGCATTCGATATGCTACTGGAATGGAGATACCAGACAAGACGATGACCAGCATCCTGGATGCATACCATCAGTGCTGGATGCAGTTTGGACCTGCTAAGGTGCTCTACTCCGATGGAGAGGGTGCCCTCAACAACGACAAGGCGAAAACAGTCCCTAAGGCAAAGGGCACTGAACTGAGGATACGTGCGCGTGGGCAACACGCTACGACGATCGAAGCCAGAAATGGCAGATTGCGCCATCTACTTCATGTCGTGGAAGCTGAACTCAACAGGTTAGCCATACCTCATGCGTTCGCACGACTACTGCATCAGGCCTTGTTCGCCGCCAGCGCGTTCACCTTCTAAAATGGGGTGCCTCCACGCAACGCCCTGTTTGGGCGGCAACCGGCAATGCTCCCTGACTTGCCGATCTTGGATCACGAACAGCCGACGGAAACGTCGGATCATTCTCGTGAATAGATGATACGCAAAGTACGCATTGAAGCTATCGCACAGGCCATTGCAGTAGCCAAGACCAATCGCGCATTACGCACGAAGACAACTGTCACCGTGCATCATTACTACGACGAAGGAGACTTAGTTGATTACCATCGCCCCACAACCACGGAGGGCGACCGGGGGAGCTGGAATGGTCCATCCCCAGTCGTAAGGAACGGCCCCGAGAGGCGTCAAGTCATCATTCGAGTGGGAAGCCGCGACGTTCAGGTACAATGCGGCGATGCACGGCATTCGCTCTATATTGAAGCTTTGATCGCCAGAGTAAGTGGCTCCGACAACACTGCGTTACTGACAGCGTTGACGTTCGTGGCCAGTTTACCTGCGGGGGGGCCTTCTATGAAATTTGGCGATGTCCCGACCGAGAAGGGGGTGCTTCAGATGACAAGTGCAAGCCGACTTTCTCCTAAGGTACATGTGGCGCTACAGTGCCTCATCAGAAACTTCTTCCGCGCTGGGAACGTAGATTCGGTTAGGTGAGCCAGGAGTGCCCATGGGCTACCTCCTGTTTCTTGCGCTGACACTTGCACATTGGTCCTTTATGACAACAATGTGAATCCAGGATTTCAATATTATGAAGCAGACGGCGCCGCTCTTAACATTCATGATATAACTGGATCGGCACACTCTAGAATCATCCAGTGCCTGAAGCCCACCAAACCTCAAGGGGTCTTTGACCAGGATATGACAAAGTTTGAGAAATTGGCAGATGTACCGACACCGGATGGAACCGTAAGAGAAGCCTCAGAAGCCGAACCACCACGGGAGGATGGACGGCTTCCCACGATTCATGGGGGATCGGATGCTGACCTCTAGGCGCGCGTTATGGAAGTGCGGTATACAGAACTACAAAATGAAAGGGAACTACTGGAGGCACCTCCACTAGAGGATCTTTTCGCAGTACCCACACCTATGATACCAGGCAGTAGCGCGCTGATCACTGTAGCTGAAGAACAGCGGGGGCACCTGCCTAAGTGGGGGCACCCACGCGACTCCGACATCGAGGAGGCGTATCATGCACCATTGTGTTCCAGGGTCGAAGATTGCAGTTGCGGACTGGACTCAGACGAATATGGGCAATCTGTAGAATTCTGCTTCGCGGCAGACATGTCAGAGGTAGTCATTTCCGAACAACAGCATGGGATATTAGATGCCGGCCGCGTGACCACCGTATATGTTGCCGCCGCCGCGAAGCGAGCTACGGTCGTCAAGGGAGACGACCTCTTCGCGAAGGCTGACATCCAGGCGAACCCCGAGAAAGCATCGAGTGCCCTATGCACTGAACTCAAGACATGGTTTGACGACAAGTGCTTCACGATGCAAGACACATCTAAAGCGTCAAACATCATGGTTTCGAGGTGCGCGCGCAAATGGAAGTTTGCGAAGAACGAGACTGGCGACATGGAACGCACCATCAGATTACGCTTGGTGCTTCGAGGCTTCATGGACCTTGAAGCCTTTGGCGTGGAAGCCTCTTCGGGCACAGCGCGGCGGTCAAGCCAAGGGCCACTCGCGAGCACAGCAGCGTGCAAGAATCAATGGAACGTTGACCTGGCGTGAACTTGCTGAGGCAGCTGGTGACAAGGAACGCGTGGCGGGTTTGATTTCGCCGCCTGGATCGGCCACGGCGCTTCGAACCCCCCCAGGATTTGAACGCTACGACGAGTCGAAGCACTGGTTGCAGCGCTTTAAGCCAGGCGCCGGCACTACAGACGCACCCCGAGCTTTCTCACTAAAGTTCAGACGGGCCACGAGAGGCTTGGGTCTCAGACCCGCGTCCTGCGACGAGGATTTCGAGACAGGCAGTAACCTACTCACGGCCAAACATGTTGATGATATCAATATGGTCGGCACTGAGGACACCGTTGGCGAGTGTGTCAAGTGCGTAGAAGACACCTTTGGTAAGTGTAAACTCAACAAGCACACGCGCGCCAATCTTGCTGTGAGACGTACCAAGGATAAGGGTGGCAGTGTTATTTTGGACCAAGACGAATACATCAAGCAGCTCCGTCCTATACAACATCCTGAACTTGCCGGCGCCGACGCCGGCGCTCAGGTATCCAAGATGGTTGCAGATATGTTCGTCAGCCTTAGAGGCGCACTGGCGTATGCATTAATCACCCAGGTGTGATTGATGGCGCATGCCGTTTCTCTACAACGCGTCCAAGAACCGACCAATACGAGTGCGACGACTGAACGCGAGTACCAGGAAACTGCAGGCATGCATTAAGAAGATCGTCTACCAGGCGATGACCCCTACGGGCAAGGTTGACCTGCGCAGCGACTCAGGTTACCGACGCCTGAGTGGAGACGCCGACGACGAAGTCAAATGCCATGGCGTTCGCATGGCAAACCTGCTACGGCGTGGAAGCACGCCATCTGGCAAGCCCGTCGTTCACTTGATCGATGCGCGCTGCAAGTCTCACCGCTTGGAGGTCCGCTCGAGTTATTCAGCAGAGACACTAGCAGCTGCCCGCAGCTCGAAGGACAGGCATCCCACGATCGAGACTCTGCACGAGCTCCACGCAGGGCCGTTATTTCCCATTCAGTGAAAAGACATGCTTGAGTTGGGTGGCCTGAACATCAAGGTCGCTTTGGCCATAGATGCTGCGTCTGTTTTAAAGTCCTTGTCAAGCAACGACTTGAAGAAGCCGACTGATTGCACCCTTTTAGGACACATCAGCTGGATATGACAGATGATGGAGCGAGGAAGCGTGCACAGTATTCAGTGGTGCGACACCCGCGATACGACTGCGGACGGTCACACCAAGGGGGGCATCGACGGATAAATGCCCCTACAGGTCATGGGAGGTACACAGTCCTCCAAACATGATTTAAAGCGTCATACTCCCTATCGGGCTGGCCAGACATCTCGTTCTGTAGCCGCCTGAGGAGCATTCGTGTGCACAGTATAGTGCAGGCAAGGCAGCTTGCGCGTGGGTCCACCTTCCTTACGGCCCCGCCCTTTTGCTGCCTTTTTTTGTGAATCGTCGTTGCTGTACCTGCTGTATAGAGGCGGCGGGTTCACGCCTCGTCTCCCTCTCCCCCCGACTCTAAAAGTGAGTTGGGCGTTGCATGTGAGTGGGGACGAGCGTGCATCCGCGGCTGCTGGGCTCAAAGTGGCTTGCCGCCCAGATCTGACTACACCTCAGCGCGAGGTGTACCATTTGCCACCGATACCACATCTGCTTGAGATGACATGCCCCCTACTATTGGGACTATCTTCACTACGGTACAGCAGAGCGGGAGCTGGGCCTCGCCTAAGGCGAAGCTGCTGGTTGGGCCTCCCAACCCCTTTCAAACTAGGTGTGTGTGTGTGTGTGTCTGTGTGTGTGTGTGTGTGTGTGTGTGTGTGTGTGTGTGTGTGTGTGTGTGTGTGTGTGTGTGTGTGTGTGTGTGTGTGTGTGTGTGTGTGTGTGTGTGTGTGTGTGTGTGTGTGTGTGTGTGTGTGTGTGTGTGTGTGTGTGTGTGTGTGTGGGGGGGGGGGGCGCTCTTTCGGGGGTCTCTTGCCTGATAAAAAATAATTCGGAAAATATCATCGGCGCCTTTTTGCTTTTGACTCCGCCAGTGGTTGTAATGCTCCTCCTCTTCTTCCTCCTCCTCCGCCTCCTCCGCGTCCTCCTACCGCGGCGGTGCTCAGCTTTGCGTGCGCCTCCCCGCCCAAAACAGTCACGGAGTCTGGGAAGCCCTCTCCCTGGCGGTGGTGGATTCAACATTTGCTTGTGCCGAGAGGTTCGAACATTTCCGATGGGCATCATCCCACCAGGCAGTTTTTTGGGAAACCTTTTTTTCCATGGCTCATATTACGCCAACATGTTTAGTCAATCGTTGATTGGTCTCCACGGTGGCCCCTTGCTTGTTGTGGATTACGTGGGGCGTCTTCGAAGGTGTTGTCTCTTAGCCCTTGGTTGGCTTTCCAAGAGCCTCCAGCCAGCGTGGATTCTAGCCGTTCTTTTTTGTCCCGTCGCGATATCTTCCTGCTTTCGTTTATTGAGTTGTGGTAATCAGCCTTTACCGCCTGTCCTTGTTTGATCGCGTTGCGCCAGCAATGCCATGGTTGCCCCCGAAATCCATGGTTATTGTTGCCGTGCTCGAGGCTTGCCTGCGATGTGCGGAGCTTGACGCACAGCTTGAGCAACGTGCGTAACTGTATCGTACAGTGATTGCGTTGCGCGCAATTTCAGAAGTCCCCAGATGCATCCGGAAGTCTCCCTGCGCTCAGAGATGGCCAGCGCAGCCCGTCCCTGTCGCCCCGCCGCCTGCTGGCGACGGCACTGGTAGCAATTCCGAGCGCAAGCACATGCGAGCGCAATTTCATCATTGGACTGCGGAGGGACACGACACATGGTGAACGCGCCCCTCTCGTACACATCGATTTCTGGCTGGCGTGGGAGGTTCTTTCTTCGTCGTGGCGCGCGCCCAGGCCGCCGCCTTTCCCCCTTGTGGAGCTCCGAGCGGGCGTGGCCTCGTGAGACATGACTATCGCCTTGGAGCCGCTCCTGGCCCCTGCTCCTCGCCCCTCCCCCCTGGCATCCGCACCCCCGGCGCGCGCCGCGCCCGCCCCCCGCCGCCACAGCGCGACCGTCTGGGCCGCGACCCGCGGCATCCTGGTCACCGCGCGCGGCGCGCGCCCGGGGACCCTGGAGGCGCCGCCGTGCACGCCCCCGACCGCCCCAGGGGGGGTCCGGCCTGCGGAGGTGGCGCACCGGGCGCTCCGTGCAGACCACCCGCACAGCAAGGCCGAGCGATGTTCCAGGGTTGCCTCAATCCGGGCGTTTCCCCCGCAGGAGGAAGATTCAACAATATAGTCAACAGAAGAGCTTGGAGGCGATGACTATTTCCTGAAGGAATCTCCTGGGGCCGGCCGGAGCCATGTCGGACGGCGGCCGGCCGGCCAGAGTTCCGGTCGACCTGAGCCACACTGGGGATGCGTTCCCAGACATGCGACGATCCCAGACCCCCGACGTCATGAATTTTTCATGACGTTGACCCCCAGCGGTCTGGACCCTTTCCCCGGGACCGGTTCTTCGTCCCGAGTCGTTTTTTGACGGTCCCAAGGGCCGGTAAGGGCCCCCAGAGGCCAAAAATAATGAAGAACCTCCTGTCGTGATTTTTTCATACCTCGAGGGGGTCTGGGTTCCGATGTTTTCAATCCTGGAAGTCCGGGCTCTTTCCCCGTGGCCAGTTGTTCATCTTGAGTCGTCTTTTGACGGTCCCGGGGCCCGGCGAGGGCCCCCAAGGGCCGAAAAATAGTGAGACATCGGCCGTCCTCTTTTTTAACGGCGCGAGCATGTCTGGGGTCGACCTAAGCCACACTGCCAAATCCCGCCACCGTGCCTGGGTCGTTGACCAGCAGCCCCTGAGAGGCTTCTTGGGGCCATAGGTATGGGGCGCCTCCAGGAAACCTCTTTTGGACGTCTCGGGGGTCTCTTGGAGGCTTTGATGGCCCTCTGGGGGCCTCTTGGAGGCCTCTGGGGGCCCCGTGGTGACCTCTAGATGGCGTCTTTCCGCTTGGAGGCTGTCCCAGGGATCATATCAGGGCAAGAAGTTCCACACGTCAGTTCGTTTTCCCTTCGTTGGGCTCCTCTTGGGGCCGTTTTCGGGGCCTCCTGGGCCCCCTCTTAAGGGCCGCCCCTGGGCGAGATTGAAAGCATGACGGTCCAAGAGGTCCCCGATGTATCGACGATCCCAAAGGAAGTAAGGAGAATGCACCCCAAACCACGCTTCCACGGCCTCGGGAAAGTCATGCGAAAAGCTCCTGCCGCGCCCAACAATTCCAGGTATATGAGCCCTGGGCCCATTGAAGGGTACCTGCGATGTTTTGCAAAGGGAACTCGAAGGGACCTGGCGACTCGTCACTCAGTCCCTGGCGGCACGGTGGCGGATGAGCGATGCAGTATGGGTTGTGCAACATGTGTGATACAGCTCACATCACTCATTTCTAATTCTTCGAAAACGATTTGAACTTTGGAGGGACAAGATCCTTTCATTTCTAAGTGTTCTATCCTGGGCCTCTTCCTGGCCACGAGGGGGCCAGGAGCAGATCGAAACGAGCACAATTAGCAATGAGCGCGATTAGAAATGAACGACGTGTATCTGTGGTACAGTCTGTGGCCATGGACCAGATGTGTGGTGCAATCAAGATGCAACACGGGTGCGGGGCCGCTCCGCTGCAAAAACACAGTCACGTGCGGGGTGCTCAATGGCGTACGTTGCACCGCGACGTAACAAGGATGCCTTCGGCCAACTTAACTACGCTTACTGATTCGGAGTTGTGATGGTGATGTAGTTGACACCCGCCTTGTGTTTCGGGATTCCTATGTGAGATGTGAGAAGGAAGCTAGCACTTGCATGATTCACGTGCTACTTGTTCTGTAGGAGCGTCCCGCGGATGAAGTGATGGACATGCCCCCACTGCGCCGCCATTATACTACCTGCAGCGCCCCTGTAGCTCGATGGCATGCTTGAAAGCAGGGGTCCGTCCAGCTCTACATGATCCCCTGCAGCGGCCCTGCAGCGGACTGGCCGTTGAAGGCAGGTGCTCGTCGTGCCTTACTCCTCCTGCTCCTCCTCGCAAAACAAGCGCTCCAAGAGCAAGGTGTTGGCACAGACGCGTGGCCAGGCGCACTTGCCAGTGAACGGAGTAGTGGGTAGGATTGTTGGAGGGGGGAGTTCGGGATTTCTAGCAGTCAGCCAGCACGGTGCACCGATCCAGGAGTTGCACATCTGCCGGCTAGAGTTGTGCGTGTGTGTGTGTGTGCGTGTGTGTGTGTTTGCGTGCGTGCGTGTTTGCACGTGCACGTGCGGTTTATGTTGCCGCCGTCATGTGGCCTCGCGCTTTTGCTTGATTCGACGTAGATGCAGCCCCCGCCAGTGGCCGAGTACCGTCAGGCCAGCTGTGGCTGCTCCTCTTCGCGAGGACGCACCCCCGCTCGCTCCGAGTCAGCTGCAGCTCCGAAGCAGCTGCGGCTGCATACCCCGCACGCCCGCGCCCAAAGCGCAGAGACTCTGGCGCAAAGATCGGCCCGGACGAAAGGGGGGGATTGGGAAAGGGGGTGTTACGAAATTTGCTGCATGCAGCTGGTTTCGGCCCCACCGAGGGGCCCATTCTTCGATACATAGCCGCCTCCGGCGCCGGGAGGCGCCGGGAAAATCAGCTACGTGAGCTGATTCTCAGAGCCCCCCTCTGCTATCCCCCCCTTTCGCCCGACCCGAAGAGACTCCTGGAACACCGGGGCAGGAACAAGGATGGTGCAACATTCGGGGTTCAATACAGTCGATCTTGCTCTGTGCGCATGCGGTGCCGTCAGCACGGAGTGCTCCACATCAGAGGCACCCACCATGTGGCGCCAAGGGTGCCCACGGCGGCGACGCGCCAAACACTTGGCAGATGCCTGCAGCCCCACAAGGCATCGAGCGAGCTCACCATGGGGGGCCACGGGGCACCACAGGGCACCGAGCCGCCCACGGCGGCCAAGAGGCGAAAACTCGGCAGGCTCCTCCAGTTCATTGGGCCCGATGGGCGTGCACGGCGGCTCCGAGCGGAACCCCTGGCCCGTTCCCTCACTTGGCTAAGACAAAGCATAATGGCCCCGAGTGCAGCCACTGTGTGGGAATGCACGGGTTGACCATCTTCACAACCTGTTTTTGCAGGTGGCGCGTGATGCTCCTACAGTAGTTTTTGTTGCTCGAGGATCTGAGCATGGGTGGCCTCTGGTGGATACGGCACCACTCGGAATCATGCCCAGGACATGGGATGAGGACGAATCTCTGCCTCTGTTTTTCGTTTTGCGTGCGTTGGCCTGCGTTGTGATACCATGGACCGCCTGGCTGCTCTGGCGGATACGGTCAGTGTTCTGTCGCAAAGTTCAGCAATCCAAGATGGAAGCTCGTGCAAGGGAGCCCAGGAAACGTCAACGAGAAAAGACACCAGCGGTATCTAAGGACCATGGTTCCGACGAAGAGCAACCACAGGTGCAGCTGAGCAATTTCACACTTGGGTTTTATTTCAGAGCGTTGGTATTGATTGCGTTGTGGGTGTGGTTGGTTGCTGTTGGCAGACAATATCGCGCAGCAGTGGCCCAAAACAAGTTATACGAAGGCTTTGACCCATATGACATACTTGGCGTGGACAAGTCTACTAAGTCAGCCGAACTGAACAAGGTCTATCGGCGAGAAGCCTTCAAGTACCACCCCGACAAGAATTCAGCCCCAGAGGCCGTGCAAAAGTTCTTATCCAGCTGCCTGCGGCAAGTCCCGCCACCGTGCCAGCCCAACATTCTGGGTGGAGATTTTCGACGGGGCACAGGAGGCCGTCACCTGTGAGACCCCGTGTTCCCAGTCTTGGGGGATCCGTGATGATGATGACGATGATGATGGTGATGGTGATGGTGATGGTGAGGGTGATGGTTGTTACCATGCTACTCATGATGACGTTGACGATGAGGATGGTGCTAATGCTGATGATGCTGTTGTTGTTGTTGATGATGATGATGCGGATGGGGGCGATATTGGTGGTGGTGATAAAGATGAAGATGATGCTGATGATGATGGTGGTGATGATGATGGTGGTGGTGATGATGATGATCACGATGAAAAGGAGAAGGATTATGATGATAATAGTGGTGATGACGATGATGATGACGATGACGATGATGATTACGCATGATGATGACAGTGATGATGGTGATAATGATGGCAGCGATGAGGATGATGATGATGATGGTGACGATGACGATGACGAACATGATGATGCTGATGATTATGATTTAAATGTTTAGTTTGATGATGCTTATGATGTCCATCATAACAATCATGTTCCTGGTCATGATGATGATGAGGATGCTGATGGCGATGATGAGGCTGGTGCTGCTGCTGATGATGATGATGATGATGATGATGCTGCTGCTTCTGCTGCTAGTGATGATGATGACGATGCTGATGATGACGATGCTGATGATGATGCTGATGATGATGATGCTGATGATGCTGATGATGATGCTGATGATGATGATGATGATGATGATGATGGTGCTACTGATGATGATGATGGCGATGGTGATGATGATGTTGATGATGCTGTTGCTGCTGTTGCTGCTGTTGGTGTTGTTGGTGATGATGGTGATGGTGATGGTGATGGTGATGATGATGCTGCTGCTGATGATGATTATGATGATGATGATGCTGATGATGATGATGATGATGATGATGATGATGATGATAATAATGCTGATGGTGATGGTGATGGTGATGGGGATGGCTTGGATGAGGAGGAGGAGGAGGAGGAGGATCAGGAGGAAGGTGACGAGAAGGCCGTCACATGTGACACACCTCGTCTGCACCAGTTGAGGAGCCCTCATGGAACTCGTTTGGACCGTATTGTGGCTGCCTTAGCCTCCTGTGGGGCAGTCTTGGGGGGCCCTCGGGTTCCTCTTGGGCCGTTTTGGGGCCCTCTCAGGGTGCCATGGGGTTCTTTTTGGCCGTCGTGGGGGCCTCGTGGCCGTGTGGTGGATGCTTTGGGGGGCCATTTTTTGGCGCCGTCTTGGGCAGTCGAAGGGCCTTCTAAGGCCGCCTTGGGTTTCACGGGAGGCCGTCTTGAGGCCATATTGGGCCGTCTTGGGGCCAACATGGGCCGTTTTGGAGCCATGTTGAGCCGTCCTGGAGGCAGATTGGCCTCAGGGGCGCGGATTCGTCGTAGTTTGCAAGGGAGTGTGGTTCCAGGAACGCGGATCGATTTTTCTGTTACTAGTGATTGCGGCTTCCAGAGGGGGGGGGGGATCATGCGGGGCAGCGTGATGAGAGGAGGGGTCACTGCTACGATTACAGAAACCCTTCCATGCAGCACTTGGCATCCTTAGCAGGCCCCACAGTGCCAGGGAGCACGGTGGCGGATTGGTCAGAAAGGCTTACGACGCGCTCACAGATCCAGAAACCATGGATAACTTCAAAAAATTTGGAAACCCAGATGGGCCGCAGTATGTCCAGTTGTTTGCTTTTGCCAGCTTCATTAAAGATAAGGAGGCGTCACGCGTCGATGGTAAGCTGAGGTACAAGCCTGTTTACTTCCGTTATGCCGACATCCAGGTGCAGGCGCTGGCTATTGTGGTCTCGCTGCTCAGCCTCGTGTTCTTTGCAAGCGTCGCGTAGACGGCAACGATGCAGTCCAGGTGCACCGCATGTCTAGTGATTTGCTTCCGCCAGCTTCATTAGAAAGACTCAGAGGCGTCACGCGTCGATGGCAAGTTGAGGTGCAAGCCTGCTGACTTCCGTTCTGCCGACATCCAGGTGCAGGCGTTAGCCATTGCAGTCTCGGTGTTCAGCCTTGTATTAGTTGCAAGCGTCTCGTAGACGGCAAAGAAGCAGTCCAGGAAGCCCTCACTTCCCTCCCCTCCCCTGGCCCCTCCTTCCTCTCTCCCAGTCGATCTCATCCTCGCCCTCCTTTCCACAGTCCTTCGCTCCCCTCCTCCCTGTTCCTCCCCCACCCGCCCGCCTACCCCTCCACCCGTGCTTCCTTCCCTCCCTCCTCCCTGTCAAGGCCCACCCCCACCCTGCAGGAGGGAGGAGGCCGCAGCCAGAATCCGCTCAGGCTTGTTCCGCAGACGCCTCACTGCAGGTCCATCCTGGCCCGTCCTCCGAACCGCGTCCAGCTGCGGTGACGAGTGCCCTCGCGGAATGCCTGGAGGACGTGCAGGAGGAGGAGCAGGAGGAGGAGGAGGAAGAGGAGGAGGAGGGGGAGGAGGAGGGGGAGGAGGAGGAGGGAAGAGAAGGGGAAGAGGAAAGAGGAAGAGAGGAGAAGGATGGAGGAGGTGGAGGAGGTCCCTCCTCCCTCCCGTGACTGGGCCTGCTCGTGCGCCACAGCCTGCCCGCGGGCCAGACCGGTGGGTTCGCGGCGACCCCACCTCTCTCTGGTACTGTGTTCCTCCGTCTTTGTCCCGACGACCGTTCCTCATCATCAACATTATCCTCGTCCTCGTCGCTGCCAGCACCATCATCACCACCACCACCATCATCATCATCATCAGCATCATCAGCAGCATCATCAGCAGCACCGTTATCATCAGCAACATCGTCAGCAGCATCATTCGCATCGTCAGCAGCAGCACCGTCGTCCTTGGCTTCGTCGTCATCACCACCGCACCAACGTCATCGTCATCCGCGTCATCGCCACCGTTCTGCGCCTCCTCATTCCCCTCTGCATCATCATCCTCTCCCTCCTCCTCCTTTTCCTCCTCCTCCTCCTCCTTCCCCCTCCTCCTCCTCGTCGATCGAGCCCTACACCCAGGACCCGAGCTGGTGGGGGCCGAGGGTGATGCCAGACCGGCTCCTCCTCGTCCTCTTCCTCCTTCTCCTCCTCCTCCTCCTTTTCCTCCTCCTCCTCCTCCTCCTCCTCGTCGATCGAGCCCTACACCTAGGACCCGAGCTGGTGGGGGCCGAGCTTCATGCGGGACCCGTGAGCGCCACAGGAGCGGCACCCCCGGTAGACGGCACCCCGTTCTCCTCGGGCCCCCGTGGCTCTGACACGGCGCGGGCCTCTGCGGAGCGGATCGCTGCTGGCCGCTCTCTGATGGTCCCAGGGCCGGGGGGCGCGTCGCTGGAGATTTGTTTTAGGGTCCCGCTGGCGCGCGGCAGGCCCGATGCGTTTGCCGGCGTGCAAGCATCCTGCTGCGCCACCGCCTTGCGGCGGCCCTGTTGCGCACGCGTGTGGGAGTCGAGTTTGGCTTGGTCCTGGATGGGAAGGGGAAGGAACAAAAAAAAAAAATCCCCCCAGGATAACCTAATTTGCCGGTTGTGCAGGCCCGGGGTTGGGGGGCGCGGGCACATGCAGGGCTGCCCACAGCGCGAAGGTTAGGTTATCGGCCGGGTTATCGCCGATTCAAAAAGCATGTCTTTTACATGCAAGAGTGACCCTTCGCCAGGCTGCCCCTCTGTAGCTCTCGCGGGCGGCCACGATGGGGGTGAGGACCAGTGGTGGCACGAGATCTCCCGAGACTTCTTGGCGCCTCTTCTTCTTCTTCTTGCTGCGCTGCGTCCCTGGCAATCCCCTGGGCCGCGCACATGCCGCCAGCCATGATTTGCGCCCCACTCTCCTGGACCCCCCTCCTCTTGCCCCCCCCCCCGAAATTCCGTCTTCAGAGTGCGCTAGCGTCGATTAGCGTCTGGCAATCGATGAGATAGCGCCCGTTTCGCGTCTAACGTCGATTAGCGTCGACTAGCGTCGACTAGCGTTGACTAGCGTCGATTAGCGTCGATTCGCAACTGCCTGCAAGATGGTATGGGAGGCTCCAGTGAGTTTCCACCAGAGGGCACGGGTACGCGAGTGCGGGTGCCCGAAGAGCCAAAAACAGAACGGCATCGACACATCTTTTCTCGGAGCTCCGCGCGGCTCCCCTGGCGCCGATCCCAAAAACATGCGCGGCACTCCGAGAAATTATTGATCGATGCCGTTGTTTGGTTCCTCCAGGAGTGGGTGCGGTCCCGCGGAGGGGAAAGTGGCGATCAAGGAGGGTGAGGCATGCCAGTCGATTGATACCTGGCGGGGGGAGGAGGTGAGGTGAGGGTCGGCTACACGCAAGAGTGACCTTTCGCCAGAGTAACCCTTGCTGCGGGCCCCGTGGGGTCCCCGGTCGCTGAATGCGGTGCGACAGCAGTGTCTTGCGCGCCTGGCGTTGTCCCCAAAGGGCCCCATCCCTTCAGTCCGCGCGCCAAAGGCCACTCTTGCCTATGGGGTCACACCTGCGTGTAGCCGACGAGGGGTGGACAGCCTCCCCCGATGCATCCCCGGACGATCCGAGGAGATCACGCGTGAGTGCCCCTTCGCAGTCCTCGGCGTCTGAGGGCCGTTCCCGGGCCGCGGGGCCGTCGATGAGCGGCTCGGGCGGAGAGCTCCAGGGCCCCGCGTCTCCACGGCCGCCTCCGCTTGGGGGGGGCGGGGCGTTGACTGCCTGTGGGGCAGCCAGGGTGCCGCAGGGGGTGGCGGGAGGGAGGTGGTGCGGGGTGCGTTCTCTGGGCGGCGTCGGAGGAGGAGGAGGAGGAGAAGTCGTGGTATGGATGAGCAGGAGGCGGAGCAGGCGTCGGAGGAGGAGGAGGAGGAGGCAGAATAAAAGGAGCAGGTGGAGGAGAAGTCGTGGGATGGAGGAGGTTGGGGACGAGGTGGAGCGAGGAGCGGGAAGAGAGTGGAGCAGCAGCGGGGTGAGGAGGACAGAGAAGGGGAGGAACTACGGTCAGGGACGTTGGCTCAGCGCGTCGCTCTTCCGGTTCTGGCCCACCACGCTTCTGCGTGGCAAGCTATATACGTTCCCATTTCCAAGCGTCAACGTCCCGAACGCTTCCCATCCCCTAACGGTTCCCGACCGCGACTTTCTCTGACGTGTTCTTGTTCCTCTCGCTGTGCATCTGTGGTGATCAGTTGACCTCCCGTCGGCAGGCCTTGGAGGTCGTCGAATTCAACGCCGCGGCACCTCCATCCTCCTATTGCACGGCTGTCTGTTGAAATCACGTTGTGCCCGTGTTTGCTCATCAAGGTCTGCGCTTCATCGATGCAGTATCGTGAGAGGCTCATGATTGCAAAATGTTGGCAGACAGTCGCGCGTGAGCATCGATGTGATCGCCTTCTCACAAGAGGGAGGGAGAGAGAGAGAGAGAGAGATAGAGAGAGAAGCATGATTGATCAGCACCCTACGGCGGAAATCAAACCGCGAACTTGTTGCGGGAGTGTTGGATTATGATCTGCCGATGTGTCCAGACCCCGCTGTTATCATACATATCGTACATACCAATTATATCGAGCTTTGTGCATCAAATCCAGCTACGGTGCGAGCGCAGCAACGAGATTATTTGAGGATGATTATACCCAGCTTTCTGGGAGGTGAGCGGGTGGGGAGAGAGAGGGCAGGGAGGATGGGGAGGAGGAAAATGAGTGACGAGATGCAGTGGCCAAGGACGGGCGGCGGAGGTGGAGGATGAGGGAGAAGAGCCAGTGTAAATCCAAGATTCACCAACGATATTGCATACCCCGTGCCTCCAAGCTTTCTCTCTTCATAGGCTCCTCCACGGATTGATTCATTGTCACTGAGGGAAATGCCCCGTTGGAAGACAACCGTTGGAAAATCCAGAATTGCGCCAGAACGCCGTTTCTGGGACGTCCACGCCACGAATCACCGTTAGTGTTGCGTCTTGGCGATCCTGGATTGTGCCAGAACGCCATTCTTGTGACGTCAAGACCACGAATGATTTTTATTGTTGTGCCCTGGCATTCCGACATCATGCCAAAACACCTTATTTGGGGCGTTAACCATGAGAAGCCTTGGAACTGACGCAAGCTCTGAACACGAATGTGCGGGGCGCTGAGGCGAGAGCCACATTTTGAAAAGGAGCCGCCCTCCATCCGTGAATCTTTTGAGAACGTTTAATACGGATGTGCGCAGTGCTAAGGCGAGAGCCACATTATGAAAACGGACCGCCCTCCATGCGCGAAGCTCTTGCACAAGGTGCGCGGCGCTAAGGCGAGAGCCACAGTTTGAACATGTGTTGTTTTCCATCCGTGGAGCTCTTGCACATCTTTGAGACTAATGCGCGGCGCGCAGGCGATAGTTACATCTTGAACACGGGCCGCCATCCATCCGTGAAGCTCTTACACATGTCAAGTTTCAGGGTCAGAAAGTGTGAGGAAGTATCAGGCGAAACGCCCGGCAACGCCCTTTGTTCTGCAAGGAAAAGGAATGGATGAAGTTGGAGGAGGGAGAAGGAGGTAAAGCAGGGATGCTGAGCGTCAGATTTCCACTTGCGCTGAACTCCCTCCCAGTCCACGGCGCGTTCCGCGTGCGGGGGAGGAGTGTGGGGGGTGGTGGTCAGGCGCTTGCGGAAACCTACCGGGGAGGACGAGGACGAGGAGGGGGGTGACGGACGAGGAGGACGAGCAAGTGGGGAAAGGAGAAAGGACGAGTAGGCGAGGACGAGGAGAAGGGAGGATGGCGAGGAGGGTTGAAAGCGATCATGAGGAGGACGGGGAGGGAAGACTTGTTGTTTTTGAACGGCATCGCCCCCATAGCCTCATAGCCCCAGGGGGGAGGACGAGGACGAAGTGGAGGAGGACGGCGACGGGGAGGAGGACGAAGACAAGGACGGGTAAGGCGTGGAAGACCAGAGCAAGCCCAGGATGCATCCGCGCGTCTGCAAGATGCGCCCCCTCCTGGTCTCAAGCCACCTCCTCACAAGTCCTTGCAGGTATCCTTTCCCGCGGCAGGACGCGCCCCCCCTTGGGTGACGAGCGCCCAGTGGGCCTGTCCCTCAGACGAGATCTCGTCGCCTGCAGAGGGTCCACCGTCTGGCCTTCTAGCTAAGCACAAGCGCCGACGATGAAGTTCAATGCAGAACCCAGAACAGAGCTCAGGTTTCAAGTGGTCAGCCCTCCATACCTGTGAGTGTCGTGCGCATGGAAGTCCTGGCCATCAAGCCCGAGAGGCCCTCAACCGAGAGCCTCCCGCCGTATAAGTTGTATCATGCTTTTAGCGAGCGCGCGAGAATGAGGCGCGAGAGCCGCTTTTCAAGAACGACAAGCCCTCCACTCTTGTAGCCGTCGGAGTTCTTCCAGCGTCGCAAGAGTCAGCTTGTGAGGGGGGGGGGGGCTCCAGCGAAACGCCGTCCGGTGGTGCGGCAGGGGCGGAGTTGTCGATCAGGAGGGGGATGGAGGAGGGGAGGGGGGGGCGCGGGGGAGGAGCAGGAGAAGGAGGAGCAGAAGGAGGAGGAGGAGGAGGAGGAGTAGGAGGAGGAGCAGGAGGAGGAGGAGGAGGAGGAGGAGGAGGAGGAGGAGGAGGAGGAGCAGGAGGAGGAGGAGGAGGAGCCGCCGCTGCCCTCGCAAGGGCCGAGCCGTGGCGGCGCGCGCCCGCACTCCGCTCTTCGGCCCCCGGCCCTCGGCGCGGCAGGCGTTCGCCGACGCCGACGACCCCGCGGACGCGCGGCCACAGCGGGAGTGCCCGATCTGCCTCGAGGAGACGGCCGCCCCGGAGAGCGAGGGAGGAGGGAAGGTCAATACACCGTTTGGGGCTCAAGAGTTGAAATGGGGAAGGGGGACCCGATCCCGCGATCCCGGGCGGGGGGCAGGCTGTGCCCTTGCATTGTGCTGGGCCCCTCCGGCCAGACGGGGTGCTGGGCTGCCCATCGGCGCGCCGACTCTGCCCTCGGGAGCCGTGGGGCGGGGATCAATACAAACGGGAGTCAGCCAAGGAGCTCGATCTTGCAGGATCTTGCGGGGCCAGGGTCGCACTGACCCGGGCTTTGGCGCAGGATCCTGCAGGACCCTGCGCATTGGCCCGGGCTTGGGTGCAGGTTCTTGTAGGAAATTGCAGGATTCTGCAAGGCCTGACTGACCCTGGTCTGGATTGACCCAGGTCAGAGGATCCCCGAGACGGGGGTCGGTCGCTCGGATCGGGCATTGAGGCGGTCCTCGTGCCGTGATGGGGGAGTGGCTCGCACCCCGTGGGCCAGGGGCAACGTAACTCCTACTCCGCACGCCAGCCCCATCAGTGCGAGGAGGGGCGCCCAGCCCTCAGTGCGAGGAGCGAGGGGGGTGCAGGAGGGAGGGGGGAAAAGGGGGCGGGGGCGGGGGAGGCAAGCCAGGCGCGCTGGCGCCATGTCCGACATCTCACCCCTCCCGCCGTCATCGCCTGCCCATCGCGCTGGTACTGCTTCCTCCGTCCGCCGACGCGTGCTGTGCGCCATCGGGAATGGGGAGCTGCGTGCGTTGGAGGAGGAGGTGGCTGCTGAGCAGGAGAGTGAGCAGGAAAACGAGAACGAGATCGAGCTATCCGATGCAGCCGTTGAATGAAAGTTATGTGGCCCTCTGGATTTGCTCACCTTTGCTCAGCCACTTCAGCAGGAAGGGAGGATGAGGATGGAGGAGGAGGAGGAGGAGGACGACGACGGCGGCGACGACGAACGGCAGCAGCAGCAGCAGCAGCAGCAGGATCAGGAGGAACGGGAGAGGACCAGGGAGGGCGGAGGAGGGAAAAGGGAGTGGGCGACAACGATGAGGAAAGACGCGGGTGCAGAAGGAGGCTCGCGCTGGGGCGAGAGTGCTGCTCTGAACGACGGAAGCAACGCGTCGATCCTAAAATGAGGCCCGCGCTGCAGCGGAGCGCAATTTTGAAAGACCGGAGAAGCGGTGCGCTTCCCACCTTCAACAATTATCGAATTCGGCAACGGCGAATCTCCGCCTCACCCTGGCCTGTTGGGGAGCGCTTCTGTGGCCAAACGTTTGGCGAGAGCTTGGCCAAGCTATTGGGGAACAGTTGGGGGAGGATCGAAGAGGCGGAGGAGGAGGATGAGGAGGAGGCATCCTGGAAGCCTCTTGAGCCACTCTTGGGGCCTCCTGGGAGCTTTCTTGGGGCCATTCCTGCGTGTTGATTCTGTGTGCCTCTGGGAGCTCATGTGCACTGCGAGTCCTTCATCCTCTTTGTTTGTATTGAACGGTCCTGAATATTTCGCCATCTGTTTAGTAAGGGGTGGGCACGTCACCGGGTAATTATGTGTTTCATCGGCGCAGGCTTCGCATTGCAGACGAAGCGAGGTCATCACGTTGATGAGCACAACGACTACGATGATGTAGCACCTCCCGTGTGAATATCGCGAACGTGCTCGCGATCCGCGGGGGGGCGGAGACGTGTTGGCATGCGGCCTGCCATTGCTACAAGCGGTTGTCGGGCCCAGTGTTCTGCGAAGAACGACGCACGCCGTCCACATTCGACATGCACGCAACGCGCCAGATACATAGTGCGTTCTGTGTGTCCGATGTGGTTGGTGCACGTCGAGGGCGGCACTTGGTGAGCTGACCGCATAGAGTCGCCATGAGCTTCAACGATACAATTGCGAACCATGCGTATGTAACGTGCTTCGTGACCTCAATATGCGTTGCCCTGCCCGCCGTGATCAGACAAATCACGCCAGCGTGTTGTATACCAGGTGGTAGGCATGATCGACCTTCGTGGAAGGCATTGTCCATGATGTATTATGGTGCATGCTGGATGAGGTGAGCGCACTGTTGACGTGCGATGCCTGGTGCTCGTTCTGAGGGTGTAGGCATGATCGACAGTAGTGATAGGCATTGTCAATTATGTACTATGGTGCATGCTTGATGATGTAAGCGTATCGTTGACATGCGATGCCTGGTGCTTGCTCTGAGGGTTTACACCCGAGTATGCGTCATAGGGCAAACGTCATGTGCAATGGGGTGCGCACCGCGCATCAAATAACTCACCCAGCTGCCGGCCACGATCCACTGCACCCGTTGCCTTGTACGTGAAGGATCACAGCCACCACCCCTGGCCAGTCCACATGACTTGTTCGCGGCGGCTTTCGCGGGATTGTCTTTGCAGCAAATCCTCAGATGTGCCATTTTGTTGGTGCTGTGCCGCTGAACTTGATTCGACGCGGGCGCCCAAGGGCCCCGCACCCAGACCTTGCCTCCTCACCCCTGTATCGAGTGCGCGCAGGTGCAAACCTTGCGGTGTCTTCTCGCCCTGCACCCTGCCAGAGTCCCGCCCCTGCGTGCCAGGAGTACTCAGCAGAGTCGACCATCTGCAGGAGCGGCTCCGCCGTTCGCTCCCGTCGCTGTGCGTTGAGCCTCCACTCTTTCGCTCTTCTGCACGTCGCGTCCGTCATGAGGTTTTTGCCGCCGTGGACAGAGCCTCGCCTTCGAGGAGTTGAGAGACGTGGGTTTCTCGTTCCCCGCGGCGGCTGGCAGGAGGTCAGCTGGAGCCGCTGGCGGTAAGCACGGGTGGGTGTTTTCGGCGGAACGCTGGCCGAAGAATTTGTAAGCATAAGCAGCCCCCCAAAGCGAAGCGACTACTGGTGTCCCCACTATTTCGGGAGTCAGCCACTAAGCACGCGTCCTAGAGGAAACCTGTCAGCGCTTGAGAGACGTCGTGGCACCTTTTTTTTTACTTGTGCCGCCCTTGGGTTCTGGAGATTCGTGGCGACTTTCCCGTGGGCCTGGGCTCTGGTTCGAAACATGCCTTATCGTTTTGTTTGTCTCTTCCTCTCGCTCATCCTCCTTAGCCTCCTTCATCCGTCTCCTCCTCCGCCTCCTGCATACGCCGGCCTCCTTCCGGGCGTCGCGGAACATCGCGACAGGGAGCGCGTTTATGTGTGAGTTGACTACTGGATTGGGTTTTCACTAGGCCCCGAAGTCAATACAAGACTACTTGCGGTGCAAAGCCAGTCCCTGGGATTGGGTCAAGAGCTTCGCGTTCTGCGGCGCGAAAAATGACACACATTCACACTACATTGGAGGTGTTTGGGAGGAGGGGGAGGGGGAGGAGGAGGAGGAGGAGAAGCTAGGAGGACTTGGAGTAGATAGCCAGGATACGGGGGACAGTTTCGTTGTATTTGGGGGGCGACCTCCCATTTTACATCGCACTTTCACCGCGCCTACTTTGCAACTTCCACTGATATCGAGGTCGCCTGTGACTTCGTCGCCGCATGTCAAGCTCCCCGTCTGCACACGCCGCCACCATTAGCACTCAGCACAAGAGTCTGCACATCCGCGTCACTATTGTGAGCACGTTTTGACAACCGCAAGCGTTCCGCAGTTTTTTCTCCCCAACGCAAGCTTGCAGTCCCCAGTCGGAGGGAGGGCAAGGCCGAACTCATTATATTCACACGCTTCATGCAGCAGTCGCGGATAAGAGTGAGGGGGCGGGGGGGACGTCGGCAGTTTGCGAGGCTCTGAAGCGGCTCGCCGCAGGCGCCTAATTTTTACAAGTTATACAACGAGCCCGCCGCAGTCGCCGATTTTTTCGTTAAAGCAATATGGGTGGGTCGCGGGGTGGGTCGCGGGTGGGTCGCGGGTCTGGTCGCGGGGGGACGACAACAACAACAGTTACAACAACAGGAGCAGCAACAGACAAGCAAACAAACAAACAAACAAACAAACAAACAGCAACAACAACAACAAACCGCACCGCAGAACCTCATTTCAGCGACGCGCCCATGGACAGTGAATGACCGTTCGGCCCCCTCACTCTGATTTTGATTGGCGCTGGCGGTTGGCTGGGCCAAGTTTTGCGTGGCGCAGTGGGCAAACGCATGCGTCACATAGTCGTTGGCCGTGTTCAGTCTCATTCTCGTCCTCCCCCTCCCTGTCTCCTTCCACTTCGTACAGCCCCTCGTGTTCATCATCCTTCCCCCCAGGACGTGAAACTTGGGAATGCACGGAGACGATCAGCATACGCATACGTCGAGAGACGCATACTATCATCCTTCTCCTGCCTATCCCCCTCCCCCCTCCCCCTCCTCCCAAGTTCTATTGATCCTCCTCGTCTTCATTCGCTTGCTGATTCTCCCCCCCCCCGCCTGTGGGGGCCATGGCGCTGGTCTGCACTCCTCAGTCTGTCGCGCCCGCTCCCCAGACCCCCGACGCCATGACTGTGTCATCGCGTCGACCCTTAGAGGTCTCGACCCTTTCCCCGGGACCGGTTTCTCACCCCGAGTCGTCTTTTGACACTCCCGAGATCCCGAGGGGCCGGGTAAGGGCCCCCAGGGGCGGAAAATAGCGACAAAAATGTCCGTCGTGATTTTGCATTGCTCGAGGGGGCCTTGGGTCCGCGTGCCAATACCTTACCAGCCTGGAACATATCCCTAATTATCCCTATGCTGGACACCTCCTCATCACGATGCCAATCTCAGGGATTCCCTTCTTTCTTTGACGGCGAATCCCTCAGATTGTCCTCGCCTCTTGGCGTGGCAATCTTGGGGGTAGGGATACGTTCGAGGCTGGTAAATACCGCGGCTCCGAGCTTCCGCGCCCCGGGGCGTCGCGCAGGAGGAGGAGGAGGAGGAGGAGGAGGAGGAGGAGGAGGAGGAGGAGGAGGAGGAGGAGGAGGAGGAGGAGGAGGAGGAGAGGGGAGGAGGAGGAGGAGGAGGAGGAGGAGGAGGAGGAGGAGGAGGAGGAGGAGGAGGAGGAGGAGCACAGTGGTGGCGGAGGCCCCCGTGTGCGCCCTCGTGCCGACGGCGGCCCCACGGCGCGGCGCTGCCGGGGCTGGCGCGCGGGGCTGCGGCCGACGCGGCGGGGGTGGCATTCGTGGCCTTGGCATCGCTCGGGCGCGTTTTTGTTGTCTTTAAAAAATATGTTTTTCATTTCGTTTTTATATAATATGTAGTTTGTTTTTTTTTTCTTTTTTGTTTTTCTCCTTCGGCGAGGACCATCGAGGAGCACGGTTGGGTAAGGCCAGCTTGCGAAAGCAGTCCGCGCACGAAGCCGAGGCGGACGCCTGAGCGACGGCGAGGAGTGGGCGGGTGGGTCAGCTGCCCTGGCCGCCATCCGCCTGCTTGCCGCCCCTGCGCGGCCTCCCCGAGCCTCCCCCCGATCCCGCCGTGCCCGGCGCGCGCGCGCAGAGGCGGCGGCGCCGCCGGCGCCCGCCGCGTGTGCGGCCTGGGAGGGGGTCCAGTCCTGGCTCTGCGCGGGCTGGCGGACGGCGCTGCGGGTGGCCTCCGTCTCTGGACGCTGTCCACGACGCGCGACGCCCGAGGCGCAGCCAGGCGCCATCCGCGGCCATGTCGACCTGTGAGGAGCGGCGGCCGGGCGCTCGACCGCTGCGGTTCGAAGTGGATGAGTTGACGCACGAGCGCCTGTTGGTCTGGCCCGTCCGGCGCGGTCGACGGCTTGAGTGCTGGGTGGTCGAGTCAGCCGATGGCGATTGCTACGTTGAGCCCCGCGCCGACTGGGTCTGAGACATGTCGTTTGCTGGCGGCTGCCCCGAGAGCTTCACTGGCAACGTCGCGCGACTTTGGGCGCCCATCGAGGAAGCGTTTCGGCAGATGGTGCTGGGGGGCCGCGATTTTGCACGAGAGGGGCGACGGCTGCCGCGGCTTCCGAGGGCGTTCGGCGCTCACTTCGGTTCAGAGCCCACGGTGATGGTCGACTGGGACAGCGACGCGTCCGGGCTGCACGTTGCAGCGCTGGCTGCGGCCCGCCGCAGGCTGCGAGGCAAGCCAGGCCTGGCGGCCCAGGCGCGTCGACCCGAGGCCCTGGGGACGAGGCTGCCACGCGCCCTGGACATGTCGCCGCTCCCCTCGCCACCGGCGGGGCAGTGCTGCTGGTCGCGGAGCTGACCGCTGGCTGGGAGATCCCGTTGGGGGACGAGCTGGCGCCGACCCCCTCCAACGTGAAGGCGGCGTCGAAGGTGATCGGCCATCGAACCGACGGTCGGCCCGTCCTGTGCGAGCGGGCGCCTGTCGACCAGGTGGAGGCGTGGCGCGCGCAGGCCCATGATGCGACGCGGGCCGCGTTGCAAGGCTCGCCGTCGAAGAGCCGCCCCCATCGGCCCGCGCTGAGCCCGACTTGCGCGAGGCGCTGCTGGCCAGGGACCCGTCCGCGACCGGGGGCGCGGCGACGCCGCCGCGCCTGGTCGCGATGGCGGAGGCCGCGGGTGAGGACGCACGCACGGCCGCGGCCAAGTGGCACGCGTCGTGGCGCTGGGCCTAGGGCGTCCAGAGGCCCTGAACTGCTGCGAGCTGCGCGGGGCCTGGGCGCCCCCGTGCCAGAGGTTCACGCAGCGCGTCGGCGGTCCCAAGACCTGGACATCAAATTTTGCGGTGAGTCTGGCGTGAGCTAGCGCGGCAGGATGCGGTGCGAACTACTGAACTGCATGCCGTCTATCAGCTGGCTTGCTGGCGCGTACGACGCCGTCCACCTGGGGGCCTCGGCTGGCCCCGAGGTGACCTCCCGACGGGTAACTCGCCCAGATCAGCAGGACCAGCCGCGTGGATCCTGGGCAGCCGGCGGTGCGGGGGGCTGGCAAGTTCCCCGCGGGCGGGGGCGCCTTTCCGACGTCGCCTCGTCAGAGCTTCGCAACTTCGCGAACAGGGCGGCGAGAGACGAGGCCGACCGCCCCACCGCCCTCGGCTGTGGCTGGGCGCTGGCCCTAAGTGGCCGCGGCGGCGGCTGCATCAATGATGGAGGAGGGGCTCTGGAGGCGGGCGGCCCACCTCGCGTCGGAGCGGACGACCGAGTTGGCGGCGGCGAGGCGGGCGGCGGCCGCGGGCGCAGGGGCAGCGGCAAAGGCGTGCCCGGCGAGCTCGCGGCTGCCGCCCCGCCAACGCGACGGTCGCATTGCCGGGGGCGACGCCGCCCCTGGGACTAGAAGCAGAGGCCGCGCGCTGCGGGGGGGCGTTCCCGATCCTTGCGCGCTCGAGTTGGACGCCGACATTGCCCCGCACCTCGGAGGGCGAAAGCGCCCGCGGGCGCGGCAGTTGGCGAACGACAATCCAGCTAGTTGCGCGGAGCTGAACGGCGCCCCCCCTCGGCGGCGCCCAGCGGGGCCACGCGCCGTCGCGTGGCCGAGCTTCAGCGCGAGACGCAGCGACGGGCCGCGCTCTTGACGGCAAGCTGGAGCGGTCTGGGCAGCGAGAACGACCCGCCGCGCAAGGCGATCTAGCGCGACCGCAACGGGGCCGAGGCGGCCACGCCCAGCTGGCCCGGGTGACGCGGGCCCCCATCTCCCACGCCTGGATGTCGATCCCGGAGAACCTCAGTGGCTCTCCGAGAACGTTAAGTATTCTGCCGCAGGCGGCGCGGATCCAGTTCGAGAGATTCGAGAACCAGGTGCTGCGTCTACACCGCGAGGCCGATGAAATTAACGCGCGATGCGGGCCAGTCTGCCCCCACATGGACCCCGCCCTGAAGCGCAAGATGCAGGCGCGCTTGGGGCAAGGTCGGCCGGACTCGGATGCCCGCCACTTGTCGCTGCCACGCGGGCATTGTCTTCGACCGGAAGAAAGGGGATCGCCAGCGATTGATTAACCCTCGACTGCCGCCCCGCCAACCGATCGATCAACCTCGACTGCCGCCCCGCCATCCGATTGATCGCGCATCAAGAGCCCACCCAGGGTCGACCTCGCGAGAGGAGATATGCTCAGCCGCGTCGAGCGGTGCGCTCCTCAGGGGGCCTCTGACCTCAGACCCCTCGGAGGAGGGCGGCGCCCTCGCTGGCCCGGACACCTGGCGCGGCGTGAGCGACGCGAAGAAGTGCTTCCATCGGGCGCTGCACGGCTTCTTCGGGCGCCCGCCGTTGCCGGCTGCGGAGCTGGGTCCGGGCTGGCTGGAGGGGTTGCGCCATTGGCGGACGCGCCGGTCTGCCCGCTGGCCCGGGCGCCCCCGATGGGGCAGGCCTGGTGTCGGCACAACGCCCAGATGGCCCCCGCCCCTTGCGAGGCCATGCCGATGTCGGACGTTGGGCCGCCCCTCATGCCAGGCGGACCCGGCGCCGCGGGCCGCCGCGCGCACGACGACTATAGAACAATCGTTGTAAATTATTGTGCTTCCGGGGCTCCCCATCGGAAGGCAATCCGTCAGGCTTTCGGACGGCTTCCACCTCGGGGCCCTAGATCACCATTTTTCGGTAGCGCGTTCGGTGCGGCGCGGTTGTTGCTGTCTCTCTGGAAAGAGACATACCATTATTCAGCGGCGGAGTGCGTGAGAGACTTCCGCTTATCGGCCAAGCTGGCCACCTCCCTCTCACAAGCCCTTTTGTCACCTACTGTGTTCCAGCATTTTTACATGATTGAAGAATCCTGAGCTTATCTGTCGCCAGTCGGCTACCGGCGCTCTGTGTTTGTGAACTTCGGCCTGGGCCCCAATTTGTCACGCGGGGCAGCCCCGCAGTTTGGCCGCGCTCTTTCCGGTCGCAGCGTCGAGTCTCCGGGGCCTTGCTCGCAACAAGTTATTCTTCCCTTCCAAAGGGGGAAAACAATAGCGCATGTTTGTGGGGGCCACGACGTTGCCCTGCCCTCATAAGCCTGTCGTGCCCGTTCCGAATATCAGCACGTGGCGCCAAGCTCCCGCCCTTTCTAACGGTTCTGTGGTACACATTCGAATTGCACCGCGAGCCAGCCCCACGGTTGGGCCACGTTCATTCAGTTCGCAGTGGGAACTATCCAGGGTTCGCAATAGAGTTCGCAATAGGTTATCTCATCGCCTCGGAAAACAGACACTTATGTATAATCAGTTTTACTCGCCTTTTCCTCCCCCCCGTGAGAGGCACGTGGAGGATAGTCAGTGGGCGAATGGGAGAGCAGGATGGAACAACTATGGGGGGGGGGTTCGGTCTCCTTCAACTCCACTTTCTCATATTTCGTCCTCTCCTGCTCTCCCCCCGTTGTCATTCCCCCCTTCGCGTTTTTTTACCTTCCCATGTTGTTCATGCCTTTTCACATCATGCTCCCCTCCATCCCCCCGCCTCCTCCACTTCCTACTCCTCCTCCTCATCCTTCCCTTCTTCTTCCGCCCCCCCGCACCCACGCACACACACACACACACACTCACAAACGCTCGCGAGTGAGCTCGGGAGTGATTGTGCGAGCAAACAGGAGGAAGGGAAAAGAGGGAGGGAACAGGACGGTGGATGGAGGAGGAGGGGACAGGTAGGCGGAGGAGGAGGAGGTGGAGGAGGAGGTGGAGGAGGAGGAGGGGGAAGAGGATGCAAGAGTAACCCCAATACGTATCAACGATGCTACAAAACGTCCTCCCGTCCCTCGTTCCCTCATGTCTCCTACATTTTCAGGCGTTCCATGTACCTGCCGCCTGTTTCCCTCTCATTGTCTGTGCGGCTTTTGTCCATCCGATCCTCTGGTTTTTGTGTCGCCGTTTTGAAGTTGCATCTCCACGGAATAGAGGTGCGGTTCTTGTTGGTTTGGCCTTCCAGTCCGCGGGTCTTGGGGTTTGGGGTTCGTTGCGTTGGACTGTTTTTCATGTCAAGCGCCCCCCATTGAAGGACAATCACACGATGGTCCTGCCCTTCAGACGACAGCCCCGTTTTGGAAAACAGATTATGCCTTCTTCGGGCGAGTTATTCGACATGCTACAGGATCACGAGAAGCCCAGACAGATTTTCCAGCGAAAGTCCCGTTTTAGAACAGGAACCGCCACCCATCCGTGTAGTTGTTGCGCAAGTTTACCGATCTGGTCGCTTCATTTCAGGAGGTCTAACGCAACCGACCTCACGCAACCGACTCCCATTCGCTCAAATGCGACACTTGCTCAATGCACCGGTCATTGAAGTCGATGGGCATCTCGTGCAAGAGCCCGATTTTGATGACGAGCCGCCCTCCGTCCGTATAGCCTTCCTACAACTTCCATGTGTAGTAATTCTCGATGGGTAAGTCTCCAGCGAGAGCCCCACTTTGAACATGAGCCGGCCTCCACCCGTGTAACGGCTGCACAACATTGCAAACAGTTTAGTCAGTGAAATGTGTCGATGTCCGAGGCCGAAGCATTGATTCGACATTGCTTGGGGCTGCATCCCTCGCAATATTTCGAGACGAATGTGCGCGGCGCTGAGGTGAGAGACCTGTGCTGAAGAGGGGGCCAGCCGTCACCCGTGGCATTGGTGCAAGTTTTTCAGTACGAGTGCGCGCGGCGTTCAAGCGACAGTGCCGCTTTTCCCCCCTAGGTGTTTCCTCCGGATTTCTTATGTTTCCCCAATTCGGCTTTGCCTATGGCGGTCTCGCCTGTTTGTGAAGAGAACCAGTGGGTGGGGTGCCTGGCTGGCCGGCGTTCCGTAGGTTCTGTGGTCGTTGCTCCTTGGTTCCATGGTCTTGGTGTTTTGGTTCCTTGGTTCCTTGGTCTTGGTTCCTTGTGTCTTGGTTCCTTGGGCCCTTGGTACTGGTTCCTTGGCCCCTTGGTGTTGGTTGCTTGGTTCCTTGATGTTTGTTCCCTATTTCATAACTATTGGTTCCTTGATTTCTTTTTCTTGGTTCCCGAATTCCTCGCCGCGCAATGATATGTAGTGCCAAGCACTTCCAGGCAATCCAAAGCAACGCCAAGCAAGGCCATTCCATGTGCCGAGCAGCATGCCAAGCCATGCGCCCATGCGAAGGGAAATTGTCCTTGGCTCCTGGTTCCTCGGCTCCTGGGTTCCTTGGTCCTGGTTCCATGGTCTTGGCTCATTGGTCTTAGTTCCTTGGTTCTTGGCCTTGGTTCCTCGGCTGTTGCTGCTCGTTGCTTGCCACCACGCCACGCAATGCTAAGCAACACCAAACGGTGCCGCGCAATCGCAATGCCAGGGAATGCCAGACAATGTTGAGCAATACGCCAAGCATTAGGCCCAGCAGTGCCAAGGAACGTTCCCATGTAATAACAAACTTGCCCCTAATTCTGACCACGCCGAGCTCAGGGAACGGACGCTCCCATTTACGCAATGTTGAAAACGCCGATGTTTCGGAATCGTAGCGTGTTTCTTACCGACGCGCATGTTGGTGCGACAGGGAGGGGCTATGTGTAAGGGGCACGGATGGAAGGGGGGCGGAGGGTGGAGGGGAAGGAGCGTGTGGGAGAAGGAGGGAGGAGGGGGGGAAGGAGGAAAGAAGGAGGAGGGAGGAAGGAGGTGGGAAGTCGTGAAGGCGGCTTTCCCTCGCAACCTCTCTTCCTAATATGATGGCACTCGTGCGCTTCGCTTCGCACTGCTCTCGCAGGACCCGGTGCCAGCACCTGATGCACCGCGACTGCCTCGGTCGGTGGCTGCAGGCGCCTGTCCTTTCTGTGTCTGGTGCCGTCTTCTTCCGCCCGTTGTCATTCTAGTTCAAGATGCATCTCTCTTCGGGTCCTCCCACGGATACCGCTGATCCACGGCTGGACAATCCAGCGGTTTCCACCCCAAGTCCTGTTCAAGTTCAGGCAATCCATATCCCAAAACTTGGTTGCAGCCAGGCGGCTCATATCTCACAGCGCTGCTCCTCGTCGTGATATCGCTGGCATGCGAGGAGCTGGGAATATGAAGACAAGGAAAAATCAGGATCACTTTTTTTTCCGCGACACCCGCCGTGCAACGACGAAGCGGAGGAGGAGGAGGAGGAGGAGGAGCAGAAAGAGAAGGAGGAGCAGCAGGAGCAGCAGGAGGAGGAGGAGGAGAAGGAGGACGGGGAGAGGGTTTGGGGAGGAGGATGAGGAAGAGGAGGAGGAGGAGGAGGAGGAGGAGGAGGAGGAGGAGGAAGAGGAGGAGCAGGAGGAGGACGAGGACGAGGAGGATGATGAGGATGAGGAGGCTTTAGGACCAGTCCTACGCGCCGCCGAGTGAAAAGGGGGGGATCAGAACTACAGACCTCTTGCGGTTATCGCTGGGCAGCAAAAACAGGCTCCTGGCACCACGCGGTCGCACATGTTCCCACGCCCCCGACGTCATGTTTTTTTTCACAGCGTAGACTTCCAGAGGTCTCGACCCATTCTCCGGGACCGGTCTTTCATCCTGAGTCGTTTGTTGATAACCCCGAGGGCCGGTGAGGGCCCCCAGGGGCTAAACACAGCGAAAAACCTGCCGTCGTGATTTTTTCATCACTTCAGGAGGAGCAGGAGGAGGAGGGAGGAGGAGGAGGAGGAGGAGGAGGATGAGAAGAAGGAGGAGGGGAGAGGGTTGGGGTGAGGAGGAGGAGGAGGAGGAGGAGGAGGAGGAGGAGGAGGAGCAGGAGGCCCTCCGATGGCTCATCCCTCGCCCTCCGCAGCCATTCGGGCTCCGGCGTGGCGAGGCAGCCGCGCTTGCTGCTGGCCTCTTCGGCATCGGAGGGCTGAGGCGCCTCTGGTCGGGCGCTGCGCGCTCGCCCCGGGCACCTCACCAGGGCGCTGGTCTTGCAGGGCGCGCGCGGGGGCGCAGGGCGGCAGCTATGAGCACCGCCAGGAGAGACCTGCTGCATGAGATCGAGCTGGAGGTGCAGAAGAAGTGGGAGGAGTCCTTCGGCCGTCTGGGGGTCTGGGGGGGCCCTAACGCCTGGTTCCGGCCAGCAAGACAGGCGGGCAGGTTCGAGGTTCTGGATTCGGCCAGTGGTTAGAAACCTTTCTAGGCTTTCGGGTGCCGTCTCGTGGCCCCGGGACCGTGAAAAACGAACCAGGGGGGAACAGAATTGCACCAGATGGACCCCGGGAGAGGGACCGATTTTGAGTGGATTTGGCGTCGTGCCCCCCCCTGAGATTTTCTGGTATCCCATCCAGTCCAGACCCCCTGGCAGCCTCCATAAGGAGTCGAAGATTTTCGAGACCGATGCTGGGTCGACCGAGGGGACGTCGGATGAGAAGTTCATGTGCACCTTCCCTTACCCGTACATGAACGGGGCGCTCCACATCGGCCATGGCTATTCCCTGACAAAGGCAATGTTTGCCGCTCATTTCCATCGCCTCCTGGGAAAGAAGGTCCTGTTCCCCTTCGGCTTCCACTGCACAGGAATGCCGATTCAGGCAGCAGCCAACAAGCTGAAGAAAGAGTTGGCCGCATATGGATCCCCAATACCGACGTTCCCTGCTGGCCGTCCTGCCCCAGAGGAAAACGCGAAGGGCGAGATCGTTATCACCGATGACGGCGTGAGTTTGGTGTGGAAGCAGCCTGCTGCAACGGGCTCGCTCACTGTGAAGGCGTACAAAGTCTTGATGAAAGCAGGCGACGCCGAGTTCCGAGAAGTGAAAGTCGTGCCACCGCCCGAGAATGGCAAGGCAAAGGCCACTGTGCCCATTGAGGACGGCGGCTGTGTGTACAAGATTCTGACGGAGCTGTCCGACGGCTCATACGCCCCGGAGAGCAAGGAGAGCGACGCAGTGGAGGTCGGCGCCGCCCCGAAGGACACCAAGAAACCCGCTGCTGGCCAAGCTGGAGCGCCGGTCAAGAGGGTGGCTAAGAAGGTCGCCGCGAAAAGCGGGGATGCGGCCTTCCAGTTCGAGATCTTGCTTGCAATGGGCCTGAAGAAGGAGGACCTGCACACCTTCGTGGACCCGTTGCACTGGCTCAAATTCTTCCCTCCGATGGGCATGCGCGACCTGAAGAGGTTCGGGGTGCCCGTGGATTTCCGGCGGTCTTTCATCACCACGTCTGTCAATCCGTATTACGATTCTTTCATACGGTGGCAGTTCGGCCATTTGAAGAAGAAGGAGAAGATCGGTTTCGGCAAGCGCCCCACAATCTACAGCGAGGTCGACCAGCAGGCCTGCATGGACCACGACCGCGCCGAGGGCGAAGGTGTTGCGCCGCAGGAGTACACTGCCATAAAGATTGGGCTTCTTGAGATGCCAACCTCCATGGAGGCTGTCAAGGGCAAGAAGGTTTTCTTGCTGGCGGCGACGCTGAGGGCAGAGACCATGCCAGGCCAGACAAACTGCTGGATTCTACCGGAGGGAACGTACGGCTGTTTCAAGGCGCCGAAGGAAGGCGAGGTGTACGTCTGCTCGGAGAGGGCCGCGAGGAACATGAGCTTTCAAGATATCCTGTTGCCGTGGGGTAAGCCAGAGCTCCTGTGCAAGGTTCAGGGCAAGGACCTCATCGGTTGCAAGGTGGAGATGCCCACGAGCAAGTATCCTGTCGCGCATTTGTTGCCTCTGCTCACCATCAAGATGGACAAAGGCACGGGCATCGTCACCAGCGTACCCAGCGACTCTCCAGACGACTACGCGGCGTTCATGGACCTCATGAAGCCAGCGAAGCGGGAGTTCCATGGTGTGAAGGCTGAGTGGGTTGAGCCATTCGAGTTGGTTCCGATCATCTCTGTCGAGATTGATGGTGAGGTGCAGACGGTCGCGGCCAAGTACATGTGCGAGAAGCTTGGAGTCCAGTCCCAGAAGGACAAGGAGAAACTCCTCGAGGCACACGACGTCTGCTACAAGCTGGGCTTCGACAAAGGTACGATGATTGCGGGCCCTTTCAAAGGGATGGCTGTCAAGAAGGCCAAGTTCGAGTTCCGCAAGCAGATGGTGGACGCAGACCAAGCTTTCATCTATTCGGAGCCAGAAAAGCAGGTCATCGGCAGGAGCGGGGACGAGTGCGTTGTTGCAGGGATCGACCAGTGGTACTTGAAGTATGGCCAGGAGGAGTGGCGGAAGCAGATCGAGGACCACGTCCGCAGCGACAATTTCTGCGCCTACAACGACAGAATCAAAGAATCTTTCGCCGAAGCAATCAACTGGCTGAAAGAGTGGGCCTGCAGTCGTTCGTTTGGACTCGGCACCCGAGTGCCGTGGGACGAACAGTTTGTGATCGAGTCCCTGTCGGACAGCACGATCTACATGGCCTACTACACAGTTGCGCATTTTCTTCAAGGGAACCTGGACGGCACGGAGGGCACGAGCGAGAAGATCGAGCCCGCGGATTTGACACAGGACGTTTGGGACTACGTTTTCCTCGACGGCACGCTGCCGGCAGACTCCAAGATCCCCAAAGGGACCCTGGAGAAAATGCGCAAGGAGTTCCGATTCTGGTATCCGATGGACCTGCGAGTTTCTGGCAAGGACCTGATCCAGAACCACCTGACGATGGCTCTGTACAACCACGCCTGCGTCTGGGAGAAGGAGCCAGAAATGTGGCCGCGCAGCATCTTCTGCAACGGCTGGCTCCTGGTGAACAACGAGAAGATGTCCAAGTCGAAGGGCAATTTCTTCACGTTGACGGACATCGTCAACAAGTACACGGCGGATACGGTCCGGTTGGCGATGGCGAGTGCCGGAGACACCCTTGAGCCCGCGAATTTCGACGAGACGGTCGCCAACAAGGCGTTGCTGTTCATGCCACCCTTCCTGGAAAACTTAAAGGCGGTCGCCAGCGGCAGTGAGAAGCTCGACGAGAGCGAAGATTGTGGGCGCTTCGTGGACCGCTGGTTCGCGAACACCATGAACCGACTGGTCGAGGAGACCAAGGAGTTCTACGCCAAGATGTACTACCGCGAGGCCTGCCGGACGGCGTTCTACGAGTTCAGTGGGAGTTTCGATCAGTACCGCGACATCTGCAAGTCTGGGAAGATTCTTCCGAACAAGGTTCGGGGAAACGTAGGACTCGATTGTGTCGGGATTCGAATGCGCCCCCACTTTTCAATGGTCCTGGCAGGGATTCTGACGGCCCAGGTTTCACGAGGTGCTTGCAGCGGGAGTTCGCAACAAATTTCAGGTTGGGCCCCGTCATGCTTCCGACGGCCAAGTGAGACACACTCGAGCCCCCACGACTCGAGCTCTACGGTCTGGAATTGTTGGTCAGAGTGCCGCGCCGCCGCGTCTGGCCCATCACTCCTCGGCGCACCACGCTATCAATGTCCCAGTCCCCAGTCCCCAAGCGTCAACGCCCTAAGCCTGTCCCGAGCCTCCCGCCCCGCGGAGCGGAGCGGCACGCTGTCTGCTCGCAAGGCACAGCGTGTCGCCGAGGCCGCTGCCGCGACACTCCGAAAGGGTAAAATGGACAGACACCGCGAAGATCGTCGACCTCTGCTACGAGGCTCTGCACCTGGAACCTGTGTCTGGTTCTTCGACTCGTGTGTGTGTGTGTCTCCTGGGGCCCCTTTGCCCATGTCTCCCCGCAAGGCTCTGACCCTGAGGTACCTGGAGTGGCAGATGATCATCCTCTCCCCCATCACCCCGCACTTCTGCGAGCACGGGTGGGGCCTCCTGGGCAAGGCGGGCTCCGTGCTCGATGCCCGCTGGCCCACCCCGACGGCCGCCGTGGACCCGGCACTGGTCGCCCAGGGCAGGTACATGTACGAAAAGGTTTGAGGGAGAGAAAACGCCATAAACATTAACGTTTGGCGCTCCGCGCTGATTCCTTGGATCCGCGAGGGCCCCCCCCCCCGGCGGCGCCTCCGGCGCCGCCCCCGGTGCGCTCCGCGCGCCAGGGAAGGGGGTCCGGCGTAGATCCAAGAATCCGCGCGGAGCGCCGTATGTGCATGGCGTTGTTATTTTTCTTCTTCTAAAGGTGCCGCACGACTTCATCAAGCTCCAGGACCGGGCCGCACGAAAAATCAGAAGAGGAGAAAGTGCCGATAATTTCCGCTACGCTTGCCTCGTAGAGCCTCCTGGGAGGCCCCCGTCACCACCGCTGGACTTGCTCCGAGATTATGTGATCAGAGTGCACCCCTGGAGAGGTCTGAGGAGCAGCGGTACAGTGCCTTTTGGCTTCCCCAAAAATCGGAATGAGAAAGTCTAGGCTTCCTAGATGGGGTCGGAGTAGATGGGGTCGGAGGATCGCGCCGCATCGCCGATGCATCGGCGATGCATCGGCGATGCGACTCGATATGGGGCTCGATTTTCTCCACGCCGACGTCGCGGATGTATCGCCGACGTCGCCAGTGCATGGCCGACGCATCGCCGATGCATCGGCGATGCATCGCCGATGTATCGGCGATGCGGCGCGATCCTCAGACCCCGTCTACTCGGACCCCATCTGGGAGGCTTGTAAATTGGGAAAGGAGGGGGGGACGAAATATGTTGCCAGGCGCTGCCCACGGTGCACGGACGCACCTTTCTAGCGCCGAAAGAGGCGGCGGGAGAACCAGCTCCCCAGGCGTCTCTTCACTACCCTTGAGTCGGGCCCGAACCGCTACAGGAGGAACATTCAAAAATGGTAAAAAGAATAGTCTGGGGGCGATTTCTGTGGCATGTTTTCATTATTTTTGGCGTATGTTTGACTACCTCTTATTATTCGTCCAGAATCCGCCTGTAGGGGGACAGGCCCGACCTAACACCAACCCCCCTTGGCCCAACAGGAGAAGGCGGAGAAGTCCAGCAAGCCTCCGGGCAAGGCCGTCTCTTCCACCGTGTACGTGGCGAAGGAGTACCCCGAGTGGAAGCTGAGCGTTCTGGCGAAGATGCGGGCGAGGCTGTCGCTCGGAGAGTTGCCGCTCATCTCCCAGGAGGAGCTGCAGAAGGACGACCTGGCGAAGGCGCAGTGGAAGGCCGTCATGCAGGAGCTCATGCAGGATGCCTCGCTGAAGCCGGTGTCCAAGCACGTCGGACCGTTTGCGGCCTTCAAGCGCGACGAGGCCGTGCAGTTCGGGGCGTCGGCCCTGGAGGCCAGCGTGCCCTTCGACGAGCTCGCCCTGCTGAAGGAGAATGTGGAGTATCTCAAGGATTGGCGGCGCGCGCAAGGGGGTAGGGGGGAGCGGGTAAAACGTCTTAGAAGGAGGCTCTTCCTTAGAAGGCGCCGGCCCTGCATCGATAGGCAGGCAAGGCCCGCGCCTTCTAAGAAGCAGGGGTGCTTCTGAGAAGCCTTCCCCCCTCTCCCTACCCCCCTCTGCGCGTGGCTTGAAGGACAAGCTGAAGGTCGACATGACGGTGATCCTGGTCGAAGACTGCACGGATGCGGCGCACAAGGATGCGGCGGCGACCGCGCAGCCCGGCGCACCCGCCATCAAGTACACCGTCGAGGCTGGCGGCAGCGGCTACCCGAAGGGGGCATGAGGCCGACCGCCGCCGACGCCACCCGGCTCGCGGCCGTCCGTCCCCTCCGGCAAGGCCATGCCACTTCCTCGCTGAGATCAGCCTGGCGGGGGAAGGCGCCTCCCAAGTTTTGAAACCTAGCCTCACACGTGTTGGGTGTATGGAGCTGCGCATGGAGACTCCATTGCCAGCCTCTTTTCACAGCGTCTCCCATCCGAGCCATGCCGTTGCCGACTACACCTTTATTCCTCTGCGTGGCCTCATTGTTGCCTGGTCCTTGTGAGTCGCCGTCGAGGACAGCTCCATGGAACTGCCGGCTTGTAGTGCCCGTGGACAGCGTTAGGATGCGAGGTGTTGCTACTCCTCCCTCATACTCCCTCGTCCTTCGACGCATTCGATGGAAAAAGGGGGAGGGAGGAGGGGCAAGCCAGTGGCCAGACCCTTTCCCACATGATCCAAAAGAGAAGGATCGAGCCCAACCCCACACAACCTATCCTCCCCTCCCCCAGGGGCGCGCCTGCAAGTCCGCCGCGCGGCATTCGGACCCTCCTCTCCCCCCCCCCACACACACACTCCTCCCTCCTCCTCCACCTCCTCCTCCTCCTCCTCCTCCTCCTCCTTTCTCTCCTCCTCCTTTCTCTCCTCCTCCTCTCTTCTCCTCCTTCTCCTCCTTCTCCTCCTCTTCCTCCTCCCCCTCCTGTCTCTCCTCCTCCTGTCTCTCCTCCTCCTCCTCCTCCTCCTCCTCCTCCTCCTCCTCCTCCTCCTCCCTCCTCCTCCCCCCTCGCTCCCCGACCCTCCCTGCCATCCCTCCCTGCCTCCCCCCCGCGAGCCTCGAGCGGAGGCCAGCCACTACTGCCCGCTCTGCCGCGCTGACGTGGAGGAGCCGGGCGAGGCGGAGTACCCCTGAGCCGTCGCGGGTGCGGGGCGCTCGGTGCCCCTGCGCGCCTCAAGCGCGGGGGGCTCCCCGCCGCGCGCACTCCTCGCGGTCGCCCCCTCCTCCTCCTCCTCCTCCTCCGCCTCCTCCTCCTCCTTCTTCCTTACTCCCTGCGGTCGTCCCCGCCCGCCCTCCTCGCAGTCGCCCTCCTCGCGGTCGTCCCCGCCCGCCTTCATCGCGGTCGTCCGCCTCGCTGTCGGCCTCCCCGCCCCGCCCTCCACCGCGGCCCTCCTCGAGGGGAGGAGGAGGGGAGGAGGGGAAGGGGGAGGGGAGGAGGGGAAGGGGGAGGGGGTAAGCCAGGTGCGCGTGCGACGCGCCACTCCGACATCCTGCCCCTTCCACCCATCCCTTCCCTTCCCGCTGCGCTGGTGTTTCTTCTCCATCCGCCGACGGGCATCCCGGCGGGGATCTGGACCCCCCCAATTACCCCACCGTGTGATGTGCAATCAGAAGGGGAGTTGCGTAGGTATATTCATTGGAGGAGGAGGAGGAGGAGGAGGAGGAGGAGGAGGAGGAGGAGGAGGAAGAGAGGAGGAGGAGGAGTACCAGAGTGACTCCAAAACGCATAGGCGCTGCTGCAGCACATCCTCCCGTCTAGCGTCCGTAGCGTCAGCGTCAATGACGAGGGGAGATTGGAAGGAGGAGGAGGAGGAGGAGGAGGAGGAGGAGGAGGAGGAGGAGGAGGAGGAGTCGGCCCCCCAATGGAGGGCACGGAATACCGCCAAGGCGAGATCCGTGCGAGGCAGGGGCCTAGGGTCGGTGGTCGTCCAGGATCTCTTGCTTCAGGTTCCCCGATGAGGGTCTCATGCTTCTGTTTGTGCCCTGGGCGTGGCCGCTTGGTGAACCCACCGACCCTAGTACCCCCGAGCTCCAGTAGCAACCCTAGCCTGGAGGGTATCCTGACCTCCCCCCTCCGTCCTCGAGCGAGTATGCGAAGACATGTGAGAGCATAGCGATGTCGTGTCGTCTCTCTGTCTCGTCCCTCAGCCGAGCGAACTGCCTGCGAGTGGCCGCGCACGCTTGCCGCCGCCGCCCGCTGGCCATACAGCGGCTTCAGTCTTCCTAAACCGCGCGCCTGGAGGGTCCGTAGCGATGGAAACAACAGGAGGAGGAGGCGGAGGAGGAGGAGGCAAGGAGGAGGAGGAGGAGGAGGAGGAGGAGGAGGAGGAGGAAGGAGGAGGAGGAGGAGGAGGAGGATTGGGAAGGGGGGGAGGACGAGGAGCAGCAGCAGCAGCAGCAGCAGGCGAGGCAGAGACGAGGAGGCCCTTGCGGTGGAGGCGGCTCGATGGGGCAGGGCGCCCGGAGGGACAACAAAACAATCGGGCAGGCAGAGGCAAGCAGGGCGACGGGAGGCGACTCGGCAGGGGCCCCGAAGGCGGCCAGAGCGCAGACCACCTGCCCGGCAGCCGAGCGCGCCACGCCTCGGCACCGGGCCCCCAGAGCCCGGCGCGGGCGCCGAGCCGAGCCCGGCAAGCGGGAGGGGAGGAGATTCGCGGGGCACGGAGGCGAGGGGGGAGGAGGAGGAGGAGGAGGAGGAGGAGGAGGAGGAGGAGGAGGGAGGAGGGAGGAGGAGGAGGAGGAGGAGGGGGCGAGGGGGGGGAGGGAGGAGGAGGAGGAGGAGGAGGAGGAGGAGGAGGAGGAGGAGGAGGAGAAGGGCGAGGGGTGGAGGAGGAGGAGGAAGGAGGAGGAGGAGGAGGAGGAGGAGGAGAGAAAGGAGGAGGAGGAGGAGGAGGAGGAGGAGGAGGAGGAGGAGGACGAGGAGGACGAGGAGGACGAGGAGGACGAGGACGAAGAGCGCCACATGCGGACGCGTAAGGTCTGGCCAACGTAAAAAGGAGGACGAGGAGGAGGAGGACGAGGAGGAGGAGGAGGAAGAGGAGGAGGAGGAGGAGGCCTCTCCATTACCCCCTGCGCTCGCTGCCAGCCCTGGGCCTCGATCCCGTGTATGCAGGGCGCGTTTCTCACGTACAGTGGGGGCCCATGCCTAGAAACACCCTTCTTGCCTCCAGGGTCCCTTCGTTTCTTGGGCTTCGATCGCTTGGCCGTGGAAAGCGTGGCGCTCCCACGCCAAATATCGATGGACGCCCTGGGGTCTCAGGGTTGGGCTTCTTGTGGAAGGTTTCCTGTGGACGGGCCTCCACTGTGTGCCGCGCGCGGAGCGTATCCGTGCGACCGTGTGTCCGCGGGGCCGCGCTCCAGAATGCAGACCGCGACGGCGTGGATGTGTCGGAGGTGGACAGAACCCCCAACAGTGACACGTCGAATAGTGAATTGTCCGTTTTCGGTTCTCGAGAGGGCACCGTGGCCGTCATTTTCCGGGCTTGCGCCCGCCAGGCTTGGGCCTCAGGTCGTTTTCTTTAAACCACGTTCTACTAAAGGGGGGTCTGTCCAACCCCGAATGTGGACACGTTCGCCGCTCGTGAAGCACAGGACAGGAAGCCAGCAGCACGCTCCACAGTCTCGTGCACCCAGAGGGGCCGACTGACGGTTTCGATTCAGACGCGGCATCCGTCGGGGGCGGAAAAGAGGGGGGTGATGACTAGGGGGGGTGGCTATCATGGCGGGGGCCATGATATTTCCCCAGATTTCATGGCGCCTCTTCTTATGTCAATACGTCCCTGCCCCCCCCCCCCCCCGCTGGGCCGCGCACATGCTGCGGGTCATCATTTGCACCCCCCCCCTCTTGGACACCCCCCTCTTGGCCGCTCCCGAATCCGCTTTCGGCCTGAGATTGCGTAGTGTGGGTGCGGCTGTGGGGAGATACAGGTTCGCTCCTGGAAGAAAAATTGCAGAACGACGCGAGCTCCAACCAGTGCCCTGACCCTGTGCTACGCCTGTGCACCACGGGAGCAATTCCAGAGAGTGCGAGGCGCTGTCGCGCTTCTACAAGCCTTGGGAGAGCACCGCTCCAGTTTTGTGTTTCTGTTACTTCAGATCTCCACGCGCCCGACCTCCAGTTGTCGTGAAACGAATGTGGACGGCTGTTTCCCAAGGTTGAGCCCAGGAGGCTAGCCCCTGGCCCCGGTCACGACAAATACCCACGACGCACACGTTCGAATATGGAGCCAGAGGGGATCAAAGCGAGATAGTTTCAGGACCTGGACCGTAGCACATGGCGACTCCGAGTCACAACTGTGCAATCTCAAACTTGGCCCCCCAGGCCCTTCTGCTCCCGCTTGGGGCAGGCAGGACGGCTTCCTGAACCTGGGGTGCCCGGCATTGTGGCGCTCGCACGCCACGCCCCAGTGGTCAACAGCTGCAGGCCCGAGGCCCGACGCGCCGAAGGGGCGTGACTGCACCAACGGTTGATGGACAGAGTCTTGTGTGTTATCATATGATTTCCCCAACCATCCTGTGGTGTTGGGTCCTCGTTTTGAAGAGACAGCGCCCCGCGTTATTCTTCTTCCTTCATTCCCTCCTCCCCCTCCTCCTCCCCCTCCTCCGTAGCCGTTTTGGCTCAAGATGATTCCGCCCCGTGGCAGAGCACGGAGACCCTTGGTCCAGGGACAGCTAAGGACTTGCGTTCATATCCCCGCCTTCCACTTCCCCTGGTGGTCGAGCTTCATATTCGGCTCAGCGTTCGCCCGCTGCTGCCTCCACGCGCAATCGACCGAGGCTGGCGCGGGCCTCAGTCACACGTAATGGGAATCAACGGCGCTGCAGCACCACCGGCCGCAACCGCGGGCAAGAGTGAAACAGATGGGGCCGAACGGCAACAGGACCCTTGGCATGAAGGCGCCACACTGTTCGCAAGGCCCAAATTCGCGGTGTTGGACCTACCCGCTCACGTTCGAAAGCAGCTGGAGGAGACCATGGCCGCCCAACTCGCCGACGCCAGCGCCAAATTCGAAGCCACAACACGTGCCGTCACGGCACAAGCCAGCCAAGACTTCGTCGCCTCCATCACGAGGATCACGTCCGAGCTCAGCCAACGTCACGCAGCCACCGAACGCAGCATTTACAGCGTCACGCAGCGCACCAACGACCTCGAGAAGCATAATGTCGAACTCAAGACCGCCGTCGCCAAGCTTGAAGCCATCGTCACAGCCGCAGAAGCACGGGCACCCGCGCTCAACCTCGAGGGCCTCGGCACGCGGGACAGAGACCCCGACCCTACAACGCTCTGGTGCAGCAGCCCGCAGGAGTTCAACCAGCCCGAGCTCGAGCGCGCCCTCGCAGAATGGTTCGCCAAAGCCGAAATCACCAAAGACATGGTCATATTTAACACCGTCGGCCCCGCCAAGCGTCACTCGTTCCAGGTCAGCGGCGGCATCGTCGTGGCAGAACCGCGTGCTCAGCGTCTCCACAGTGCTCTCCGCAACGTAAAAAAATGGCGCAGGTTTGCTATCGTTCTGGGCAACATTGTAAATGTTCCTCGATATGCATCAGCAGACAAAAGCCCGAAAGCCGTTCGCACAAACATTCAAGTCAAACGCTTCGCCAAAATCATGCAGAACGCCATGCCCGACGTCGACCTCCACACGCACAGGGTTCTGGGTTACATAGCTAATCGTGGGGACGTTCTGGTTCGTTTGCTCATCGGCGCCCATGCTGACGCGCTCACCAGGCTTCAGTGGTCTAACGCCGCCATGGACCGCGGCTTCCCCGAAGACAAACAGCGACAGATCAACGCCGAGTTCGCCTCCAACTTCGCGGACGCGTGCAAACCGTTCCACTCGCCCGTGATGGTCCACGATATTCCCGTCACCAACGCTGGCGGCATCGGCTTCTTCGTCCCGTACGACCAGAGAGAACGTCAGCTTTCACCTGAACATCGGTCTCAGACCAGGTTCGAGGTCACCATCCATGGCCGCGCCGCTTGGCAGCGCGTCGCGGATGCCGGCCTCCAGTGCGAAGTCACCATCCTCAACATCCACAACTGAAGCCTCACGCCAGCCGACCGTCTCCACCTTCGCGACCAATGGCAAGCCCTCCTGCAACATGATGGCGAACAGCCTCAACATCGCCTCTTCATGGTCGCGGGTGACTTCGATGTATCCGAGTTCCCCCCGAAGTCCTTCAGTGTCCCCGTCGACTCCAACACCGCCGCTGCGCAGAGATACCAGTGCCAGCCTGTCTTCTGGCGCTCGCTGTTTCGTGACATGTTCGAGATCACATCCACGTCTACGACGCGCAGAGCCGTAGGCATCATGAGTGAATCAACGATCGACCGCTGCTTCATCAACCTCCCGAGCCACCTCATGCCCCTCATGGGGGCCATTTACGTCGCCGACGACGCCCCCCTCGAGAACGCCAGGGGCCCGAGTAGCGACCACAAGATCATGCGCCTCCGCGCCCGCCTCCGCAAGCCCAAGCCAGCCGCCGAGCGCGGCCCCCCCGCCTGCATCTTCGACACGGACCACTACAAGCATCACATCAAAAAGATCTTCGCCACCAACGACATGACGCCGCTCACTCCGATTGCTAGATGGCGCACTCTCAAGGTTGCGATGCGCGTCGCTCCCGCCCGCGCACGCGATGCGCTCGCCAAGATTCCCGCTGCCGAGATGAAGTCCCAGACTGCGAGCGTCTCCAAGGAGACCCGCGCCATCTCGCCTGCGCAGTCTGCCACCAGAACGCCCCTCTCGCGAGGGCGCTTTTCGAGAACACCGAGATTGGGTACCTTCACCTGAAGATCGACGGCAACACGGTCAGCATCAACGACGTGAACTCGTTCTCCTCGACCGCGGACGCCACGCGCGCCAGCCTCAGCGATGAGCGCAGAGCGCACTCAGCGGCCCGCTCGCGCGCTGCCTTTGCCGCCAACAACGATCCCCTCGGCCAGAAGTGGCGCCGGCGCGCCAAGCGAGAAGGTTGCCGCGGCGAACTCTGGAAACCGTTTTCCAAGCGCCTCGTGCTGACTGGCATTGAGTTCATCGTCGGCAACTCGTCCAACGTCCTTGCACGCCCCGCCGCCATGCGCCAGGCAATCATGCGCCACTGGGCCCCCGTGTTCGCCGAGAAGCACGTGGGCGAGAAGCGTCTCACCGACTACCTCGACTCTGTCTTCCCCCGGCGCCAGCGAGCAGATCCATCGCTCCCCGACGAGAAGGCAGCGCGCCTTGCTGGGGATTCAGCACCTGGCCCCGACGGTCTCCCACACTGAGTGCGGCTCCGCGCGCCCGACAGCTTCGACGCCCTCGCCAACGCATGCTGCGATATCGCCGCCAATCACGACGTCCCGCACGACCTGAACTTCTCACTCATGGCCACGTTGCCGAAAGGCGACGCGCCATCAGGCAGTCCGGAGCGCGCGCGCTCCCATGATTGCCTTCGCCCGCTTTCAATGAAGAGCTCGGGCGTGAAGCTGCTGGCCGCCAACCGCCAGCTCCGCGCCCTTGCAGCCCAGACGCCCCCCGAGCAGCAGGGCTTCGTCAAGGGCCGCCAGTTTATGAACAACGTCGTCGTGGATGCCGCCTCGCGTCGACGCAGCCTTTCCCCGTCAGCTTCCTCAGACATGCCCGTGGTCGTCAGCATGGGCATCGCAGCCGCGCTTCCCAGCCTTGGCCACCACTGGATGTGGAACGTTTTCGAGTGCTGGGGCATCCACGGCCGCGTGCTGCGCTTGATCCAGGTGCGCTACGTCTGGCCCGTCTCGTTCCTCGACATGGGAGGAGAACTTCGCCCACTGCCTGATCGCTGCGTCGGGCGATGCTCAGGGGTGCCCCTTGAGCGGCGCGATCTGGGCGCTCGTCATCGACCCCGTCATCATCGCCAACAGCCGCGATGTCAACGCCATCCACCGCGGGCCCATCAGCTCCTGCGCCGACGACCTCGGCATCATTCTCGCTGGGCTGGCCGACATCAGCGCGCTTGCCCCCCCCCCCACACACACACACGCACACACACACACGCGTGATCGCAGCCGAGACCCCAGCAGGCCTCCAGCTCGAGGCCAAGAAGCGCGTCGCCGCCCCGACCCGGGCCCTCCCGTCGCAAGACCTCGTAGCCGAGATGCGACGCGTCCTCGCGGCTGCTCACGCCCCATGGTTCAACTTCAAGATGAAATCCAAAGCCCGCTACCTTGGCTTCTACGTGGGCCCAGGCGCCGCGCTGGCTGACCAATGGCGCGGCCCCACAGTGAAATGGTGGGACCGCGCGGAGAAGCTCGTCGCCTCGCACGCCCCCATCCAGCAAATCATGATGCTGTACAACGCCGCCGCCGTCACGCGCCTGGGCTACGTCGGCCAGCTCTTCGAACCGCCCGAGGGCATCCTGCAGAAGGAGCTGCAGGCCATCAACAAGCTGCTGCGCGTCGCCCTCTCCAGCTTCGCCAAGTCCGACGTTCTCGCGACGTCGGTCTGGACGAACGCGGAGGCCCCCATCGGCATCGAGAACAACCTGGCCGCCACCCTCTGGAGAACGGCGTCTACCACTGTGACAAAGTGGAGACGCGCACATCGCGAACTTTGCGACACCGCCTACGACCAGCTTCCCGTCACCACCGCACGGCAAGGCGCGTGGTGCAACGACTGCTGGGATATCAAGACCGCCATCGTCCAGCGCTTCGAGGGGGTCACCAACTCCACCTTCTTCGCCGGCTGCAAAAGGTCACATCTCAAACGCCTGACGCGCGCTGCTGGGCCCCGACCCCGCGCTCGTGCCGCCGCGATCGCCAGCCGCAAGCGCGCCGCCAGTGCAGGACAGCAAGACATTCTTCAACGCCACGCCCCTCGCCTATCTCAACAACCCGATCGCCATCAAAATCGCAATCTTGCCAAGATTACGCCGCAGAAAGCCTACATGAAGTCGCTGAACGAGCAGCTCTACGTGGACACCATGCCTGACACCATCAAGCGCCGCCTGATCGCGTGGTACCTTATACTGGATCCTTTTCGCCGGCTTACATGCGAATCGCCATCTGGACCGCGACGCGAAGCTGAACGAGCCCAAGAGCGTCTTCTGAACAGGGCGCGCTCATGGGCCGCGCATTGCCTGCCTGACCTCCCGATGAACGACCGACACATCAACGACCAAGAGGACTGGATGCAGTGATGCGCGCGATCCAGACCAAGCGCCCATGTCATTTCGGATGCCCGCGCGCCGACGACAGCATCCAGCGCTACCTCATATGCGAACGAATGCGGCACCAGCTGAGCTTACCGCGCAACCAGCTGAGCACCAACATCATGACGAGGCTCGGCCTTCCCGAGCTGACCGAGCCGTTCCATGGCGAGAACGGCATCCCCAACAGCATTGCCAGTCTCTCTGTGGCCACCAGGACATACCACCTGACGGAGGACTGCGACATCTCGACGTCATACAACAAGCAGACGACTGCCGGCGCCGCCACTCGCCGAGCCCTGAAGCTGCCCGCAGATCTGTCGGGCGGGGCTGGCGCGCCGCGGCGCGCCTCACAGACGGACGCGCCCTCTCAGGCGACGTTCGCTCTTCCTCCCCCTCCTCCCTCTTCTCATCATCGGCATCATCAGCGTCATCAGCAGCCTCGTCATCATCACCATCATCACCATCATCGCCATCATCATCCCCGTTATCGTCACCATCATCGACACCTATTTCGGCACACCGCTCACACGTTTCGTGGCCCCGTAAGGAGCTCCACCGAAGGCCCCAGTGCCACCGCCCCCCTTATGTCGGCACCCCCCTCACAGGCTTCGTGCCTCCATAGGGAGCCCCACCGAAGGCCCCAGCTCCACCGTCCACATCCGTCCCCCGCACCCATCGCGGCACACCCCTCACACGTTACGTAGCCCCATAGGGAGCTCCACCGAAGGCCCCAGCGCCACCGTTCACATGCGTCCCCGCACCCATTTCGGTGCACCCTTTACAAGTTTCGGGGCCCCATAGGGAGCTCCACCGAAGGCCCCAGTGCCACTGTCTACATGAGCCCCTTGCACATATTTCGGTACAACCCATCACAGGCTTCGTGGCACCATAGGGAGCTCCACCGAAGGCCCCAGTGCCACCGTCCACATCCGTCCCCCGCACCCACTGCGGCACACCCCTCACACGTTTCGTGGCCACAGAGGGGGAGCTCCACCGAAGGCCCCAGTGCCACCGGCCACATGCGTCCCCCGCACCCATTCCGGCGAACCCCTCACACGTTCCGTAGCCCCATAGGGAGCTCCACCGAAGGCCCCAGCGCCACCGTTCACATGCGTCCCCACACCCATGTCGCCACACCCCTCACACGTTTGTGGCCCTCTATGGTGCTCCACCGAAGGCCCCAGTGCCACCGTCCAGATGCGTCCCCCGCACCCAATTCGGCACACCCTCACAGGGTTCGTGGTCCCATACGGAGCTCCACCAAAGGCCCCAGCGCCACCGTTCACATGCGCCCCCCACACCCATTGCGGCACACCCCTCTCACGTTTCGTTCCCCCACAGGATGCTCCACCGAAGGCCCCAGTGCCACCGTCCACTTGCGTCCCCCACACTTATTCCGTCACACCCTCACAAGTTTCGTGACGCCATACGGAGCTCCACCGAAGGCTCCAGTGCCACCGTCCACATGCGTCCCCCGAACAAATTGCGGTATCCGTCTCACACCCTTCGTGGCCCCATAGGGAGCTCTACCTCAGACCCCAGTGCCACCGTCCACATGCGTCCGTTGCACCCATGTCGGCACATCCCTCACAGGGTTCGCTTCCCCATAGGGAGCGCCACCAAAACAGATGTTCACAATTGCGGTACACAATTGCATATGGTTGGGTCCTTCGCCAGGCTAATTTGTGAACGCCCCCGCGACCCAATTTAACATTGGCGGGTTGCGCTCCGATGTATCGATCTGCCGACTGGCCGAAATCCTGCGCCCCGCCAGCGATGCCAACCAACATTGAACCGGGGGCAAGGAGGGCGCGTTAAAGTCTGCGCCAGCACCCTGGTCGTGCTGGTGGTGCAGGCTTGTGTCCATCAGCCGAACTCAAAGCACGGACCCCCGCCGCGCGTCTGCTGCCAGTGTTCTCTGGTTCTGTTGGCGCGCCGCGTGACGGTGCCCCCCCGAGCGCGACAGCGCAGTGGCGCTTGGTGGTGCTATGGGTGCACTCTGCGCGACGCCCTTGCGCTACCAGCTGTGCGTGGGCAGGGGGGCGACTTCACAGATGGGTTGTCGGTGTTGCTTCAGGGCGGCTAGAGTGGCCTCATGTCCCTCCCTATTTCGCTTCCCCCCACCCCCTATACCTCCTTCCCTCCCTCTATCCATCCCCGGATTCCGCAGGGCCCCCTTTGGTCTGATGAGCTTTCGCTCGTCTTCGCCTTGTCGTCCTCACTATCCTACACAGTCGTCTCCCGCGTCCCTCTGCATCATGGCTCACGCTGGAGGTTCGCACACGAAGTACATGCGGCCAGTTGAGGTGTTGAGCATTGGACACGCTCGCGTGATATGCGTTGACCTTTGCGCTGCAACATGTTCGAGGATATTAGAAGTTCGCACGGGGATGTGCAACTTCATTGTTCAGTAGCTCACTATTTTTATGTTCGTGCTCCTCTGCTATCTCCGCGCGTTTGTTTGTCCAGCAAGGCCATGTACTTGCTCCGTGGTAGTGCCGCAATCGCATGTCCAGCGACGTTCACCGACTGGTGCGTAATGTATTGCATCGCGCCATATGTACATACATATATATACACACAAACATCTATATATCTATATATATATGGCAACATATTTCGGGTTACGCGCTTGAGCAACGTTTGATTTACATGTAAGATGATGTATTTGGGAGGTGAGTGCTGCAGTCACGATCGCTCGTGCAACCTACAAGGGGTTCGTCAACCCGCTGAGGCACTACGACCCAGAGACAGGCAGCATGTTTGTTCTAAATCTTACAGACAGCGAGTCTGCTGATGATCTGGCCGTTGCTGTGCGCGACTTCATGCAGAATCAGGAGCTCCGTGGGGACACGCACCTGGTACTGACTGCAGCGGGGCGTTGAGGACAGCAGATTCGGGGCTCTGATAGAGCGATGCACTTGGGGGGTTCGCGTCTCGGAACAGGCGCCAGATGCGATGCGCAGGCGCCAGATCCGATGGAACGTGTGACGTCCATGGGCGCAGCGCAGTGGCAGCGATATGAGATGTTGCATCCATGTCCTGCCGTTCGCTTCGCCTGATATCCTTGCTGTTGACGACGACGACGACGGCGACCACGACGACGACGCTCGACGACGGCGGCGGCGGCAGCCAATGAGGAGCGCTACGCGGACACAGTGGCGGCACTCAGCAGCCGGCGCGTGGGCCCGGCGCCCGGCCGCCGCATGCGGGGCGGAGGGGGGGCGAGCGGGATGGAGTATGTGGAGGAAGTCAGCCACGCGAAGAAAGACCGCGTGGCGCGAGAGTCCCTAAAGACGCCAGGGCCAGAGCGAGAAGTAAGTCGTTCCAGAGGCAAGCGATTGCTGGGAAAAGTCAAGGATTCGGTGCTCACTTTACTGCCGGGGCTCGGGGAGGGGGGAAGGCTTCTCAGAAGCACCCCTGCTTCTTAGAAGGCGCGGCCCTTGTCTGCAGAGGTAAGGCCGGCGCCTTCTAAGAGGCGGCCTTCCTCGAAGAAGTCCTCCCCCCTCCCCTACCCACTTGTTCGCGCCGCCAAATCGAGGAAGGTGATGATGGGGGTGGATGGCGGAGGATGTGGATGAGGAAGGGGGTGACAGAGGAGGGTAGTGTAGGAGGGATGAGCGCATGAGAGGAGGAGGAAGGGGAGGGGGAGGAGATGGAGGAACATATAGGAGGGGAGAGGAGGGAGACGGGGACCGGGAGGAGGGCGGGGATGATGATGGTGATGCTGATGACGAGGATGAGGATGAGGAAAATCAGGAGGATGAGAATGATGATGAGGATGAGCATGGATATGAGGATGAGGATGAGCATGCTGATGAAGATGATGATGCTGATGATGATGATGATGAGGAGGAGGAGGAGGAGGAGGAGGAAGACGAGGGAAGCGTTGAACGCGAAGGGAAGGAAGGGAGCAGGGCCACCAACAAACACGTTGGGAACCGTCGACGCTTCATTGGGAGACCTCCCGAGTGGATCTTCCGAGGTGCGCTGCCCCCCTTTCCCTCAATTGCATTCTCGCCTTTTCGCTTCCGATGGGCTCCCAGTGCCTCGAGAGGCGACGTTGCGGCCTCCGGCGGGAGGAGTGCAGTTAAAAACCCCATTTTTTTTGTCGATGGCCTTCCGCCGAAGGTTTGTAGTTTTGACCCCCCCCCTCCATTTCTCTCGCCGGTGGAGAGGACTGGTCCTAAAGCTTCGCGGCGGAGACTGTTTTCCCTCTATTGTTGGGCGGGCTGGATCATGTGGGTTTTTTTCTCCCAGGGAGAATTGCCTCCCTGGGCTACCTTGCGCTGGCCCGGAGGAGGAGGAGGAGGAGGAGGAGGAGGAGGAGGAGGAGGAGGGAGGAACAAGGATGGGGAGGAGAGGGGGGGGAGGAGGAGGAGGAGGAGGAGGAGGAGGAGGAGGAGGAGGAGGAGGAGGAGGCGGAGGCAGAAGAGGAGGCAGAAGAGGAGGAGGAGGAGCACGAGAAAGAGGATTATGAGGATGAGGAGGAGGAGGAAGAAGAGGAGGAGGAAGAGAGGAGGAGGAGGAAGAAGAAGAGGTGGAGGAGAGGCAAAATAAGTGTTGTGGGAGTGTTGCGGGCCAAAACGGATCACGACGCCCTACGGTTTTGTGCCGTGGGTCATCTTGGCCGCATCGGGTTGTCCCCGAGCCGAGTCAGAACGCTGTGCCCTCTGAGGGTTTGCCTCAAAGGGGCTTTCAACTTCTCGCACGAGCTGATCTCTGCACTGTAGCCAGGAGTGGCCCATCCGAGCCCAGCGGCAACAGACCTGCTGCCACTGCCGATGTTGGGCTCCAGCTTCGCCCCCCGCCTCTCAAAAGAGGCTTGCCACTGAGCTCCCGACGATATTGGGCTCGAACTTCACCTCTCGCTTCTCACAGGCGGCCTGCCACTGAGCTCCCGATGGACTGCAGCCCTGCCTTGCACGGCTGCTCCCCTGCCATTCCGCGCACGAGGTGATCCCAGCGATGTAGTTGGTGAAATGCCCGTCCGACCGCCGCGGCAACATAATATGCTGCCACTGCCTGGGTTTGCGCACGCCCCGATCCCTGCACTGTAGCAACAGTTGAGACTCGGGCTCCAGCTTCGCCTCCCGTTTCTCGCAGTGGTGTCGGAGCTGCCGCTGCCCTTCTTCTCGCACGAGCTGCTCCCATGTTCCCAGCGTTGTAGCTAATTCCGCTGCTCGCTCTGGCCCCAGCGTTGCCCTGATCCCAGCGCTATAGCTGAGGACGTCGTGCTTGACAGTCGCCTTGCGGCCACCAGCATCCCTTTTTGTCTGTTGTAGCTGATGGCGTTGGGCTTGACCGTCTCGCTGCGTCTCTATGACGGGTTTGGTCCCCAGCTTCGCCTACCAGTTCTCGCAGAAAGTTGCGTCGCTCGAGCCTTTTGCCGCCCTTCTCGCACGATCTGCTCCCAGCGGTTCGCCCCGATCCCCGCGTTGTAGCTGATCGTGTCGGGCTCGGACTTCGACTCCCACCTTTCACATAGTGGCATTTCACGCAATAGTCAATAGTGTGGGATCCGTGCCGTTGTCGTCCGCGCCCAGCCGTGGCGACAAGGGTGATGGAGAAAGGAAGAAGGTGGATGGCAGGGGCTAGGAACCATGCCGACCCCTCCCGCCTTTCGCAAGTGACACATGGTTCCAACTTCGCCTCCCTCTTCTCGCATCGCCCTCTCGCAGCGCCAGCGTCGGCTGCCACTGCTCGCCCGCTTTCTCTCACGGGCTGCCCCCACGTTGCTGATCGTGGCCCGCCCGCGCTTCTCGCAGCGCCAGCTTCGGCTGCCACTGCGCGCCCACCCGCACGTTTCGCTCAGCGCCAGCGTCGGCTGCCACTGCACGCCCGCTTTCTCGCACGGGCTGCTCCCAGCGTTGCTGATCGTGGCCCACCCGCACCTTTCCCGCAGAGCCAGCGCCGGCTGCCACGGCGCACCTCCTTTCTCGCACGGACTGCTCCCAGCGTTGCAGCTTATCGTGGCCCGCCCGCGCTTTTCTCGCAGCGCCAGCGTCGGCTGCCATTGCGCACCCCCGTTCTCGCACGGACTGCCCCCTGCGTTGTAGCTGATCGTTGCCCACCCGCACGTTTCGCTCAGCCTACCTCCGGCCCCTCGCACATCAGCCAGAGCCTGATGCCACTGCTCGCCCTTCTCGCACGCGCTGCCTTCAATGCTGTAGCTGAGGACGTCGGGCTCTAGCTTCATCTCCGTGTCCTGGAGCCTAGTCAGGGCCTGCTGCCACTGCCCGTTCTTCTCACACGCGCTTCTTTGGGCGCCGTATCTGAAACCGTCGGGCTGTGTCCTTACTCTCTCCCGTTCGCGGAGCCAGGCCAGAGTCTGCTGCCATTTCTCGCTCTTCTTGCATGCGCTGATTCCAGCAATGTAGCTGATGAAGGCGTCGGGCCCCTGCGCTTTGTTGCCAGCGTGCTGTGCGGCATCACTGGTGTTCGCCAGGGGAAGGAGGAGGAGGAAGAGGAGAAGACGAAGGAAAGGGAAGACATCCTAGCCCACTTGCAAGCGCCTACTTACAGCTACGCCCTGGCCGTTTCCTTATGGCCCATGTTGAAGGCTCTCGTGAGGGCCACACCCTGGCCCGTGAGAGTGCAATGAGGGGGTGACCAGTGCTTTGAACACGTTGGGAACCACAGGTTAACTTCGAATCCTACCTGCTACCGTTAAGGTATGCCTTTAGTTTCCAGGCCAACGTAGTGACGTTATTATTCTTGCAAACGCTGCAAAGCACACGTTGACTTCAAAATCGGATCGGTCACCGTTAAAGGTTTAACTTTCGTTTCCAGACCAACATGCATTTGTTTCCATTGTGGACAAGCAAAACTAGCCGCGCGCACGCGCGATCTAGTGACCAGCGCGCGGGCGGGTCACTTGAAATCCGATCGGACACCCTAAAAGGTTGTTTTTAGTCTGCAGGCCGAAATGGCGATGTTTCATTGTGGGCAATACAGAACTCGCCACGCGCGCATGACGAGTTTTGTAGTATCAATGTTGACGAAATCGCCGCATTATCCGAGATATGAAAGTTACCCTTTAACGATGGTCAACTGGCTTTTGAAGCTATTCTTGTTGTTTCAACGTTTCCGGTTTCCCCGAAAAGAACAGTCGCCATGTTGGCTTGGAAAATATTGTGAACCCTCCACGGTGATCGATGGGATTTTGAAGTTAGCATGCGTTTCCTTCGTTTGCAAACATAGAAGGTGGCCATGTTGGCCTGGAGACGTAAGTCATCCCTGCACGGTGGTCGATTGGATTTTGAAGTTAACATGCGTGGTCCAACACTTGTAATAGAAAAAAACCGTGTCGGTGCGGAAACTAAAGTTCAACCTTAAAGGTGACCGGTTTGATTATCAATTTGATGTGTTTTTAAAACGTTTCCCAGAGTAGATCAGTCGTCATGTTTCATATCGGGAGGACTTTCTGAGCATTTTCTCATGGGGGTTGAAATAGAACGGCCTTTGTTTTGATCAGGGAGTTTGCTCAAATTTGCTTGCCTAGCATTGCTGGCAGAACTCCTGCTGGCGCCTTGTCGGCGCACGGTGCGACGTGGGATTAGCTTCCCTGTATTGTTGGGTGTGCTGGATAATGTGTTTGTTTTTTTCGCAGAACATTCAAGTGTGGGCTACCCTGCACGCGGGAGGAATTGTGAGCATTTGTTCACGAAGATTGCAATCGAATTTGATTGGTTTTGATTTGCAAGTTTGCCAAAACTCGCCGGCCTAGCGCTGCCTGCGGAATTCTTGCTGGCGCCTGGTCGGCGCGCGCGGCGACATGGGATTAGTTTTCCTCTATTGTTGGGCGGGATGGATAATGCTTGGGAGGTCTTTTCTCCACGGACCAATCCATTGTTGGATATCTCGCTGGTGGGAGGATGTATGAGCATTTTCTCACGAAGATTGTAGTAGACAGGTGTTCGTTTTGTTTCTGGATGTTTTCTCACTTTGGCCTGCCGGGTACTGTTCGCGGAAGTCTTTCTCGCGCTTGGTCGGCGCCGGTTGTGACGTGGGATCCCATTATTGTGGGGTGGGGTGGATATTGCTCGGGCTTCTTTCTCCCATGGAATAATCCATTGTGGGCTACCGTGCACGCGAGAGGATTTGCGAGCATCTTTTCTTGAGGACTGCAATAGGAATGTTCGTCACATTGATTCGCGACGTTTCTTAATCTCGCCCGCAGTTCTCATTTCCTTGAGCTCCAACGGTCCCTCTAAGGATGGATGTTCTGAGAGTGGAGTTCCTGTAGGCCCTCGTGGGGCTTGAGCTTCAACCATGTTTTCGAAGATGGAGCTTCTGAGGGTGGAGTTCCTGCGGTGTTCGTGGGGCCTCACCTTCAACGGTCTTTCTGAGGATAAAGCTTCTGAGGATGAAGCCTCTGAGGATGGAGTTTCTGACGGCCCGCGCGGGGCCTGAACTTCAACAGTCTTTCTCAGGATGGAGTTTTCAGGATAAAGCTTCTCAGGACCAAGTCACTGAGCCAAGATTTTCCATCAGAGGGCTCCTAAACATAATGACTAGTAGGCGTCGTAGTCGTAGTCGCAATCATAATCGTAGCTGTCGGCGTCATTGTTGCTCGGCGGGTGCCGCGGGTCAACTATTTTTTTAGTTTTTCCCATTGGTGGAACACCAATCCGTCAATAAGCCCGCCAGAACAATAATTAGTTACACCTTATAAGGGGGGTCTAACTACCCCTCCTGGTAATATGGTACTATGAGTGCCCCTTGCAAGGCGAGAAGGGCCTCGGATATCACCCCCACAGTCGAAGTCAATGGGGCACGCTTTAGATGACCCCCGTACGGCTAGACCTCTCGCAGGCGACGCTGGTCAAACATCCCAGGAGAGAGCGGTCAGCGAAGATTGGCCATGCTTGGATTTGGGTCCGCAAGTGCTGGCTGTGTGAAAGGTGCTCGGTCTGCGGATAGGCCTTCGTCCGGAATCTGCCGTGGATGTCCTGGGGCCTGGATCCGTGACGTATACTAAAATGCGTTGACTTTAGGCTCGGGGAGGCTCGGGTCAGGGAACCATAATCATGACCTACGGGGACGCCCGCGCGCGCTCGCAGGGACTGCGCGCATCAGAGGCGCGCATGTGGCTCGTGCGAGCAAAGCGCGTTGGCGACAGCGGACAGCGCGCGAAAGTAGCCAGGTGCCGCGCAGGGCGCGGCGCGGGGAATAGGCTGTCGGTGATTATGGTTTTTTTGTTATTACTGGAACGCCTCCGCTTTCCACCGCACTCCCACCCAATTCCTTCGCACACGCATGCTCAGATTAGTCGTGCTCATTCCCGGGCCCACTCATAGCGCTCAGACCCATTCATAGTTAGACCGACTTGTACTCAGATTCATTCGCACTTCGACGTGCCCGTTTTCGGGCCCACTTATATTCAGTCTCAGTCACATCCTTACTCGCATTCACTCGCTCACACCCCCGATTGCTCATATGCAGACTACCCACAATCATCCGTATTCACACCTGGACTTACTCGTACCCATGTTGATTCATAAACTGAGCCTCGCTCGCACTTAGATCCTCGGTCTCCTGTCTTTTGGTAGTCACATGATCATTGCGATAGAGCAAGCGTAACATTTGAGCAGCCCAAAGGGGAGCCGCCAGGGGTGGGGACACTCCATGCTCCGCGCCTAGATTGTGGGGATGTCGCTAGAGGTTCGCTTGCCTCGACGCCTCGGACTCCTTTCTTGTGGTGGTCCAATGCCCACCACGATACAGCAGGCGTGACACTGGGGCATTCCAAGGGGTAACCGCCATGAGCGGGGACACTCCGTGATTCGCGTTCAGATTGTGGGGATGTCTCACTTTTGTTTGTTTCGGGGCTTCGGAATCATGTTTTCATTTTTTTCATGGTCCAGTGGTCATCTCAATCTAGTATCGGAAGCTGGAACGTATACATTACCAGTGGCGGGCTGGTTTTAAATCTCATTTTTTGAATGTCGGGGACGACGAAGGGGTGGTGTGGTGTATACGAGTTTTCCCGTTTTCCCGGGAAAACCACGTAAAACGTATACACCAGGATCCCGTACACACCAGGAGCCGCGTTCTTGTGCGAATGTCAATGCGAGGCCGGGAGAAGCGTCGGTGTATAGAGTTTGGCTCCTCATCGTAGGTGCGGCACCTGGGCACCCCAACGGGGAGCCGCCAGGGGTGTGGGCATTTCCCCGTTCGCGGCCAGATTGTGGGGATGTCGCATGCGGTTTGCTTGTTCTGGCGCCGCGAACTCGTTTGTGATGGCGGTCTCATGCTCACCGCGATATAGCAGGCGTGGTATGGCTGCCATTAGGAAGCACGGGCTTCCAACAGAGCCAGTATTGCCCGCGGCCCCCCCTGCATGCTTCTAGTTGAGACGACCCTCACGTGGCAGGCCTCCTCCGTGGCGCGCAGCGTGACCCGCTTCGGTTTCATGATCTCGCACACCCACTACTTGGCGACGACGGTCTTGCAGGGGCAGACGATGCTTGCCGCGGTGACCATGGACTGCGTTTACCAGGGGCCCCAGGCCACCGCGGCAGCGACGACGACGCATGGTGGCTGAACCTCTACGCGGCGCTCTCCCGCGCCACCCATATGGCCGACATGCTGCTGGCGAGGCCGCCGCCTCGCGAGTTCCTAAAGAGAGGGCCCCCCCGATGGCGGTGAAGGCGGCCGTCCGTCGTTTCGAGCACAGGGAGACGGCGACGGCCGCAGCAGCAGTTGTATTTGCGATTCGTTCGGGGTGACGCGACCCACAGAGTAGCGGCCCGCACCTGCCGTGGCCCGATGCCAAGTGCGGGCTGTCTTCCTGGAGCACTCTCCCAGGGGAAGCCCGAGCTTTTGATGTCGTCAGAGCTAGTCACTCCCTTGGCGCGAATGCGGCTCTGAACTATCAGCCCGCAGCCAAGTTCGGACTGCTTTTTTAAATATAAAAAGGCCCCCCAGCGCGCGCTCGCGGAATGCACGCTGGGAGTGCGCGCTGCCCCGAGCCAAGCCGAGCCCGATGCCAAGTTCGGACGGTCACCCGTTGTGTCAGCCTGCGCGTCAGTCGCATTTTTTCGGCAGCGGCCAGTTCCGCCAGCGGGATTCCGCAAGGAAAAAAGATCTCGGAGGTCTCCTGGCTTGCTCTGGAAGAGCTAGGACAAGGGAAGGGATTGCCACCGCCTGTTCGTGAGTTGTTGGCGTACTCGCCGCCTTGCGTCGTAGTCCCCGCCGTCGTCATCGACGTTGCGCCCGTCGCGCATTCGGACTCGCTCTGCGCGCCCGTGCGCTCGCAGCAGAACGTTTGCAGCGGAACGTGTCGGGGCGGGCAAGTGCGCGGCTTCAGAGATCACGGTAAGCCTCTGTCCTACAAATGGGGTCCAGGGGCGATCACTCCTGGAAACGCATATGCGCGGGATTCTGTCGCAAAGACGACCGCGTCACAGTGCATGTCGGGCTCTGGGGCGAGGACGGAACAGCTGGCTTTTCATCGTCGTCTGCGCCTCCGCCCGAGCCACGGGAGGATCCTGTGGCCCAGTTGGCAGGTGGCATTTATAGTCTTTGTTTGAAGAGTCGGATCGAGTTGTTTTGCAGCCCCTTTTGTATGGATCCTTCCCTTTTCTCTCTCGCTCTCTCTCTCTCTTTTTCTCCCTTTCTCTATTTGTCTGTCTCTGTCTCTCTCTCTCTCTGTTTTGTTTCTCTCTCTCTCTCTCTCTCTCTTTTTCTCCCTTTCTCTATTTGTCTGTCTCTGTCTCTCTCTCTCTGTTTTGTTTCTCTCTCTCTCTCTCTCTCTCCCCCCTTCTCTCTGTGTCGTTTTTTTTTATTGCCGCAATGTTTGACCAGGTCCGGCTGCTCTTGCCGCCTAGGCCGCAGGTGCTCGAGTTTTGTACTTGTTTGTGAATTGTGTTGCCGGGTATTGAAACGTTCCTCGTTTTCCTCCTCCTCCTCCTCGCCTTCGTCCTCCTCCTTTTCCTTTTTCTTTTTCCTCCTCCTCCTCCTCCTCCTCCTCCTCCTCCCTCCTCCTCCTCCTCCTCCTCCTCCTCTTCCTCCCTCAAGCAACTTGGGCTCGAGCATTTTGCTGGCGCCCAGGGCTTCTGCACTTCCGCGCAGTGCTTGAGGGACTAGGTCCTAGGCGGCTTGCCACACCGCCAGGGCCTCGACAAAGACAGAGGCAGAGCAGTTACTGCAGCCATGGTTCCAGGTGCTTATGGCAAGCCCTTGTGGAGCAGGTGCACGTGTGGCAAATGTGAGTGGAATTCTGTTTTGGCGATGAACAAACTTGTATGCCAGGGGTGCAGGAAGAAGGTTGTGTTATTCCGCCCCAATCACAGTCCCAGGGTCACGTTCCAGCAGGACACGGCCGGATGGGATGACGAGTTTCAGGACTGCATCGAGGATATCGACCAACCGCAGGGAATCCTGAAGCCCCGCAGCCGCAGCAGCTCGCCAGGAGGACACAGTGGCACACCTCCTCGGAAGACGGGCAAGGGCGGCCGCGGCGGAGGCGAGGTGACCGACCTTTTCCAGAAGGTTATCTTAGCCACAGACGACGGGGGCCTGCAGTCCACGCTGGAGGCCCAGCTGAAGAGGCTCGAGTACCAGGGCGCGCAGGAGGTCCAGCAGAGCCCCGTGGAGGCGCTGCGCTTGGCTGATGGCGCCTACCGCAACGCCGCACACCTTCATAAGCAAGCTGTGGCGTCGGTTATGCGGTTACGTTCGAGTCTCTTGGCGGCAGAGAAGAAGGAGCAGGCAGCGGCTATGAAGTTGGCCGAAGCACAGGAGGCCAAGGCGAACGCGGCGAAGAAGCTCGCGATCGCTGAGGGGGTTGGCTCGTTCTCCACCTCGCCAGAGCAGAGCGAGACAGATGGCCCCATGTTCAGGATCGAGTGGGACCAGAAGTTCTTCGACAGTCTGCCAGAGCTGGAGTGCACAGAGTCGGAAAGGCAGACACTCGAGAAGTTACAGAAGGATCTCCTCGCCACGCGCACGAGCTTGGCCACCAAATCGGAGGAGGTCAAAACTTGGATGGAGCAGGCGAAGAAGCACCAGGCTGTGATCTTAGAGAGGATGGCGAAGAAGCGGAAGGCGGACTCAGGCGAGGCGACGGCAGCCACGGGCGAGGGTGAAGGCCCAACCGCCCAGGCAGCCGACGCTGGTGCGCCAGCGCCCGCCGCCGCGAAGACGACCATCAACACGGAGACGGACGAGCAGAAGCAGAAGCGCCTCCAGCAGGAGGCGAAGAAGATCTCGGACGCGAAGTTCCAGGCGCACCAGACCGCGGCCAAGGCGAGGGGCAAGGGCAGCGAGCTGACGGCCGAGGCTGGTGGAGCACCTGGAGGAGCGGCCGCTTGACGGGAGGCTGGGGGCGCACCTCAGGCCCCGCAGACGGAGAGACACACATGTTTGTGGCGAGCGTGACCGAGCTCTCCGACAAAGCATGGAATTACATTTCCAACAATTCAGCGAAGTACCAATTCTGGGGTATCATCGAGACCCATGTGCATGAACGTGAAGAACTTCAGAAGTCCGACCAAGAGGCCAGGCAGATGCACTACCGATTGCACCACAATCCAGCGCGCAGTTCTGGCAAGGTCGTTTCGGGGCGCAAGCAGCACAGATCGAATGAAGGTGGGGAAATGTTCTTGGGCAGGAAACATTTACAGGCTCATCTTCTTCCTGAAGCTCGCGCTGCTCGTGCTCAACTTTCGGAGACAGGCCGCCCGGCCTTCGACGGTTTTTTTTTTTACCGATTGTCATCAATTTCAACGGGTACAGCATGATCATAGTGATCATATACGGGCACCCCTCCCTCGGCATGCGCGGCCTGAACAAGACCCGATTCAGTCGTCTGGGCGGGTTACTACAGGCTGCGAGGCTGCCGTGGGCGATCGTCGGCGACTTGCATACGACGCCAGAGGCTGTGAAGGCTTCACTGTTCGTGCAGAGGCTCAACGGCGCCGTCAGAACGGCACCTGGCGGCGGCACGTGCGCGCAGAAAAAAGGACCAGACTCGTTGATCGATTTCATGGTGTGCTCTGAGTCGGCAGTCCCTTTTGTGAAGGACATGCGACAGGTGAGGGATGTTGCTTGGAGGCCCCATGCAGGCTTGCACATTGCGTTCAGGAGCTCTGGCCTACAGTTGATCAATAGGATCCTTGAGCTCCCCTCCAAGCTGCCTCAGCTCCCTCGCCCCCGCACGACGCCCACTCCAGGGTCCAAAAGCAGCATTGTTAGGGCCCAGAAGCTTGTGGCCCAAGAGGGGGGCTGCAAGCAAGCGGAACGATTTTCTGAATTCAATGTTTGGGGACTGTTTCCAGTCGTCGCCTCACCTCGAGGCCCCCCAGGGTACGCACACCCAAGAAGAGCCTGAAATACCCAGTGAGCTTTATCTTGATGAGGACTGGCCAGATGAGCCTGACCCGTGGGAAGATGAGCTCAACTTCTTATATTGTGCGGGCGCGGGTGCGCCCCCCCCCCCCCCCCTCCCTCCTCGCTGGCTGTCGGCGACCCCGCTCCCGCGCCCAGGTCCAACGAGATGCCAGCCGATGCCAGCGCCCAGGCGGCTCCTGAAGGCCCAGGCAGTTGTCTTGGAGAGCAGGTGTTGTCTGATAGCCTTCCCCCCAATTCGAGCCAGCCCCCCGTAACTACAGAAGCTGAGAACATTTCAAGAAGCACTCCTGAGCCTGAGCCGTTAATCGCTGGCCCTGGAGCCCCCGCCCCTGAACCGTCGTTTAACATTCCCCAGGATCTCTGGTGCAAGGTTCGGTATGAGGTCGGGTTCGCTTCGGGGTCCAGTTGTTTAGAATATGTCACTCCTCCGTTGCTCCAGTCCGTAGCGCTTTGGCTCAAAGACAAACGCTCAGCTTAATCTCAGGTATTTATGCAGCGTGGGCCACCACGGTCGAACGCACCATCCATACCCACCACCAGCAGCCGATGACGGGAGCAGCCCGCGCGTACGGCCCGCAAATCCACGCGCGGCAGGTGCAGGAGGTCGCGCACAAGAGGCAGCTCCATCTACGTGACAGTCGTGCACAGTGGTGGACGCGAGTGGCGACGATTGTGGCAGGAGTGCGCCGACATACGACACGAGAGAATGGACAGCAGCAGTTGAACGAGTACAGGGTGATACGCCAGAAGTTGGTGGATGATTATCCGAGCGGGGCCCACGCGATATTACGTGAGCACCGAGACCCCTCATGGCAGCAGTGGCGTGACTTTCTCAGAGGCGGTGGCGGTGCTCAACTTCCAGGCCCAGTTTTGGAGTCTTGGGAGAGATGTGCTCATCGTGTGGCGGCTCGTGCACAACGGATTGCGGTGCACTTGTCATTGAAGGATTTCGGAGAATGGATCCAGGAGCCTACGGCAGCAGGCATCCTACATAAATCAATGAAAAAGCAGCCCCTCCCCGCAGTTGAGCTGGACAGTCAAGGCTCAGCCGTCTACCACCCGATCGATACCATGGACGAGAAAGTAAAGAAGTTCAAGAAGTTATGGGCCCCCAAGCCAGCCAGCTTGACTGACACTCGGGACCTCTTCAATCGTATACGCGACGTGGCGGTCGACGCCACACTGGGACCCATCAGTGAGGCCAGCATCGTTCGTGCATGCAAGAAGATGAAACCTAGGGCTGGCATGGGAGTTGACGCGTTCACACCGCTGGATTTCGAGAGATTGCCGAAAGCTGGACTCACAGAGATGACTCTTTTGCTGGAGGCAGTGGAAGCGACCCTGACATGGCCAATCCAAACATTACTCATTATAGATAGGCTTACGCCAAAGAAATCGAATGGAGATCGTGCGATTGGATTGGTGTCAATGTTAGGACGAGTATGGTCAATGATCCGTGAGAGCGACGTGCAAACATGGACATTTGAGCAGGCCACTTTCTGGGACGCTGCGATAAAAGGCAACTCATGCCTCCAAGAGGCGTTTCTTAGATCCATCGATGAGGAAGTTGCTCATCAGTTTCAGATGCATTACAGACACGCTATGTTAGACATCGAAGCATTTTACGATTCGATACCGTGGCTGCCCCTAGTCGAGGCGGCCCTGCGCCTTGACTTTCCACCGGTGGTGCTGTACCTCGAGCTGGTACAATGCATCGCCCCACGGGTGCTCGAGCAGATGGGGGCGGCCACGGACCCGTTCGAGCCCAGCCAGAGCGTGGTCCAGGGCCTACGCTCTGGCACCAGGTTCGCGAAGGCCCTCGCCCACTTTGTGATGGCTCATGTGACCACCATGCACCCACGGATGGGACGCAGGCTGTGGGTGGACGACCTATCCCAGACCATCCGCGGCTCGCGGAAGGCCATCCGATGCCAGATGGTGGAATGTATCGTGCTAACGTGTGAGCAGCTGGCCCAGCGACGGCTCAAGGTTGCCGACAAGTCCATCATCATGTGCACCAACGTGAAGGACACGAAGGCCATCGTTCGAGCTGTGCGCGGGAGAGGCTACCACATCAAGGGAGTCACCCAGGCCACATACCTGGGGGTCGACTTTGGGCGTGGACGGCTGGCCCGCTCCACCGGGAGGTTACGCGAGGATCAGCATAAGAAGATGTCGAAGAACATTAGAAGTTACACGCGGGCCAGCAGACAATATCATGTCACAGCCAAGCTCCAACGACAAGGAGGCTTGCCAGCAGGTCTGTACGGGCATTAGGTTCATGGAGTACATGGAGAGCAGTTGAAACTTGTACGGCGAAGACTTGCGCAATCGTGTAGCAATGGCAATCGTGGCCGTTGCTTGACCACAGTACTGGACCTCATGATGCCCAACGCAGATCCTGAAATAGCCCTGGTGGTGCAAGGGGCAGACCTCTGGCTAAAGACGCGGCGAGATCACCCACATATACGTGATGGCGTCGGGAAGGTTTGGCCGAGGATTGTTCAGCAGTTGCAGGCAGCCAAACACTCTGATCAAGTTCGTCTTGTGCGAGGCCCAGTGTCTGCAATGGTGCTCAACTTATTACGCATAGGGTGGCAACCGGTGTCGCCGTCTCAGTGGAGTTACAGCACGGGCGAGGACACCTACGAGGAGTGGACCTCCCCCGACAGCGGCTACACGGGCAACCCTCACATTGACCAGCACCAGCACCTGCTGCTGGACATTGCCGCAGCGGCGAGGAGCCAGGTTTGGAAGCAGGCCAGCACACAGTACACGGGAGGAGGGCTGGAAAGCGGAGTAGACAACGATTCACATCGTGCCCTGCTGCGCCAGCTAGCCGCCTCCCACAATGGGAAGCGTCTGTCTGAGACAATGCTTATGATAGCAGCTGCGGGCTGCTGGCCCAAGACTAGGAAGAAAGAGAATATACGTAGTTTCACAGGTGATGATTTGTGCGATCGGTGCCGCCTGAAGCCCGAAACGTTGTTTCACAGGTACTGGGACTGCTGTAAAAACTCAGGGTCCAAGGCCTTTGGAAATTCGGACGACCTCGTTTTTCAGGCCACCACCCAGCTTGAGACGGCCGAAGCTTTTTGGCTCAGGGGCCTCATCCCTGCCTCCTGGACAAAGGTCCCTGAGCCCGAGGGTGGTGATTCCTGGGCGGCGACGGGCGTGAATGAGGTTGAATGTGGGTGCCTCGGCACTGGCTCGCGCGACTGTCCTGTTATGGTTGCGGGAGACGCCTCGGGCGGACCCGACTCGAGGTGGCCGAGGCTCCGCCGAGTAGGCGTTGCGATCGCCAAGTTTTCTTCCCTCACCCCTCTTGCCGTCGAAGCCTCGATCATTGGACCCCTAAGTGGACACAGGCAGATTGTTGCCCGAGGTGAGTTGCGCGCCGTGCGTTCCTCCTCGCCTTGCACACTACAAGGGGGCATTTGTTGTATATTACTGACTTCCAACCCCTGGCGGAGAGTTGGTATTGTCAGGAATGCCTCAACCCCCGAGGGCCTGATGCGGATTTGTGGGCCAAGATTGCTGAACACATGTGTTGTAGGCAGTTTAGTGATGTCACGGTTGTTTTCACCCACAGCCACCAGGAAAGTAAGGATGTTGTCGAGGGCCGTGCCTGAAGTAGTCTAGTGTTGGCGAACACGGTTGCTGATGAGCTTGCAGGCGCAGCAGCGAATCTATGCAGGGTACCTCTGAAGGTTAGGCACGATATTTTAGTTATTGAGAAGAAGGCCTTCCAACTTAGGATGAGGCTCCTAAGGGCTACCCTCGATTGTTTTGAGGCTGAGAAGAAGGCTGCTCTGGAGGCGAGGGAGAGGAAAAGTGAGGGGGTCCCGCCTCCCCCTCCCCCCCCGCCCCGCCCCGCTGCTGCTGCTCTCGCCCCGCTCTTGTCGGCTCACAGGCTCACGGAGTGCAAACGTAAGTGTATTAGATGCTTCGGGTCAGCTATCCAGGCCACTGCGCCTGAATGGTGGAGGACCGACTGCCCCGCCCTCTACAATGTTGACGGCACCTTGATGGCCCCGTCAGGCCGAGGAGCTCGTATCCATGTAGCGGGGGGCTGGCTGCACCCCTCTCACCTCCTTAATTATCATATTGTTTTGAAGGTTTGGTTTTGTGGGCATTGCGGGAGCATAGCTGATAAGCAGCTGCGCTCCCTCGGCAAACCCTGTGGCCCTCCCACACGCACGGGGCGTGAATATTTAGATCGCACGCAGAGTGGGCTAACCCCCAAAGTCCTAAGCAAGGCCGACCAAGCACGGCGGCAGCGAAGGTCTTTTCAGTAGTGTGGTCTGTTCGGGATTGGCTTCGCCAGTGGTTCCTATTCCTATTCCTATACTCCTCCTCTTCCTCCTCCTCCTCCCCCTTTTCCCCCCAAAAGCCCCTCTGCTTTCTGCGTTTTGCCCCCTCCTCTTCCTCCTCCCCCTCCTCCTCCTCTCCCGTGTGCCTCTCCGGGTCGTGTGGCGCAGGTCGTGCGCGACGGCCCCGAGCTGAACCCCCAAAGCAGGCACCACTCCCCACTCTCGTTGTCGTGCCGTGCGCGTGCGCGTGTTGCCGCGTGCGCGTGCCGCGTGCGCGTGCGCGTGCCGCGTGTGCTCTGCCGTGTGTGTGTGTGTGTGTGCGAGTGCGAGTGCGTGTGTGTGTGTGTGTGTGTGTGTGTGTGTGTGTGTGTGTGTGTGTGTGTGTGTGTGTGTGTGTGTGTGTGTGTGTGTGTGTGTGTGTGTGTGTGTGTGTGTGTGTGTGTGTGTGTGTGTGTGTGTGTGTGTGTGTGTGTGTGTGTGTGTGTGTGTGTGTGTGTGTGTGTGTGTGTGTGTGTGTGTGTGTGTGTGTGTGTGTGTGTGTGTGTGTGTGTGTGTGTGTGTGTGTGTGTGTGTGTGTGTGTGTGTGTGTGTGTGTGTGTGCGTGTGCGTGTGTGTGCGTGTGCGTGTGCGTGTGCGTGTGCGTGTGCGTGTGCGTGTGCGTGTGCGTGTGCGTGTGCGTGTGCGTGTGCGTGTGTGTGTGCGTGTGCGTGTGCGTGTGCGTGTGCGTGTGCGTGTGCGTGTGCGTGTGCGTGTGCGTGTGTGTGTGTGGGTGTGTGTGTGTGTGCGCGTGCGCGTGCGCGTGCGCGTGCGCGTGCGCGTGCGCGTGCGTGTGCGTGTGTGTGTGTGTGCGTGTGTGTTTTTTGTGTGTGTGTGTGTGCGCGCGCGCGTGCGTGCGTGCGTGCGTGCGTGCGTGCGTGCGTGTGTGTGTCTGTGTGTAAGCGGGGCCTGTCCCTATACGGGAGGAAGTTGTACCAGTTGTCGAAAGATAGCATGGGGACGATTTTTCTGGTATGTGTTGACCATTTTTGTGTATATTTTGAATATTCTTATCGTTCCCCAAAAAGCCCCTGTGGGTGGGCATGCCCGACCTAAGTCTGTGTGTCTGTGTGTGTATGAGTTTGATCGGTGTTGGCACCGAACCGCCCAAAACAGATGCCCCCCAGGCGCCGGCAGCTCCCGATAGTTGCCGATAGGTGGGGCGTACGGGGGGGCATCTGGCTGCGGCAGATCGGTGCGCAAACGGATCGCATTCGAGCCCCCCGTCAGGGTCACCCCCCCCTTGTGTGGATCCCGAAGCACTCGGGAGTCAACGTTGGTCCTGGAGGTCTCCGGAACCCATAGCCCTCGGAACCCGTTTTCTGAATACTGTATCTTTGGAGGGGGGAGGGAGGGAGGAAGGGGGGGAGGGGGGGGGGGGGAGGGAGGGGGGGAGGGGGGGAGGGGGGGGGGGGGGGGGGAGAGAGAGGGAGGGAGGGAGGGAGGGGGGAGGGGGGGAGGGAGAGAGGGGGAGGGGATGGGGGGAGGGGGAGGGGGGGAGGGAGGGGGGGAGGGAAGGAGGGAGGGAGCACCGGAACAGTGGATTGGTGTCAGTGGGGGGCATCGACCCCCCCAGAAAGCCCACTCCTCGCCGATCGGTCTGCGCGGGCGTCCCGTCCTGCCCAGGAGAGTGCAGCTTCGTGGTCAGGGGCCTGTCGGGCCTATCGCCGCTTGAGGAGGAGGAGGAGGAGGAGGAGGAGGAGGAGGGGGAGGAGGAGGAGGAGGAGGAGGAGGAGGAGGAGGAGGAGGAGGAGGAGGAGGAGGAGGAGGAGGCCCCCTTCCCATCTCGGGCCGAACGAAGGGGTTGGACAGGGAGAGCAGGTCGCGAAGTCTGCTGCATGCGGCTGGTTTCCGCCCCGCCGCCAGGCCCATCCCTCGATTGCGCCTCCTGCAGCGGGGAGGCGCCAGGCAAACCAGCTGCGTGAGCTGATTCCCTACCCGAGCCTTTGCCATCCTACCTGTTCGCCCTCCCCCCCCCCACCTCAACCTGCCTCCGCCCACGTGTCGCACAGCCCAGGTCGGGAGCGGTGCTCGGTGGGCGTGGCGGACACCCAGGACATATGGCCCCTGGTGGAGCGGATCTCGCGAGGAGCCCCCCCCCCCAGGGATGAGGAAGAGGAGAACGGACGATAGAGGAGGAGAAAGGTTTGGGAGGAAGAAAGATCAGGCAGGGGGGGGATAAGAAACATGAGGACGGGGGAGGAGGTGAGGGATAAGAAGAGGGAGGGGACATAGGCGAGGAGGAAAAGGAGGGGGGAGGAGGAGGAGGAGGAGGAGGAGGAGGAGGAGGAGGAGGAGGAGGAGCAGCAGCAGCAGGGGGAGACGCAAGAGCCAGAGGAAGGGCATGGGGAACTCTCCCCCCGTTCCTCATGCATTCCCGCTCTCCCTTCCGACCTTCCGTATCCCCCTCCCTTCTCCCCCCATTCGTCTTGCTTCCTTCGTCCCCTACCCTCCCCCCTTTCCCTCCCGCCTTTTCTCTCCCCCTATCTCCGCTCCTCCCTCCCTCTTCGCCCCCCCGTCACTTCTCCCTCCCCTCTCCCGCCTTCATGCTCACTCCCCGTGTCCATCCCCACCCTCCTGCTTCTCATTATCTCATCTTCCCCGCGCGCGATGAGAGGAGGAGTAGGAGGAGGCGGAGGGGGAGGAGGAAGAGCGGGAGGGGGAGGGGGAGGGGGAGAAGGCGGACTACGACGGGGACGAGGAGGAACAAGGGCAAGGGGCGGGGGGGGGAGGGGGGGGGCGACTTTCATGCGCGCAGGCCAATAACACGTTCATCGAGCTTTCAGCTCGTTCTTCTCGTCGCAGGCGCGGCTCTCATGGCTGCCTCTGGGCTCTGGGTCTGCGAGATGGGCCTCCTGCCCCATCGCACGTGCGGTGCCTGGCAATGCGCACTCTCGGGGACACCGCGCCTCAGAGGGGGCCTCCAGGAACGGATCGACAGGGGTCAATCGAACGGCTTCCCCTGAGATTTTCCCAGGGGCACACCTGTCTCCGCTTGGCCCCCCTCCGCCAGCGGTGCGAAGACGATCGTGCGTCGCGCGACGCGGCGGCGACAGGGCGCGAGGGCGCGAAGACAACCCGCGCGTCGCGCGACGAGAGGCCCTCCGAGACGTGCCGAAAACCGCAGAGAACGTCCACCCTAGCACCGCCCCCTCCTCCTCCTCCTCCTCCTCCTCTTCCTCCTCCTCCTCCTCCTCCTCCTCCTCCTCCTCCTCCTCCTCCTCCTCCTTCCCCGCGCTCGCCCCCCCGAACAGCGCCCGCGTCGAGAACCAATCGCCCGCGCTGACATGCAGCGCCTCCTGCGCCACCCGCCACCCGTCGCGGGGCGCTCCTCTGGACCTCTGCCGTCCGCCGCCGCCGCCGGCCGGCTGTCCGGCGCCGTGTGGCGGGCGCCCTCCGGCAAGGGCGGCGGGAGCTCGCTGCCCCGGCGGTGCCCGTCGCGGCCGGTCCTCCGCGGGAGCCTGCTCGGCAGCGGTGCGATCGCACGGCCTGGTGCGCACGGTCCCGAGAAGACGACGCCGCGGATGGCGGTTCCCTTCCCTTCGAGCTGCAGGCGGCGGCCCCCGCCGCCCCCCTCCCTCGTTGGCCCTGAGGTTGGACTGGCAGTGTCAGGGCGCCCCCCCCCCGCGCGAGCGGGCTGCCCTCGTCGTCACCCTCCGCCTTCTCAGAAGCTCAAACCTGCGGACCGTTCTATCTCTGCGGATGGAAGCCCTCGACCTCTCCCCACCGATTCCTCCTCCCCCTCCTCCTCCGCGCCACGCTCCATCTTCTCATCCTGCTCCTCCTGCTCCTCTCATGCCGATTGCGCACCAACTCTCAGAGCTCATTCTCCTGGACGCCGGCCCGCTCCAGTCGGCATCGCCACTATCTCCTCGAGTCCCCCCTTCTGTTGCGCCTCCTTGCTCCTTCACCCCTTCTTCTCTCTCCTGCACAAGTACTCAGTATGAGAACTGCTCTCCTGTCTCCGCCGGCTACGTCCTGAAAGTATCCCGCCCTTTTCGTGCATCGTTCTTTAAGACAGCACGCCTACGCTTTATGTTGCTCATGTTTTAGATTGTGCGTGTTGCTCCCGCCGCTCAGACTGGGTCTCCTGTGCCCCGGCGCAGGCCACGGTTCTGGATCCCGAGTGCCTCCCCCGCCTTCCCTTGGTCCTCCGCCTTTCCTTCCCTTTCCTTCCCCTCCCTCTCCTCGTCGAGCCCATTCTCTCCCCTCCCCTCCGCCGCCCCCTGGCACTGTTGCCCCCCTCTTACCAGCCTCGAACGTATCCCTATCCTTACGATTGACACGCCAAAAGGCGATGACAATCTTAGGGATTCGCCCTCAAAAAATAAGTATGAGTACTTCTGCCCCCCTCCCCTCCCCTCTCGAGCCCTTCCTTCCTCCCCTCCAGACAGCAGCCGTTTGGACTCGGGCCTGCCACGGGCTGCCGCGCGCCCCCCCGCCTGCGCCGCGGTTCGGCTCGGGCTCCCGCGCCCTCCGTGTCGCCCTCGGCCCGTGGGCCCCCTCCTCCAGGGCTGGGGCCCTTCGATCGGCGCGCGTCCTGCTCGTCCTCCTCCTCCTCCTCCTCCTCCTCCTCCCCCTCCTCCTCCTCCTCCTCCTCCTCCTCCTCCTCCTCCTCCTCCTTCTCTTCCGCTCTCAGCCATGTCACCCAGCTGTTCTTTTCGATTGTCCGGCCTTTTGAAGCGGGAAAACATGTTTTGCACAAGTTGTGTATCGGCCGCCGCCGAATTTGACGACAAGGGCTGATTCACTAACTCTCCAGTGTTGGTGCCTTGGGGGGGGGCCTGGGTCCATTCTCACTGCGTGTGTGTGTGCGTGTGTGTGAGAGAGTGAGTGAGTGAGTGAGTGAGTGAGTGAGTGAGTGAGTGAGTGAGTGAGTGTGTGTGTGTGTGTGTCGTCTCCCTGGCGCACGTGCACCACCGCGTTGTCGGGCTGGAGAGTTGTGCTCGAGCGCCTGCAGAAAAACCGCGTCGGAGATCCACCCCCTTTGCCTTGCTCCGCCGGTGAGCGCTGGCCTCCACCGCGGTGGCAGGCGCAGACCGCCATCGTGCAACTAGTCGCGGCCGTGCGAGCGGGGAGGGCGGAGGTGGCGCGGCTGTCGGAGCTCGGTGGGGGCGGGAAGCATGAGATGCAGCGCAACGCCCAGCTCGCGAGATCGCCGTATCCAGACCGATTCTCGAGCACCGTGAGTCGGCGTTTGAGGACATCGTATCCGGACCTCTCTCGTCTCCATGGTCTGGATGCTCGCGGGTGCTATGTTTGTGCTGTCCTTGCCAAATGTAGACCAGCAGTTAGATGGTGCACTGTGGGAACTCTGTGTGGTGCGTGGGCCACCTGTAATCGTATGACTGCTGTCCAAGGGTCTCAAGCCTGCTTTGAGGGTTGTCCGGAATGTGCTGATTACATCCAGCATTATTTAGTCTGCCACAGATTCTTGATGTTAGTTGCGGACCCTCAGCGGCCCTTAAGTGGTGATGTTTTAGTTAGGTTGGGCCTGGGGGGGAAGTGGCGCATGTGGGTCAGCATTCGCTAGGATAGTTCGTTCGCTCTCTTTCCATTGCCTTCTACGTGTGTCATGCATTGAAGGGGGAGATCGGCATCCCCCCCTTCCGTTTAGATTATTGCTCCTGCCGCCGCTCGCTTCCGCGCCCTCGCCCTTCAGCGAACGCGTGAGGCACAGGTGGCCAGGACTCCTCAGGCGACGTTCGCTCCTCCTCCTCGAATCCCCCCCTTTCCTCCTCCTCCTCGGCCCTCGATCGCCTCCTCCTCCTCCTCCCGCCCCCGCGCCTCGTTGAAGAGTCCCGATGGGGCGCCTCTGTCCCGAGGGCCCTCACGGGCCGATCTGGCTCCCGAGTTCCGCGTGAGTGGAGCGTGCCGGGAGGTCCAGGGGCTCTTGGAAGCGACACGGTTGTGTTGTCCCGTTTCCGTTTTGCCGTTTTCACCTGTTGCACTTCGCCTTCCTGGTCTTCCTCCACCCCTCGGGCGTCGACCTGGTCACGTCCCTCCCCACGCAGCACCCGAGGATGGTGATCCTGCCGCGCCGTTGACGGCAACACCACTTCGCTCTCCCTCTGGGACTTCGCCCCCGGCTCCTGTCCAAGGCGTATTTTTTCCTGTGCAAGCTCTTCGGCACCGCCTGCACCCCGCGCCCTCCGGCCGCCCGAGGCCCCGCCCGCCCGCGCCCTGTCTCCTAAATTAGTGCTTTGCGCGGCCCGCCTCGCTCTTAACCGGAAGAGGCTCGCTCTCACCCGCAGACCAAAAATTGTTTTGCCGCTTTCTCCCCAGTTCCTGCGCCGTTGTTGTTTCGGGTTCCGTCGCCCTTTTTGTCTCTGGTTCCAGCACTGGCTACAGTCCAGGATGTTTGTTGCTCATGTCCAAGATCAAGATTTCTGGAAACGTTGCAAGGTGGCCTTGCCTTCTACAAGAACCATTCAGGTCCCGCGGGATTGGAATTTTCCAGGAGCGATCTTCCCTGCGATCCTGGTGTCTCAATGTGTGTCGAGCCGCGCGATGAGGATGGGCCTCGTACACTGGCGGGGTAGTAGCAGGAGGAGGAGGAGGTGGCAGACGATCAGGAGGAAGAGGAGGACGATGAGGAAGGATGAGGAATGACGACGACTGATGCGGCTGCAGGGGCCGGATGGACCCAGAGGACCCGCAGAATACGGAAGAGGGGAATGCAGGGGGCGGCAATGACGGGGAGGGTATCCGATCCAGAAATGTGGCCCGCGCGCGGAAAGACGGGACCAAGTCGTTAATCTTGAAATGTGGCCAACGCTGCAGCGGGAACTGTATTTTTGAAGGGCCGATCGAACAAACAACATTGAGCACACATGCTCGGAGCCCAGTGCTTGAACACATAATGCGCAGGTCAAGCGACAGCACCGATTGGGGAGAAGGAGGGAGGGGGTGAGGGGGGGAATATGGGGAGGAACGGGACAAGGGCGACTGGTGAGATCCATCTGAGGTAGTCCTGTTCTGCCGCCCATTCTACAGCGAATGTGATGGCCAAGAGGAAGATCGTCCCGAGCAGCTCGGAGGACGACTCTGCTGGACGCGGCAAGGAGGCAAAGGCAGCCTCTCGGGACCAAAGGGAGATGGACGGCGAGGAGGAGGAGGAGGAGAGGTGGACGGGCAGAAAGACAGAGAGGGGAGGCGCGTTCGCGCCACATCGGACATCACACCCCTCCCACCTATCCCTTCCCGTCGCGCCGTTTCTGTTCCATCCGCCGACGCGTGTCGTAGTGGGCCTGGAGCTCTTGCCCCGTCGTTTCGTCCCGGTTCTGCTCATCCCCATCCCCATCTTTTGAACGAAGGATTGAAGGATTGCAAAAAAAACCTTCGTTGGATTGCAATCCTTCGTTGCAATTCTTGGGTTTTTTTTGCAATCCTTCGTTTTTTTGCAATCCTTCGTTTTTTTGCAATCCTTCGTTTCCGCCTCACGTGCGTGAGAAGTCTGGGCAGTCCTCCCTCGGCCGCACGGGCGTCCGGGCCGCGGCCTGCTGGTTGTGCACTGTGCGCTGTTCCTGCGACTGCCGTGGTGTGGCGCCCGATGCTGTTCAGGGTCGGTTGGGCCACGTGGGGATGCACACCTTGCGCCAGTGCCAGTCCCCCTCGCCTCGTTTCTCCTCGTCCTCCTCTTCCTCCTCCCCTCCTTCCTCCCCCTCGCCTCGTTTCTCCTCGTCCCCCCCGTCCTCCCCCTCGCCTCGTTTCTCCTCGTCCCCCTCGCCTCGTCTCTCCTCGTGTCTCCTCGTCCTCCTCTTCCTCCTCCCCTTCCTTTCTTTCATCACGATCTCTTGTTGCTTGGCCCGTGACGCGAACGGCATGCGCGCGCGAGCGAACTCCGTGCTGGTGCCGCGGGAGAAAAAGGCAGCGGGCGGGCTCGGAACTCCGAAGAAGACCCCATCATTCAGGAGGAAAAGAAACACACAGACACAATTAATCCTCGATCCCCCAGAAAATATGGGAAAATATTGGAAGTGAGGGGGAAGACAGAAACCCAGAAAATATAGAAAATATTGAGAATATGTTTATTTGTGTGTATTTATTTGTGTGTCCTGGGGCCCTTTCAATCATGCTATGCGCATGGGAGGAAGAAGTGGTGGATGAGCAGGAGGAAGGAGAGGAGGACGGGGAACGAGGAGCACGCGGACGCACAGCAGCAGCTTGAGCTGCAGTGAAAGGAGCGGGAGGAGCAGCAGGA
>CAUYUJ010018971.1:455367-510367 GCA_963575745.1 Prorocentrum cordatum | reverse complement strand
GGGAATCTTCTTTCAGATTCCCTCGGGGCTTCTTAAGAAGCCCTGGTGAATCCCCAAGAATCCCTAGGGCACCCTAAGGAACCCCAAGGGGAACCTCAGGAATCCCTAGGACATGGCCCGGCGTCTTCCGAGGAATCCAGACGACTGCCACCTTGGACGTTTTCCACGCCGCATGCACACCAGGTGACCCACGAAGGGGTGGGTCACCAGAACACTGGTTGAGAGAAGCAAATTGCTTCACCTGCATCCTGGGCCTCGTCATGAGGCGACGCACTGCTACTCAATATGTTTGCCATGCGGCGCAAGCACACCAGGTGACCCACGAAAGGGGTGGGTCACCAGAGAACTGGTTGGGAAAAACCAATGGTCTCACTTGCATTCTGGGCCTCAACATGAGGCGAAACATTGCCACTCAATACATGTGCCGTACGGCGCAAGCACACCTGGTGACCCACGAAGGGGTGGGTCGCCAGAAAACTGGCTGAGAAAAACAAATGGTTTCACCTGCATTCTGGGCCTCGACATGAGGCGACGCACTGCCACTCAATGCGTTTTCGATGCGGCGCAAGCACACCAGGTGACCCACGGAGGGGTGGGTCACCAGGAAACTGGTTGAGAAAAACAATTGATTCACTTGCATTCTGGGCCTCAACATGAGGCGACGCACTGCCACCCAATGCGTTTTCCATTCGGCGCAAGCACACCAGGTGACCCACGAAGGGGTGGGTCACCAGAAAACTGATTGAGAAAACCAACTGTTTCACTTGCATTCTGGGCCTCAACATGAGGCGATGCACTGCCACTCAATACGTTTCCCATGCGGCGCAAGCACACCAGGTGACCCACGAAAGGGGTGGGTCACCAGAAATCTTGTTGAGAAAAACCCATTTGCCACTGAATGCGTTTTCCATACGGCGCAAGCACACCAGATGACCCACGAAGGGGTGGGTCACCAGACAACTGGTTGAGAAAAACCAATTGTTTCACTTGCATTCTGGGCCTCAACATGATGAGGCGATGCACTGCCACTCAATACGTTTTCCATACGGCGCAAGCAAACCGGGTGACCCACCAAGGGGTGGGCCACCAGACAACTGGCTGAGAAAAACAATTAGTTGCACTTGCATTCTGGGCCTCAACATGAGGCGATGCATTGCCACTCAATACGTTTCCCATACGGCGCAAGCACACCAGGGGACCCACGAAGGGGTGGGTCACCAGAGAACTTGTTGGGACAAAAACAAATTTGTTTCACCTGCATCCTGGGCCTCGTCATGAGGCGACGCACTGCCACTCTGTATGTTTGCCATGCGGCGCAAGCACACCAGGTGACCCACGAAGGGGCGGGTCACAAGACAGCTGGTTGAGAACAACCAGCTGTTTCACTTGCATTCTGGGCCTCAACATGAGGCGAGGCATTGCCACTCAATACGTTTGCCATACGGCGCAAGCCCACTGGGTGACCCACGGAGGGGTGGGTCACTAGAAAATTGGTCGAGAAAAACCAATTGTTTCACTTGCATTCTGGGCCTCAACATGAGGCGACGCACTGCCACTCAATGCGTTTTCGCTACGGCGCGAGCACACCACGTGACCCACGGAGGGGTGGGTCACCAGACAAGTGGTTGAGAAAAACAATTTGTTTCACTTGCATTCTGGGCCTCAACATGAGGCGAGGCATTACCACTCAATACGTTTCCAGGCGGCGCAAGCACACCAGGTGACCCACGAAGGGGTGGGTGACTAGAAAACTGGTTGAGAAAAACAAATGGTTTCACTTGCGTTCTGGGCCTCATCATGAGGCGATGCATTGCCACTCAATGCGTTTCCCATACGGCGCAAGCACACCGGGTGACCCACGAAGGGGTGGGTCACCAGAAAACTGGTTGAGAAAAAAACCCACTTGCATTCTGGGCCTCAACATGAGGCGACGCATTGCCACTCAATGCGTTTTCCATGCAGCGCAAACACACCAGGTGACCCACGAAGAGGTGGGTCACCAGAGAACTGGTTGAGAAAAACAAAATGTTCCAATTGCATTCTGGGCCTCAACATGAGGCGATGCATTGCCACTCAACACGTTTTCCATACGGCGCAAGCACACCGGGTAACCCACGAAGGGGTGGGTCACCAGACAGCTGGTTGAGGATAACAAGTTGCTTCGCTTGCATTCTGGGCCTCAACATGAGGCGATGCATTTCCACTCAATACGTTTTCCATACGGCGCAAGCACACCAGGGGGCCCACGAAGAGGTGGGTCACCAGACAACTGGTTGAGGATAACAAATTGTTTCACCTGCATATTTGGCTTCGTCACGAGGCGATGCACTGCCACTCAAGATGTTTGCCATACGGCGCAAGCACATCAGGTGACCCACGAAGGGGTGGGTCACCAGAAAACTGGTTGAAAAAAAACAATTGTTTCACTTGCATTCCGGGCCTCAACATGAGACGAAACACTGCCACTCAATACGTATTCCATGCGGCGCAAGCACACCGGGTGACCCACGAAGGGGTGGGTCACCAGAAAATTGGTTGAGAAAAAAACAAATTGTTTCTTGCATTCTGGGCCTCAACATGAGGCGAGGCAGTGCCACTCAATAGTGCGTTTTTGATACGGCGCAAGCGCACCAGGTGACCACGAAGGGGTGGGTCACCAGAAAACTGGTTGAGAAAAACAAATTGTTTCACTTGCATTCTGGGCCTCAGCATGAGGCGACGCATTGCCACTCAGTGCGTTTTCCATACGGCGCAAGCACAGAAGGTGACCCACGAAGGGGTGGGTCACCAGAAAACTGGTTGAGAAAAACCAGATATGTCACTTGCAGTCAGGGCCTGAACATGAGGCGAGGCATTGCCACCTAATACGTTTTCCATGCGGCGCAAGCACACCAAGTGACCCACGAAGGGGTGGGTCACCAGAAAACTGGTTGAGAAAAACCATTGTTTCACTTGCATTCTGAGCCTCAACATGAGACGAAGCACTGCCACTCAATACGTTTTCCATGCGGCGCAAGCACACCAGGTGACCCACGGAGGGGTGGGTCACCAGAAAACTGGTTGAGAAAAACCAACTGTTTCACTTGCATTCTGGGCCTCAACATGAGGCGATGCATTGCCACTCACTACGTTTGCCATACGGCGCAAGCACACCAGGTGACCCACGGAGGGGTGGGCCACCAGCACCTGGTTGAGAAAAACCAATTGTTTCACTTGCATTCTGGGCATGAATATGAGGCGACGCGCTGCCACCTAATATGTTTCCCATACGTTCCATACGGCGCAAGCACACCAGGTGACCCACGAAGGGGTGGGTCACCAGAAAACTGGTTGAGAAAAAACAAATTGTTTCACTTGCATTCTGGGCCGTAGCATGAGGCGACGCATTGCCACTCAATGCGTTTTGAATGCAGCGCAAACACACCAGGTGACCCACGAAGAGGTGGGTCACCAGAGAACTGATTGAGAACAAACAATTGTTTCACTTGCATTCTGGGCCTCGTCATGAGGCGATGCGCTGCCACTCAATACGTTTGCCATACGGCGCAAGCGCACCAGGTGACCCACGAAGGGGTGGGTCACCAGAAAACTGGTTGAGAAAAACAAATTGTTTCACCTGCATCCTGGGCGTCGTCATGTGGCGATGCGCTGCCACTCAATACGTTTTCCATGCGGCGCATGCACACCAGGTGACCCACGAAGACTGGGTCACCAGAAAACTGGTTGAGAAAAACAAATTGTTTCACTTGCATTCTGGGCCTCGTCATGAGGCGATGCGCTGCCATTCAATACGTCAGGTGATCCACGAAGGGGTGGGTCACCAGAAAACTGGTTGAGAAAAAAAACCAATAGTTTTTCTTGCATTCTGGGCCTCAACATCATGAGGCGATGCATTGCCACTCAATGCGTTTTCAATACGGCGATACACACACCAGGTGACCCACGAAGGGGTGGGTCACCAGAAAACTTGTTAAGAAAAACCAACTGTTTCACTTGCATTCTGGGCCTCAACATGATGAGGCGATGCATTGCCACTCAATATTTTTGCCATACGGCGCAAGCGCACCAGGTGAACCACGAAGGGGTGGGTCACCAGAAAACTGGCTTGGAAAAACAAATTGTTTCACTTGCATTCTGGGCCTCAACATGAGGCGATGCATTGCCACTCGATGCGTTTTCCATGCGGCGCATGCACACCAAGTGACCCACGAAGGGGTGGGTCACCAGAAACCTTGTTGAGAAAAACAAATTGTTTCACATGCATCCTGGTCCTCGTCATGAGGCGATGCATTGCCACTCAATGCGTTTCCCATACGTCGCAAGCACACCAGGTGACCCACGAAGGGGTGGGTCACCAGAAAACTGGTTGAGGAAAAACAATTGTTTCACTTGCTCTCTGGGCCTCAACATGATGCGAGGCATTGCCACTCAATACGTTTGCCATACGGCGCAAGCACACCTGGTGACCCACGCAGGGGTGGGTCATCAGAAAACTGGTTGAGAGAAACCCATTGTTTCACTTGCATTCTGGGCTTCAACATGAGGCGGCGCACTGCCACTCAATGCGTTTTCGATACGGCGCAAGCACACCAGGTGACCCACGAAGGGGGGGGTCACCAGAAGACTGGTTGAGAAAAACAACTGTTTCCCTTGCGTGCTGGGCCTCAACATGAGGCGATACATTGCCACTCAATACGTTTTCCATACGGCGCCCTCCGAAGAATCCAAGATGACTGCCACCGAAACATGCACGGACATGCGGCGCCGAACGGTGCCGGGCCATGTCCGAGACATGGCCCGGCACCCTCCGAGGAATCCAAGGTGGCAGTCATCTGGATTCCAGATACCAGATGGTGTCCACAATGCGGCGCCGAGACATCATGCCCCTGGCGCCCTCCGAGGACTCCAAGATGACTACCACCTGGCCCATGGCCCAAACAGGCCACCACGGCCGCCAAGATTGCCCAAGACCGATTCAAGACGGCCCAAGACGCAAGACGACCTAAGATGGCCTCGAGACGGCCCAAGCGGCTTCCCAAAACGGCCCGACACGGCTCCAAGAGGGCGCCCAGGGAGGAATCCTCCAGGACGGGGCTCCATAAACCAGCAGAATCCATCAGAATCCGTCAGGGCCCCTAAGATTCCTGGAGGGTCCTGGGCAAATCCAGGGGGCATGCCTCCAATTTTTTGGGGGTGCTGCCGCAATTTGAAATTATTATTATTCTGGGCGCCTGCGGCGGAGTTTGGAGGGATGGGGTTCGGATTTTAATTTGAAAAAGATTCCCGAGAATATTTGCGGAAAAAAATTCGCAAGGACCCCGGTACATGTACGCGAGCGCCCCGTCATTGTCTTCTCGGGGCCTCCAGGCACTCGATGGCTCCACGAAGCTCCAGGGCCTTTTCTTCCTCTTATGGGGGGCGGGCATGGGCCCCATAATAATAAGGCCCTGGGGGTCTTGGTGATTCTGCGAGGGCCCCTCCTTCTCTACTCGATTTGCTATTTTCTTTTTGGCTTATGTTCCATATGCTATATCATGCGCCCTTGCCCTCGCTCCTCTCCGTTCGTCCATTCGGTTCATTCGGATCCTGCCAGGCCTTCGCGGCAATGCAGGAGGTGCGCAGTGGTGCCCATGCAGTCGTTCGTCCCAGATGAGTCGGCATCGCGCCATCGTCGTCGCCGCGGCTGGATTCCATTCGCCTCGAAATAATGTTGGCCCTGTCGCGCCCTGGGGTAAGTTTTGGGCGCAGCCGCATCGGTATCTCAGTATCTCAAGCAGCTCCCCCAATCCCCCCCCCATCCATCCCCCCTCCTCGCCCCTCTCCCCCCTCTCTCCCGCTTTATCCACTCCTTCAACAACTGTTGTACTCCACTACATCCAGGTCATTACCACCCTTACCATCATCATCATCGCCATCATCATCATCGTCATCATTATCACCATAATCATCATCAACATAGCATCATCATCACCGCCACCATCATCATCATCCTCATCATCGCCATTATCATCATCCTCATCATCATCATCCTCATCATCACCATCATCATCATCATCAGGGACACCAGCGGACACCGCGCGGAACCGCTCGCCGGGGACACACTTTCACATGTCCGACCGTCTGTAGCCGTTTTTGCACCCTTGCATCCTTGCGCCCGGGGACGAAACAGGCATCCTTGCATCCTTGCCATCCAAACAGGCGTCGTTGCATCCTTGCATCCATGCATCCACCTCCTCCTGTGTCCGTATCTATTTCTATTTCAGGGCTCAGAGTTCTGCGCCCGCCATTTTGGCATCGTTTATTTTTTTGTTGCCTGCGTGGCAACTTCCGCGGAGAATCTGTTGTGCTATGATATCATGGAGGAGTGGCGGCGTTCCGCCAGGTCGGTGCTCTCAGAATTCGCCGTTGTGCCGCACAACGAGTCTTTCGAACGGCAGCGGCAGGATCACATCGTCCGCACCAGTGCCATCAGGTTGGAAGATTGCAACGACTTATGGGAGTTCTGCCGCAAGAAACGGCAGATGGGGACAGGCTGGAGGCCCCTCGGGCAAACGGCCTGGCAGTACGCGCAATGTGTGGAGTTCGTGGATTGCTGGCTCTTCGCTGATGGCACTTCGAATGCGGAGACATCGACACCGCTCCAGATCGGCCAACCTGGCGTGTGGTGGCCCGTGGTTGTGGGACTGCCGTACCCGACGCCGCCCGATTGGCTCTTTCCTTACGCGTGCCCAGCTCTCGCCAATGGTGGTGGCCGCAGGTGCTGGCTGGCCCACGTCACCCGCCTGGTGAGGACTGTGCCGACGCCGAGTGCGGCGCTTCCGAATAGTGCCGTCGTTGCTGCGGGGTCGTCGAGCGCGGTGCTGGACTCCAAAGGAGGTGGCGCCGCCGACGAAACCCCTTCGAGTGCCCCCTCGGCTGCGACTGCGGCGCCGTCAAGTTGTTCGGCCGCGCCCTCCAGCGACATCGGCTGGGCGGTGCCGTCCGGGTTTTCGGCACTTTCGGCCCCAGCGGCGTCGGCGGAGGCGTCTTCTTCTTCTTGGGCGCCCTCCAGCGGTTGGTCGGTGACCCCGCCGGCGCCCATCATGCCGCAGCCTGGCTCAGCGGCGTCAGAAGCGTCTTCTTCTTGGGCGCCCTCCAACGGTGGTTGGTCGGTGACCGCCGTGGCGCCCGCCATGCCGCAGCCTAGCTCAGCGGCGGCGTCGGTTGTGTCGTCTTCTTCTTCTAGTGGCAGCAGCAGCAGCGTGGGGCGCCGCCGCAGGAGGTGGGGCCCGCGGCGCTCAGATGATGAGCCCTCGGGTGAGTCGGATGAGCATTAATTGGCAGAGGTGCAGAGGTCGAGGGCGGGGTAACAATAAGAAGTAAAGGTGTGGGCATGGGGGAGGAGGGGGAGGAGGGAGGGGTAAGTAGAGGGGGAGGGGCGGGGTAGTAAGTAGAGGGGGAGGGGCGGGCCATGGGAGGCGCGGGATGATGCGCCCTCGACCCTCGCTGGACGGAATTTTGGAATTTTCTCGGCCGCGCCCTCGAGGACTTGGAGCCTGGAGCTTGAGCGCGCCGAGTGCAGCCCAGCATAGTATTATTCGCAAGTAATAAGTAGGTGACAGACGTCGGCAAGTAGATGCCAAACGTCGGCAATAATAGGGTGCCATTCGTGCACTCCCGAGTTTGTAATTAGGTACCAGACGTCGGCAAGACGCTACCAGACAGCACTGTGCAGACTCTTCTACCAGACAGCAACGTACCGCAACCCCGTCGTCGTAGTCGTAGTCGTCGTCGTCGTCGTCGGCGTCGGCGTCGGCGTCGGCGTCGGCGTCAGCGTCGGTCGTCGTCGTCGTCGTCGTCGTCGTCGTCGTCGTAGGGGGTGCGGTACGTTGCTGTCTGGTAGCACTGTGCTGCTGTCTGGTAGGGGGTGCGGTACGTTGCTGTCTGGTAGAGAGTGCGGTACGTTGCTGTCTGGTAGAGGAGTCCTGCGAGCCAATGCGCTCTCATCCATCTTCGGCCCCGAGGGCCTCAGACTCCGCGAGTGTCGAAAGGATGCCCACGCAACTTCGCCTCGCCCACGAAACCGAAAACGACTTCCCGGTGGTAGGGGGGCCCCCCGTTCCACTTCGATCTCAGCCCCTCACCTCCGATACATATGCATACACATACACATACATACATACATACATACATACGTACGTACGTACGTACGTACGCATACGCACGTACACATACATACATACACACATACATACATACATACATACATACATACACACATACATACATACATACACACATACATACGCACTCGCACGAAGGGAGCGTCCGGCGCCGGCCGGCGGGCTGGCCGGCCCGTGAGGGGAGGCAACAAGAAAGGGCGGCGTCGGCTCGGTCGGCCGGCAGCAGGAGCAACAACTCCTGCGCGGGCGCGCGGGCGGGGCGCCGCGTCCCGACACCGCCCAAAAAAAATCCCCATTCATCCTCCTCATCCTCATACTCTCCTTTCTCCCGGAACCCCTCCCACTCCCCTCCTCTTACTTACGAGCCCCAGGTGGTGGCAGCTCTCCCTCCCAAGGAGTCATCTTGCTTGAGGCCATCTTGGGCCAGCTTGGGCTATCTCAGGGCCATCTTGGGGCTGCCCCGCCCACCGCCCGCCCGCCGCCTACCCACCACCACCACCCACCACCCACCCACCACCCACCTACCCACCACCCACCTACCACCCACCTACCACCCACGACCCACCCACCACCCACTCACCACCCACCCACCACCCACCCACCCACCACCCACCCACCACCACCCACCCACCACCCACCACCACGCACCACCCACCCACCACCCACCCACCACCCACCACCCACCCACCACCCACCCACCACCCACCCACCCACCACCCACCACCCACCACCACACACCACCCACCCACCCGCCCCCTTCACCCACCACCCAGAAACATCCAGAAACCACCGTTGCTTTATCATTATTATTATTATTCATCATCATCATCATGTCCGTAGCTGTGTTGGCTCAAGTAGCTTAAACACAGCACCATTTCAGCCATCATGGCGCAGTTGTTGCGCCCATGGTTGCTGGAGTCGCCGCCGCGCCGCCCTGCTGTGCCTCGGCGCCCGTGGTTGCTGGAGTCACCGACTCCCTTCAGCCCGTCCTTCAGCCCGTCGACTCCAGCGCAGAAGGCTCGTCGGCGGGGCCGAAGTCCACCTAGTAGGAGGAGGAGGCTCTTCGGCAGAGCTGCTGGAGAGGAGGAGGAGTTGGCCAATCCTGGAGGCCAACAACAGGGTGGCACGACGGCGGACGCTGCTGGCGCGGGCACGCGGCCTGCGGCGACGAGAGCACGGACAGCGGCTGGCGGCGACGACGGCCCGGCGGCCGTGGCTTGCGGCGACGCCCGCGGCATCATCGCGACCAGCTCGCCACCGCCATCCTCATCGTCGATGGTTGGCGGATGGACGGCGCGGCAGTGGCGCGCGACAACTACTACTGCTGGCGCTGGCAGCGGCGACAACAAGCCTGGAGACCTGCAGGCGACGGGCGCTGCTGCTGGTGGTGGTGGGCAGCGGGCGCTGGGGCTTGAGCGCCCCCCTGGAGGCCACCTGGCGGCGGCGGCGGACGCTGCTGCTGCTGGGGGCCCGCGGGCGGGCGCTGCTGCCGGCGGGGCGGCGGCGGACGCGTCTGGAAGCCTGCGGGCCGCGGACGGTGCTGGAGCGGCGGTGGGCGCTGGAGGCTCGCGGGCGGCGAGCCCTGTTGCTGGGGAGGCGGTCGCTGGACCTCCTGGAGGAGGAGCGGCGGCGGACGCTGGAGGCCGTCGTCGTCGTCGTCGTCGCCCGGCCATCGCCGTCGTCGTCGTCCTCGTCGTCGACGTCGTCGTCGTCGTCGTTGTTATCGTCGTCGTCGTCGCCGTCGCCATCGTCGTCGCCGTCGTCGTCGCCGTCGTCGTCGCGAGGCTCGCGGGCGGCGGGCGCTGCTGGGGTGGCGGGCGCTGGAGGAACACAGCCGGCGGCGGCGGCCTCGCGGCCAGCTGCAGCCCCGCCGCAGGCGGCGGCCGTGCGATCGCCAGCAGGTGGCCCGCTGTTGCCGAATGATCGTGGCGCCCGTCCTACGACGACAGAGAGGAGGATCAGGTGGGCGCCGCCGCCGCCCCCAGAGGAGCGGCTGCGGATCCTCTGGGAGACGGCGCGCGATGACGCGGAGCTCGTCGCCCGGCAAGCCGCGGCGAGATACCCCGATCACATCGAGGTGCGGACCCCGCTGCTGGACATCACAGAGCACGCGCTTTTGGGCCGCATCGTTGCACACGTGCGCTGTGATTCATCTGGAGAAGATGCATCCGCGCACGTGGGGTCCACCAGCGACCCCGCGTGGAGGTGGCAGGGCGGCCTGTGCTATCGATGTGAAAGAAACGCACGCGGGCCCCGCCCTCACCCCACCCACATGGTGGGCCACAATCTCAAGTGGCGAAAAATGTTTGCGGTTGGGGCCTTTTCGGACCGACAAACGGCGGCCGCTGAAGAGCGCCTGCTGGAAGCTCTTCGCGGTGTAGATCGCCTGGCGAATATCGCCAGCGATGCGCGCGGTCTCGCCATAAGACCCGTTCCAGCATACTCTTTCATATATGTGTGCGTCGACTGAGCAACATCTTCATCATATAATCAAATCACCATCATCAGCATCCCCCTCCTCATCATCACCATGCGCGTTCAAAAGCAACAACAATCAAACACATAACGCAACAACAACACTGAATTACGATATTGCGAATATCTCGCTGTTGTGAGTGAGGACGTCTTAAGCGAAACGCTCGTTCTCAGGAGTCCGCCAAACAAAAAGAAAATAACGTCCATTGGGGAGTCTGGGTACTTCGCGCGGCATACACCAGCGACAACAAAAACGCATAACACACGCACAAAAAATGGACACTGCAAACACCCGCAACAAAGATCACACGGTATACATCAGCACCAGCAAGTATCTCAAGGAAATGGCCCAACGACAATCACGCAGACGCACCGACAACAATAATCACGCAACACACAAAAATCACAAACACACGCATCACAAACAAACAACACCCATCATATAGGCGACAGCATCAGCAGTCTGGCGTCATGGCTCGAATTACAGACTGCGGGTAAATCGCCAGCCAGCAACGACCAACATCATTGCAGTGCCGGCCAGCAAGCCTCATGACCGTCGAGTCGGAACTCATGGCTAGAGCGGCTGATGGTGATGCCGCTGGCGACGCCGCCATGAAGATGGAGGGGGAGGAGGAGGATGAGCCGTCGGCCGTAGGGAAGCAGAAACGATGCGGGGCCGGAGCGAAGCCGCCGGCGAAGAGAGCGAAGTCGTCTTCTGAGGCAGGAGGGAAAGGCAAGGGAAAGGCAAAGTCAAAAGCAAAGGCAAAGGCGCAAGCCCACCAGTCTCCTCAGCAAGGGCAACTATCACTGCACGCCCAGTCTCCCAACGCTGTTGCCTACGACACGCTTCGCACGATGATCAAGGAGCTGGTCGAGAATGTAGAATGCTTCAATCAGATCCACGAGGAAAAGGCCCTCCCCATCGGCCAGGGCGGTCGCGAGGAGCCGTACTCCGATGCTCGTTTCAGGGCTGCGTTCACCAACCAGGATGACAATCAGGACATCTCCAAGCTCGAGTACAAGTGCGGGTGCAACTTGCTCTGGATGCGCATGGAAGAGGAGGCTGGCCCAGGCCACGACGTCCCGCTCAGCGATAAGGGGATCACAAAGCTACAGGACCACTTCTTCAGCTCCCCGACGCCTTGCAAGCAGGATTTCGTCATTGCTTTGAAGAACGGCGCCGATCTCCCATCTGCCACGAAAGGCCGGCTCATGCGGGCGTCGCCGCCTGAGCCCCTCCACGCGTGCATTCGGGCAGCCCATCGCGATTGGAAGGCTGGCAAGGGCGATGAAGTGATGGAGGAGTGGCGGAAAGTTTTTCTCACTGCGACCTTCGTCTTCAGGGTGATTGAGAACACTGACGACGCTCACTTCGTCAATCTCCAGTGCCGCCAGGACACCCACGCAGCTTACATGGGCATGAGCTACACGCTGGTGCAGAAGATCTACGACATCGTCTCGTTCCGCAGCCGCAAGGGTGGAGGGATGACGCCGGCCCAGGTTGCCGACGCCTACAAGGCGTCGAAGGTGACCTTCAGCGGCGACTCAGAGGATACAACATCGGATCAACAATGGTTGCTTTAGCAAGTACGCTCGAGCTTTATGTTTGGATTTAGGTTTGATTCCCTACCTAGTAGGCTCTGCCTAGAGGGTTCTTACTCGCTGGGCTTAAGTGGGTCAGGCAGTTGGCTTTGCCCCGGGCGGCCCCCCCGGCCCCCGCCCCGCGGCCCCCCCAGTTGCGCCCTCTTACCTTAGCCCTTAGCTTTGCGTATCTCATCGTAGCTTAGCTTAGCTTAGCTTCATCTTCTTAGCTTCGCGCAGCTGTAGCTTAGCTTAGCTTAGCTCAGCAGGTCATAGCATAGCCCAGCATAGCATAGCATAGCGCAGCACAGCAAAGCATAACCTCTCATAGCATCGCATAGCGCAGCATAGCACAGCATATCAAAGCGCCGCATAGCATAGTATAGCATATCACAGCATAGCATAGCATAACATAGCGCAGCCAAGCGTAGCATAGCATCGCGCAGCATAGCATAGCATAGCATAGCGCAGCGCAGCATCCACTATTATTGCTGCTGCTCGAGGCTCCCACTCCTAGGTAGGGTCGCACTGGGATAATTTGACGTTTGGATTTAGGTTCGGTTGTTTGGATTTAAGTTTGATTTAGGCGTCTTTGCGTGCGGGGCGCCATTGTTGATCCGAGGAGAACCCTACCAGCAACGAGTTCGTCAAGAACGCTCTGAACGTGTACGACAGGATGCTCTCCGTCCCGAGGGTGAAGACATTGATTCTGGCTGCCCAGGAGTCGCAGCTGCCGAACCCCTTCAAGAAGATTGGCCAGTTCAACGCATTCTTGCACAAGGCTGTCACCGCGGAGCGCATCGAGTGGGCCGTGGAACTACTCTTGGACCTCTACAACAGCGGGGGCATCAACATCGAGGACATGGGCACCCGCGCCCTCGAGGGCAAGTCAGCGGGGAGCAGTTCCGGCGGCAAGGGCTTGATCGACCTTCTCGTCTACAAGCAATGGCTCCTGAGCTACATGGTCGGCGAGTGGCTCGACGGGATTGCCCTCGACTCCAACGCCAAGGCCGCCATCCGGGACACCTGCAAGAGCATTGCGCACTTCCGCTCGAAGGCGGGGTACGCCTACAATCCGAACATGAAGAAGCCCTCTTTCGCGTGGCGAGCTGGGTGGGGCCAGGCCGCGGAGAAGACGTTCGAGCTGATCGAGGTGGCGGGGCTCAACGGCGATGTCTGTGCCTCTCGAATCCGCCCGGGCCCCCTCGGCTTCTTGGCGGGTGGTTCTGGGGGGTGCTGGCGCGCGCCGTTGAAGCCCTGCCCTTTTCTTCAAGGGCGCCATCTTCGGGTACGAGTTCGACAGGGGCATCAAGTCTGCCGTCCTCAAGCGGTGCGACCCCAAGTCGTGCATGGAGCAGGGCGACCTGGCCGAGGCGGCGAGCACAATCAACGAGATGCTCGGCACGGAGGAGCGCACCCGGAAGGCGGCAGAAGATCATCAGAAGGAGGTCAGCGACGATCCCGAGGACGAGGAACCATGCCTGACGTTGGAAGAGATGCCGGAGATCAAGAAGCTCGTCAAGAAGACCGAGGCTGATGAGGCCAAGGCCAAGCGCGTCTCCTACTTCCAGGCGAAGGCGTCCACGCTGGTTCACACGCGCGTGGAGTTGGTCTCGGAAGTGGAGCCCGATGACGTCATCATCCAGCGCTTCAAGGACAGCGCCGCCTACAGGACCACCGGCTCCAAGGACAAGAGGAACTATCGCGGCTTCTTCTACAACCCGAACCACTGCGGGGAGCCCAGCTCGAAACCGCACGTGCGCCCTCCTTCGCTACGGGGAAACGGCGAACACCTGAAGAAGTTGTTGTCGCTGGCGTTGAGGGCCACCGATTTCCAGATGGGTGATCGGGACTTGTACTTCATCTTCGACGCCGGCCGCGAGGGTCAGCAGGGTCGAACGAACGCGGGCGGGCGGGGCTGGGCCGAGGAGGAGGAGAAAGAGGAGGAGGAGGAGGTGGAGAAGGAGGAGGAGAGAAGGAGGAGGAGAAGAAGGAGGAGAACGAGAAAAAAAAGGACGAGGAGGAGGAGAAGGGGAGGAGGAGGGCCATCAGAGGGCGAGCCCCAGGTAACAAGACGACCTTGCTGAGCGGCTTCGTGGACTCGGAGGGTGCGCAGATGGTGAAGCAAATTCGCCAAGTGTATCTGCATTTCGACATGGAGTCCCTCGATGCTCGTCTGGACGTCCGCCGGGGGCATTCGACAGTGAACCAGGTAGAGAAAGTTTATGTCGTGTCGAAGCACGTGTTGGATTTGTCGGACCACAAGAGGCTGCACTACCCTGGGGGCAACCGAGGGAATCTAGTCGGCCCGATCGTCGCCCCCTCGTGGACCAGCGAGCACGTCTGGCAGGAGCAGGTCAAGATCAAGCGTGAGATTTTTCACGAAGCTTTGCTTGATCTTCCGCATTTATCCCCCCACTGGTTGTTACCGTGGAGGGTGGGGGCCACCTATAGCTCGAGCCAAAATTGCGACGGAGGATGGGTCGGAGGTGAGGGGGTGAGTTCGAAGTGGAACGGCGAGCCCCCCTCCTACTGCCGGGAAATCGATTGCGGTTTCGTTGTCGCGCGCGCCGTGCGCGCGGGCGAGGCGAAGAAGAAGCTGCGCGGGCGGGCGAGAAATAAATCTCCTGTAGCTGAGGCGCGGCCGGGCCGAAAGTCTCCCTTCCAGCAACCGGTGCCCCGCGGTGTCGCGCCGGTGTCCCGCTCGGGGGCCGGTGGCGCGCGGTGTCCCGCTGGTGTCCCGCTGGTGCCCCGTCCGTTTCCCGATGATGATGATGATGATGATGATGATGATGAGGATGATGATGATGATGGTGATGGTGATGATGATGATTTTGACGATGACGATGATGATGGTGATGATGATGATGATGGTGATGATGGTGGTGATGATGATGGTGTCCAGACCATGATGATAATGCTAATGATGATGATGTTGGCGATATTGATGATGGCGACTGGGATCGCGGTGATGATGATGGCGCCCCCATAATGAGTATGATGATGTTGATGATGATGATGTTGCTGATGGTGATGATGGTGTCCCGATGATGATAATGCTGATGATCCTGATGATGTCGATGGAAATCATATGATGATGGTGATGAGGATGATGGTGTCCTGATGATGGTGATGATGATGATGAGGGTGTGGTTGATGATGCTGCTGATGATGATTGTGATAAGAATGATGGTGTCGCGATGATGATGATGATACTAATGGTGATGATGACGACGATGGTGTCCCTGTGATGATGATGAGGGGATGATGATGATTTTGATGATGGTGGCCCAATGATGATGATGTTGATGATGGTGATGGTGTCCCGATGATGTGGTTGATGATAATGTTGTTGATGATGATGGTGACGATGATGATGATAATGTTCCGATGGTGATGATGTTGATGATGATGGTGTTGCTAATGATGCGGATTGTGATGATGATGTCCCGATGATGATGATGATGCTGATGATTCTGTTCATTCATATACATGATCATGATGATGAAGTGATGATGATGATGGTTTCCTGATGATGCTGATGATGATGTTGATGACGTTGATAACGATGATACTGATGATGATGACGACGTTGATTGTGATATCGATTGTGATATCGATAAACCGAATATGAAATCGTCTGTGAGATCGACGTGAGATCGTCTGTGATTTCGATTGTGAGATCGATAGTCAGATCGATTGTGAGATCGATCGATTGAAACCGATAGAGTTATATCGATTGTGAGATCTACCGAGTGAGATCGATCGAACGAGACCGACAGTGAGATTGATAGCGAGATCAATAGTGAGAGCGATCGAGTGAGACGTTGGTCCCCCCCCCCCCGAACCTCCTTATCACCCGAAGGAGGGTGGTCGCATAGGTATTATTATTGAAATGTATCTCCCATTGCTATGCTCGTCCATCCGCCTCCTCCTGGACGCGGTGTGCAGTTTTTTCTGTCGTCTTTGATATTTCCCCACCTAGGCTCTGCCTAGAAGGGTTCTTACCCTGTATGCTTAAAGGGCCGGGCAGTGGAAATCGCCCCGGGCGGTTCCCCCGGCACCCGCCCCGCGGTTCCCCCAGGGCCCCCCGCCTACCTAGCCTAGCCTAGCCTAGCCTAGCCTAGCTTAGCTAAGCTTAGCTTCGCTAGACTTAGCTTAGCAGCATAGCTTAACCTCGAACTTTTATAGAGAATAAACCTCCAGGGGTAATAGAATAGTTCGGCGCCATGGAGCGATAATACAAGTTGCCGGCCAGGGGCCATCATATCATGATAATTATGTGAACAGAGGGGCCAAAGCCGAGGATATCTTGAGACATCCTTAGCTTTTGGTCCTCTCTGAAACACCTTCAAAAACAAAATTGGAAATTGCTCGAGCCCTTTTTTAAGGAGGCTGAAGGAACGCGCCGGCTTTCGATATTTCTATGATACAGAACTGAAGCTCGGAGGTGCGCGCGCGCCTCTTAGCTTCACCTCTATTTTATTCACCATTAATAAATCGAAATTTAATTACAAAAGCGAAGTTGGAAAATTATGGGGCGCCTTTAAAGAGGCCGAAGGAACGCGTCAGCTTTTAATATTTTTATAATACGGAACTGAAGCTCGGAGGCGCGCGCGCGCGCGCCTCTGAGCTCCGATTCTATATTATTCGCTACTAATAAACCAACATATAATTCCAAAAACGAAATCGAAAAATTCTGGTGCCCTTTAAGGAGGGCGAAGGAACTTGTCGGGTTTTTATATTTTTTATTATCAAGAACTGAAGCTAAGAAGCGCGCGTGCGCGGTGACCGGGTCACCCGCGCGCGCGCGCCTCCGAGCTTCAACTCTGTATTATAAAAGATACGAAAAGCCGCCGCGTTCCTTCAGCCTCCTGAAAGGGCTCCATAAATATTCAATCTCGTTTTTGGAATCTTGAATGTCGATTTAGTAATGGTGAATAACATAGAAGTGAAGCTCAGTGGGGCGCCGCCGCGCGCGCGGCTGCGCTCTCTGAGCTTCGCTTCTATATTTGAAAATTACAAAAACATTGAAATGGTTTCCTATAGAATTTTGAGCGCATTCCTGTAATTCTTACAGGTCCCCGAAGATTCCTATTATTGGTTCCTATAGAGATTCCTATTGGTTTCTATAGAGATGCCTCATCGTTTGCCTCGTTTTCCCAGGATAATCAACACAGCGATAGAGAAGTTCAGAGGGGGCAGGGGGGGGAGAAGAAAGATAGAGAGATAAATGGAAAGATATAGAAGAGGAGGTAGAGGAGGAAGAGGAGGAGGAGGAGGAGAAAGGGCAAGAGGAGGAGAGGATAATGAGATACCAAACATCGAAACTTTAAGACTTATTAGATTTGATTTGTAAACGGCGAATTGAAATTAGCATTTTCATTTGCTCGCGCAGGTAGCTCACGCGCCTCGTTTCCCCAAGCTAATCACCCCCAGCGGCAAACAAGTTCAGGGGGGCAGGGGGGGGGGGGGGGGATCAGAAATAGTAGAAGAGAGATAGGGAGAGAGAGAAGAGGGGGAAGAAGAGGAATATGACGATCAGGAAGAATAGGACACGCAGAGGGGAAGGAAAAATCCAAAGTTCAAAACTTCTTATATTCAATTTGTAAACGCTTACTGGAAATCAGAAATTTCATCTGCTCGCGAGCTCATCCGCCTCGGTTTCCTTGGATAGCACAGCGCAGTGATAAACAAGTTCAGGGGCCACGGTGAGGAGGAGAAAGAAAGAGAGAGAGACATCCTCGAGTATATGCTTGTTTCGATTGAGGCACCCTCGACAAGTTTTTCGCTTCGCTTGCGACATCCTCAAATAATTGCAGGTTCCGCTTGAGACATCCTTGAAACATTGATCGTTTCGTTTGAGGCCGCCTCCCAAAATTATTGGTTTCGCTTGGGACATCCTGGAAAATAACGCGTTCGTTTCGCTTGGTGATGTTATCTCAACATAAGAAGGAAGTAACCTCGATGGCGGACTTCCCCAGTGATAATAAAGTTCGGCCTCCACGCCCCCCCGCCTAGATTTGAAACCCTACTAGGCCGACGATAATCAACTCTTACATTTGACGGGGAGGGTGCTTGATTATCGTCGTCGTGGGGTTCGATTAGCCTGGCCTTGCTTGGCTTAGCTTTAGCCCTAGCTTAGCATAGTTTAGCTTACCTTAGCCTAGCTTAGCGCAGCATAGCGCAGCGCATCATTAGCACAGTATAGCATAGCGCAGCATCGCATAGCATATCATAGCATAACATAGCACAGCTCAGCATAACATATCGTAGCATAGCATAGCATCGCGCATCATAACATATCATAGCATAACATAGCATTGCGTATCATAGCACAGCGCAGCACATCATAGCACAGCACAGCACTTCATAGCATTGCATAGCATAGCGCAGCATAACATTTCATAGCGCAGCATCTCATATCATATCATAACATGTCATAGCAAAGCATAGCGACTCATAGGCTAGCTTACCTTAGTTTAGCTTTGCTTAGCTTAGCGCAGCAAAGCGCAGCGTGGTATATCCTAGCATAGCCAAGCATATCCTATCATAGCAAAGCATAACATAGCATATCATGCACATCACAAGCAAACCAACTGTGAACGTGTAAATGTAGACGTATATATAGGGTGTAGATGTGGATGTAGGTGTAGATGTAGATGTATATGTAGGTGTAGATGTAGGTGTAGGTGTAGATGTAGATGTGGATGTAGATGTGGATGTGATTATCGCTGTTGATGTTGGTGTAGATGTATGTGTAGATGTAGATGTTGCTTCCCTAGGTGTTCCACCTCCTAGGTAGGGTCGCACTGGGATAATTAGAGCCCGTTTGGGAAAAAGAGAAACCGACTTGGTCCTCCTCCCCCTCCTTCCCCCTATCCTCCACCTCTCGCCCTCCTTCTCCTTCCCTTGCACCTCGCCGCTCTTCGTTCTCCTCCTCCCCCCTCTCCTCCTCCTCCTCCCCCCCCCCCCTATCCTCCACCTCCTCATCCTCCTCCTCGCCCAATGTCTCTAGATAGAAAGATAGATTTCGCCTCGACGGCGGGGCGTTGGATCGGCAAGAACGGGAAGATTCTCGTCGGCGGCGCGGGCCCCGATGACGAGGCAGGCAGCAACAAGTGCAAGGACAAGTCGAGGTCCCCCACCGACTTGGAGGCTGTTTTCTTCCACGCGATGCCGTTGGAGTGCGATCAAGAGTGGCACCACTCCTACGACCTGGTCTCAGTGATCAGTCTCGCGAGCGGGCCCTTCAACGACGCGCTCGCGTGCTTGAGGGTGAGGAAGCCGTACTTTGGGATTGCGCTCACAGAGACGCACATCAAGCACGGGATCATGTGGCTCACGAAGCAGGTGTGGAAAGCTTTCATCACGGAAGGGAGCGGGCTCTACGAGCCCGAGCTGGCGGCCATCGTCAAGGAGCACGAGGACGAGGATCATCAGCCGCTGGGAGGCGACGACAACAAGGGCAGCGGTAGCGGCTCCGCCGGGGGCGGCTGTGGCGGCCGCGGCGGCCGCGGCGGCCGCGGCCGCGGGCGCGGCGGTCGCGGCGCGGGGAGTGGTGCAGCAGACGGTGGTGGAGATGATGATGCCGTCGGCAGCGGCGGTGGAGGAGGAGGCCGCGGCGGTGGCCGCGGCGGCGGCTCAGGCCAGTCGAAGGCGGACCTGCTGAAGCGCATCGAGGAGCTCACTGCCGGCGGCGGTGGTGGAGGCGATGATGAGGAGGATGCTGAAGATTGCGACTCGCATTCTGCCGACGGTGTCGGCTCGTAGGTTGGCTTGCGCTGCTGGCGGCGCGTAGGTCGGCGGCGCCCAGGTAGGGGCTGGGGGGGGAAGAGGGTTTCTGAAAAGCGTTTTTTTTACAAGCTTTCGGAGTTTCTAAGAAGCCTTCGGAGGGCTGCTAAGAAGAACCATGTGCGCGCCGCCGACCGAGGATGTTCGCCTGAGCATCGCGCTCTGGATGGTGGCCGCCTCCGCTTGCTTGAGCGAGGCGGTGGCCATTATTATGTTTTTTGAGCTCGTGATTTGTGGGCCAAGTCTGGCAACGCACACGCACGCACTGCTGAGGAGAGCACGGCGAGCGAGTAAGACCCGTGAAGCTTGCTTGTATCTCCTCGATCTTAGTTGAGCTAGCAGCGCGTGCGACGCTGCGTATGCAAGTTCCTTCTTCTGGTGATGCATTCGCCGCGCTCAGATAATGCTAGAGGGGCCTGCCTATGAGATCATGGGGCTGTGACGTATAGTGCCTGAGTTCCCAATGTTTTGACAGCGCTGCCCGCGACGCCCATCGCAAGACGTTGAACACAACACAGCGTCAACAATGGAATCAAGCGTAGACACAAAACATTACCAACATTGTCCTCCAAGCTCCTCCGAAGCCCTCCTCCCCCGCCCTCCTCCGAAGCCCTCCTCCTCCGAAGCCCCCAGCGCTTGCACTGAAGATGGGGATCCTAGCAGACAGGCGTGCGCAGACATGGTGCGCTCGCACGCATTGCCCCCCAATCGGCGCTTGCAGACATGGTCCGAGCGGAGAGAGGGTGGCGCGCTATTGAACTAGGGGAGCCCTTGCACTATCCTCGGAGGCCCGGGGATCGGAGATAAGGGGGGCGCGGTGAACGGCATCGATAAGTCTCCCCTCTGGGGTCCAGGAAACGTTTCCTCAAGGGGCCGTTTTACTGCATGCCAATGTCTCTGGCTCAACAACCCCATGCGGTCTGACGCGTTGTTGCTGCCTCGTCAACAACATGTCCTCCTCTTCCTCTTCAACATTCTCGGCGTCATCCTCCTTATGATCGTCCTCGTTAACATCGCTGAACCCCCATTCTCTCCTCGCTCGTCCTATATCGCGCACCTCGCACAAACCGCAGAACACCCACCCCTGGAACATTCTTAAAGCCCAGCCCCTAAAACATCCCAAAGCCCGGCCCCTCCGACAACACCCCTGAAGCCCAGCTTGCAAAACATCTCTGACGCCAGGCCCCTAAAACAACATCACTACGGCCTGGCCCCGACAACATCTCTAAAGCCTGGCCCCTAAAACACCATTGAAGCCCGGCCCCTACAACATCCCTAAAGCACGCTCAACACACACCGACACATCAAATCACACGGCGCACACCAGCAACAAAAGTAAGTCACACAATACACATCAACAACAACAACAACCACGTGCTCACGGAACTGGCGCATCACGAACCACACATGACACACCGCCAACAAAAATCGCATAGCACGCACCGCCAACAACAACACGCACCACGCAGAGATAACAGCACGCTGCAGCAACAAACGTCGCGCATCACATCCCAGCAGAACGTCTTGGAGCCCCCTTGGAGCCCTCTTGTTGAGGCCCTCTCGGAGCGGACTGGGGGAAGATCGGGGCCCCGGCGGACGAGTTCTTCATCATCTTGAATAGCGCTATACATTCCCAGGGCCAGGGGCAAATCCCACACATGCATCTAACGCTACATACACACAAAAACACAGAGCCCGCTTGCTGCATGCTAAGGAGAAAAGAAGACTGCACGGAGTCCAATCAACGTTTGAGCTGAGGGGGCCCTTCCTCTTGCGCCGATGGGGCCTCAACGCCGCGTGGTATCCCAGCCAGTGCTTGCGCTGAAGGGGCCCTATCACCAACTGTTGCAATGAGGGTCGCCTTCTCCCCATCATCATCCTCGCCCCCGCCCGCGCCATTTCCAAGCCCGTCCAAAGTTTTTTTTTGTCGCGGGGCGCCAACTACTACTACTACTACTGCTGCTGGCTGCCCCCAACAACAACAACCGGTGATGGACGCAGATTGGGGTTCCGATGCTGTTGAGGAGCCCCGACGACGACGCCCCAGCGGCCGGCCGCGGGCGATGCTGATGACGAATAAGAAGCCCGCCGCCGCAGCCAGAATGATCACCAAAAAGCGACCAGCCTCGACGCCAACAACGAGTCGGCGCCATCCAATCCCGGTCCCGGACCCCATCGCTGTGTGCGGAGCTGTCGGCCAGGCCGCGGGCTGGTCGAACCGCCTCCTCTCCAATCGCGCCGCCCAACTTGGGGTCCAAAGTCAGGGGAGGCCCGCCGGGCAGGAGGAAGATGATGGGCAGGAGAAGGAGAAAGATAAGAAGGATGAGGATGATGATGAGGGGGGATGGCGAGGAGGGGGGGGGGGAGGAGAGCTGGGAAGGTCGCGGGGCTGGAAGATGATCAGGGCGGCCGGGGAGGTCGCGGGGAGAGGGAAGGGATGAGGAGGAGGAGGATGAGGAGGAGGAGGGTGCTGATATCACACCAGCCCTCTGGGCGCGGGTGGTCTACTAGGGCGCTTCCCTTTCCAACCTCCTGCCTTTCCCTGCTCGGGAGGTTTGCCCCCCCCCCTGCGCTTGGACGGGGGGGGGGGGGAGGCGGGCCCATAGCAGCGTCCAAGATGGCCCAAGATGGCTCCAAGAGGGCCTCCGAGAGCGCAATATGGCCTCCACGATGGCCCAAGATAGCGGTAGACGGGTCAATATAGCTTCAGACACGCGTCCAAGAGGCCTCAAGACGGCCCCAAGACGGTTTCAAGTGCCCTCCGAGGCCTCCAATGACCCCCCTAAGAAGAAGAAGAAGAAGAAGCCAACATCTTTCAAATACCGAAGGGACATCTATGTGTTTTGGCTTATCGCTTTTTCGCATCCGACGGGCTCTTGAGGCCTCGAGAAGATGGCCCCAAGATGGCACAATGCAGCCCCGCGAAGGGCCCAAGAGATCCCCAAGACGGCCCAAAGATGAGCGCCCAAGCAAGAGCGCTCCGAGAACGGGCCAAAAAGATGGTCCCAAGACTGCATGCTTGAGCTTCCGAATGGGGAGGGGAGGGGGTGGGCAAGAATTGCCCGCCCCCCCCTGTTCTTCTTTTGTAGCCATGAGGACCAAGACGGCCCCGCGAGGCCTCCCAGAACTCCCCCAAAGAGCCCCAAGATGGCCCCGCGACCTTCCAAAAGAGCCCCAAGAGGGCTCCAATAATGCCCCAATGGGACCCCACGAGCGCCCCACAAAGGCCCTAAGAGGACCTCATGATAGCCCCAAGAAAGAGCCCCAAGATGCCCCAAGAGGGGCCCAAGATAATCCCAAGAGGGCCCCAAGATGTCTCCAAGTTTCGGAACGCACGCGAGTTTAATATTCAAAATATCCCTGTGTGACCCTACCTAGGAGTTGGAGCATTTAGGAAAGCAGCATCTACATCTACACCGACAGCCTCATTTACATACACACCTGAATCTACAGCTACACCAACATCAACAGCGAAACTCGCATCTACATCTACATGAGCACCTACATATACACCTACATCCACATCTACATCCACATCTACATCTACACCTACATCCACAACCACATCTACACCTACATCTACATGTACATCTACAAGTTCGCATTGATGTTGGTTTTTGCTATGATATACTGCGTTATGCTATGCCATGCAATGCTATGCTATACTATGCCATGTTGCGCTATGATATGCTATGATTTGCTGTTTTATGCCATGATATGCTGCGCTGTGCTATGCTAACCACTGCAATGCTATGGTATGATATGATATGCTGCGCTATGCTATACCATGATGCGCTATGCTATACTATGCAAGTTATGCTATGATATACGTGGCAATGCTATGTTATGTTATGCTGTGCTAATGCTTAGCAGCTGCGCTATGCTGCGCTAAGCTAAGGTAAGCTAAGCTATGTTAAGTTAAGCAAAGCTAAGCTAAGCTAAGCTAAGCTAAGCTAAGGTGAGATAAGTCAAGGTACGCCAAGCTATGCTAAGCTAAGCTAAGCTAAACTAGGCTAGGCTAGACTAGGCAAAGCTAAACTAAGCTAAAATGAGATAAGCTAAGCGGAGCTAAGCTAATCTAAGCCAAGCTAAGCTAATCTTAACTAATCTAAGCTTAGCCAAGCTAAGCTGGGTAAGCCCTGCGGGCGCAACTGGGAGAACCGCGGGGCGGGCCCTGGGGGAAGCACCCAGGGCGGGGAGCACTGCCCAGCCCCTTGAGCACACAGGGTAAGAACCCGTCTAGGCAGAGCCTAGGTAGGGAATCAGTGCAACAGCCATTGCGAGTCATCGAAATAATACCCCTCACCTCTCATCGAAGCACCATCGTAATTTGCACCGGTTGCCACCTTAAACTTCAATGCGGGAAGCTATGTGTGATGATTGTGTTCTCGAAGACGGCTGCGCGACTGCATGCGTTCTGCCGCCCCTGATTCACCGGCCCCCCTGCTGATCGTTTCTGGATGGGCTGGTGGGGATGCGCGAAGCGTTGAGAATTTCAAACGTCTCTTCATTTGAATCATTGCGGGCGCGTGCCAAATTGCAAGGAGGAGGAGACGGGGAAATGATAGGAGGGCGTGCAAACAATGCCCAACCTCACGCCCCGAAAAGATGTTACTTGCGTGCCCCCTTTGTAGTGACATCCGAGTGCCTCCTCCGCCTCCGCCATTTTGGCGCCGCCCACGTAAACGATTGTTGAGATGACTGGGTTGTTTTTGCAGCCGCGCCCCGTTGTTGTGCTGCGCCTCCCTTCATTCAGGTTGCGTTGGGCAGCAATGGCAAGTATCTGGTCGGGAGTTTCTGCTCGGGCTACGACGCCCCATGGTTGGCGCTGGAGTCCTTGAGGATCGCGCCGCAGTTCGAGAACGCATTCGCATGTGATGTTGACGGATTATGCCGCCTGGTTCTCGAGAAGAACCACCGTGGCCTTCGCCGCGGCAACGTCTTCGGCGACATCAAGGGCATCAACATGCAGCAGCTCGCTAAGGCCATCACCGCTGATGACCAGCTCTTCTCGTTGACGGCAGGTTTCCCGTGCCAGCCCTTCTCGATGGAAGGCTATGGTTTTGGTGCAGACGATCATCGTTCCATTGCCGAGTACGTGGTGGCTGGGATCAAGGCGCTGTTGCCCAAAGGGTTTTTGTTAGAGAACGTCGAAGGGCTGCTCACCAGCCACGCGCACACATTCCACAAGATCTTGTCCGCCCTCCAGGAGATCAAGGGCAAAGGGTCCAAGGGCTACAACTTGTACTACAAGGTTCTAGACTCCCAGACTACATCTGGCCTTCCCCACTCCCGGCGCCGGCTTTTCATAGTCGGCATATGGAAATCGCTGGAGGAGCAATTCGGCTGCTTCACGTGGCCCGCCGACGCCCTCGCCGTGGATCCCCTGGACAAGTACCTCGATGCCGACAACAAAGGCACCGCCCTCCCGGAATCCAGGACCGCCCTCGCCAACTACACGAAGTGCCTGGAGAAGATCGGCGGCCCGAACGCAGCGAGCAAGTTGAAGAGAGGAAACTACGTTGGCGACCTCATGATGGGCCTCACTCGGAGGGTGAACCCGATGAAGAACGTGTGCCCATGCCTAACCCGCCAACACGCAGGAGGGAATTCTTACTGGTTGTTTTCCCGCAGTAGGTATCTCAATTTGAACGAGATGATGAAGCTCCAGGGCATCGAGCGGGGCACAGCGCGCCTCGTCAGGCCGGAGCGCGTGTCAGATCGCCAGATGAGAATGATGGTCGGAAATTCGATGGACGTGAAGACGACGGCGCGGATCTTGACTCAGATGTTCAAGGCGATGGGTTTCTTCGCTGCGACGTTGAGGAACCCCGTTAATTGATGATTAGAGGCTGCAGCAGGTGATGCTGCTTCGCTGCTTTGAAAAAATTAGACGCTTCGCGTATCATCCGCACCAACCAATCCAGAAACGATGCCCAGGAACGCTGACGGAAGAAGGGAAGAAGAGACGCACATAAACCAGAGCGGGTAACTCCGGTGAGTTGGGAGATCTTTTGTGGCGAAGGTTGCAAGTGTTACTGCTGGTGCTCTTCTTGCACCTGCTGGTACTGCTGCTGCTGCTGCTGCCGTTGCTGCTGCCAGTGCTGTTGCTGCTGGTTCTCCGATGATGCGTAGGCGGGTAATAATAATACTAATAATGGGGGGGGAGGGGGAGAAGGAGGAGGATAACATACCCAATGGTAAGAAGTAGGAAGAAACGTGACGAGCATAAGATCCTCTTATGATGTTTCTTGGGAGTTGTTTTGGAAACCTCCTGGAGCGTCTGGGGGAGCTCTTGGGCGCCTCGGGGATCACCTTGAAGCTTTTTCGGGGTCTCTTGGAGATCTCCTGAATGCCTCTCGGAGCCCCTTGTGATATCTCTTGGGCGCTTTGTTGGTGGCCTCTTGGGACGTCTTGGAGGTCTTTTCGCGGTCCTGAGGGGCTCTTGGGCGCCTTGGGTGCCCCAGGGAGGCCTCTTGGGGCTGGCGGGGGTCCTCTTAGGGGTATATTGGGGGCCCCTTATTATTTTTATTAGGGGCCATCTGGGGCTATCTCGGCGCCATCTTGCGGCCTCTTCTTCTGGGGGCCTCCTGGGCGCCTCGTGGGGCCATCTTCTCGTGTGACAGCGATCAAAAAAAGGGTGGTTCCTGAATTATTGTCGCGGCCCCCCCTCGGGCGTTCCTAAACTCGCGTCCTAGATCCTAGACCCCTCTTCTTGGGGCGCTCCTGGAGCGCTCTTGTTGGGCGCTCTTGCGGCCGTCGTCCTGGGGCTCTTTTCTTGGGCGCCCCATCGGGGCCCTCTTCTTGGGCCCGCGTGGAGCCATCTGGAGGCCTCGGATGGCCATCGGAAACGAACAGACGAGACGGCGCACATCAGTGGTTTCCCTTCTAAGGTGTTTGAAAGATGTTGGCTTCTTCTTGGGTGCCTCCTTGTGAAGCTCTTTGGCCTCTTGGAGCCGTCTTCTTCTTGGGGCGGCCTTGGTGCCGCTTGGGGCATCTTCGGATGCATCATGATGATGAGGAATAACAGTATGCTAGCATCAGCTTGGGCCATCTTGTAGCTCATCTTGGGCTCTGCAAGGCGCTCTTGGAGCCGTCTTGGGCCCTCTGTTCGGACACTCCAACGCGTCGCAAAACCCGTCGTCCAGGTCCAGGAGGGGCAGATGTAGGGGGGGGTAAAATAATACCCCCCCCCCCGACGGGGAAAAATGAGGTTGGAAGAGGCAACTCCCCAAACAAACAACACCTACGCCCAGGAGGCTGGTGTGATGATTAGCACGGTGCTCAGTGCTGCTGCTGTTCTCAGGATTGCGCTGCTATGATATGCCGTGGCGCAGCAACGTGCAGGGTTGTTGTGATAATGATACCTGACCCTCCTTCTTCTTCTTCTCCTCCTTATCCTCCGCCTCCTCCCCCTCCCCATCATCACCCCCCCCCTCCCCCGCTTCTAGGTTTCTTCTAACAACATGTTATTGCGAAGACAGCAGGGCCACCATGCTGGGGCGGGGCAACGATGGTTCATCATCATCATCATCACCATCATGACATCGCCCCACTTGGGGCCCATCGATCCTTTCCACGGGGGGGGCGGCGGGGTCCGAAGCCATGCCCCATCGATTGGCCATGCAACCTTGCAGCGTGGCTTCCCTATTTTCATCGCCCTCCGCCCCGTTTCAATTTTCTTTTTCGGAAATCCTGATCCTGACAAAATCTGAGGTTGGCTCTGCCGAGATGTCGTTGTGAAAATCATTGAGCTCTCGCCGGTGGTGGACGTCCACCGCTGCCGAGGGAACAATTTTTTTGAAAACCGCAGCTGCCGAGGGAGGGTGTGAAATCAAGATGTGCTCTCGCCATCTGCGGAATCAGAAATAATTTCCCCCTCGCCGGCGGCGGACGTCCACCGCTGCCGAGAGCGCTATTTTTTTTGCACGCGGCTCTCGCCAACCCCCCCCAAAACAAATTGAAAAAAAATGATTTTGGTCAGCAAGCTGTGCTCGCCCTCCTCCTCCTCCTCCTCCTCCTCCTCCTCCTTCGTTCTGAAGGCGGCCGAATGGGCCCGGCGAGCCGTTTCTCTCTTCCTCCCCCTTCCCCCCCCGTCATCCTCCTCCCTTTCCCTCCCTGTTGGTGTTCGGAAGGCGCTGACTTGTTCTGAAATTGTCCCAGTGCGACCCTACCTAGGAGGAGTGAGTTGGAGCCTCTACTAGCAGCAGCAAAAAAGTAGTGGATGCTGTGCTGTGCTATGCTATGCTGCGCTGTGCTGCGCTATGATGTTATGCTACGCTAGGCTGCGCTCTGTTATGCTAGGATATGATATGCTATGCTTTGCTGCGCTATGCTATGCTACTATGCTGTGCTATGCTGCGCTGTGCTATGCTATGGTATGCTATGCTGCGCTATGCTATGTTACGCTGGGTTATGTTATGCTAAGCTAAGGTAAGGTAAGCTACAGCTACGCGACGCTAAGATGATGAAACTACGTTAAGCTAAGCAATATTAAGCTGGGCTAAGATGATATACGCAACGCTGGAATACGTGGGTGCAACTACTACTGGGAGAACCGCAAGGCGGGGACTGGGTAAGCCCAGCGAGTGAGAACCCATTATCTTCTAGGCAGAGCCTAGGAGGTAGGGAACACGTTGGGTCATGTTGTTGGCGATGCATGAACTCATCATCATCATCATCATCATCATCATCATCATCATCATCATCATCATCACCCTTCCTTCTGTGCTGCCCCTGTCGCCCTGCCGCCCTGTACCCCTGTCAAGTTCAGGGGCGCGGCGGTGGGCGCCGCGCTCAGCCTCGCCGCGCTGACTGATGCTGTGGGCAGTCGCTGCGCGGGAGCAGGCTGCTACGAAGGGACAGGTCGAAAAACAACCCGGACCTCCCGTGGTGGCCTCCCTGTCCAGCTTTTTGTTTCACACTTCTTCGACAGGAAAAAAGCCGACCCTCCCCAATCAGTGCTTGCGCTGGAGAAGGGGCCCACGCGGAGGTTGAACGATTTGGCGAACGTGTCCCGCCGATGATGTCGGTGTCTGGCTGAGATTTCCGAGGTCCTCGTTTTGAGTTCCAATCATATTCGGGTGGTTGGTGGTGGGTGGTGGGTGGGTGGTGGGTGGGGGTGGGTGGTGGGTGGGTGGTGGGTGGGTGGGTCGTGGGTGGTGGGTGGGCGGTGGTAGTAGTAGTAGGCGTGTGTGGTGGTGGGTGGGCGGCGGGCGGGGCGGCCCCGCGATGGCCCCGAGATAGATGGCCCAAGCTGGCCCCGCGATGGCTCCTTGAGGACGCTTGGATATGCAAAAAAAAAACGGCCCCAGCCCCTGGAAGCAATAATTTGGGTCGTATAATCTTCTAGTGTACCCCAGAACGTCGGGGGTAACAACTCCCACCAGCCCTCCTTGTGGGCGTAGGTGGTTTATTATAGAGTTTCCTCTTCCAACTCCTTCTTCCCCTTCTTCGGGGAAGGGTTTGCTCCTCCCCCTACCCCCTCCCCTGGACCTGGACAGGAGAATTCGCGACGTGTTGGGGCGCCCAAGCAGGCCCGCGACAGCTCCAATATCGCCCCAGATAGTCACGATTGGCTACAAGATGGCTCAATAGGGTTATATCCGAATAACAATATTCCTTAATATGCAGCCGAAGATGCTCCAATAGGCCCCAATGTCGGCCCACGATGGTTCCACTGATATGCCAACCCACTTCCCAAGACGAATGATGCCCCCAAGAAGCCGCACTTCTTCAAACACCGAAGGTAAACCACTGATATTATGTGCCTTCTCGTTTTCGTTTCGCTTCCGATGGCCATCCGGCGCCTCAAGATGGCTCCGCGATGGCCCAGGCTGTCCCCAAGATGGGCCCATAATAGCCCTAGTAGTATGAGCTCAATAATAGTGCCCAAGAGCGCTCCAATAGCGCCCAAATATGGGTCCATGATACAATTTTAGGAGCGCCCGCCGAGGAGGGGGGGTCGTACTTATTAGGGCCCCCACTTTCTTGATCGATGTCCTCCAAGAAGATGGCCCCCCGATGCGCCCATACAGCCCCGCGATAATGGCCCCAACACTACTATGGCCCCACGATGCCCCCAAGAGACCCCCGCGAGGACCCCAGGCGGCCCCGCGAGGCCTCCCCGAAGCACCCAAGACGCCCGCGAGTCCCTCAGGACCGCCGCGAGACCCCCACGACGACGTCCCACGCGGCCTCCAAAAACCGCCCAAGCGATATCCCAAGGGGGCTCCGAAATGCATTCATGAGATCTCCACGAGACCCCGAAGATGCTTCACGACGATCCCCGAGGCACCCGTGATACCCCCAATCAGACGCTCCACGAGGTTCCCAACGCAACTCCCAAGAATATACGTCCTAAAATGATCTTATGTATGTTCGTCATGTTTCCCCCTCCTCCTTCTTCTCCTCCTTCTCCTTCTCCTCCCCGCCCCTTTATCCGCCTACGCATTATCCGAGAACCATCACCACCATCAGCAACGTCAGCAGCGCTATCAGCAACAACAGCAGCAGCAATACCATCAGGATCAATAACACCATCAATAACACGTTCAACCTTCGCCACAACTATATCCCAATTCATCGTTGTTGCCTGCTCTGTTTCACTACTATGTGCGTCTCTGCTTCCCTTCTTCTGTCAATGTTCCTGGGCGTCGTTTCTGGATGGGCTGGTGGGGATACGCGAAGCGTCTAGATAGAATGCGGACACATGCCCCGTTGATACATCCGCACAGCCCTATCACCCTAAAGCCATATAGCTCCATAGGTGTACAATAGCCTTATAACCCTACACTTAGAAGACATGGCCATGGCCTGAGGAGGACGTGTCCACGATGGCCCTGACACGCTTCCACGATGGCCCCAATGTGGCTCCAGTGGGCCCCATGTTGTCAAACTCCGAGTTGGACATGGCCATGACCCTAGTAGTAGGCATGGCCCAATATGGCCCCATCAACATGGCCCAAGGTGGCCCCACAATGGTCCACGATGGCCCCACAATGGCCCCGCGACGGCCCCGAGCTGGCCCATGCTGGCCCAAGATGGCCCCACGAGGTGCTACGTAGAGAGATGATGATTAAACAACTATGCCAAACTACAATGTATATTTGAACTAGACTGGGTACCTGCGACACATGTCAGAAATCCACTGATTGGGGTTTTCTCTGGTGTAACTGATCCACCCCCCCGCCGCTCGTCGCTCCGCCCACCCGCCCCCCCTTCCACCGCCTCCTGCCACCAACCGTGGTGCCCCCAGGCAGGATGGATTCGGACTGGCCCGACCTGCAGCCGGCAACCAAGCGGCCTCGACTTGGGACCGCCGTCAGTCGGGCTCGGCACCGGCGTTGTCGCCAACGTCTTCGTCGTCGTCGTGGTCGCGGAAAAAACAACCCCCGATTTTCCCAGGGGCTCCAAGGAAATGGCTCCGAAAAGCTTGAATTAAGGCGCCCCCCAATAATCCGATCCTAGAGCGCCTCAAGATGGCCCCAACAAGAGGGCTCCACGACGTGCTGTGTATTTGTTGTCGTTCGGTGTGTGCTGTGTGATGTTTGTTGTCGGCGTTGATTGCGTTGCGTTTTTTTCTGCTGGGGCGTGATGCGCGACATTTTTGCTGGAGCGTGCTCTGTGGTTTCTGTGTGGTGCGCGGTGTTGTTGGCGGTGCGTGCTGTGTGATTATTGTTGGCGGTGTGTTCTGTGTGGTTCGTGATGCGCCAGTTCCGTGAGCGCGTTGTTGTTGGTGTCGTTGTTAATGTTGCTGATGTGTACTGTGTGATTTTTGTTGCTGGTGTGCGCCGTGTGATCTGGGTTTTCAGTGTGTGCTGCTGAGCGGATTTAGGGCTGTTATAGGGCTTGGCTTCAAGGATTTTGTCGGGGCCAGGTCGTAGGGATGTTTTATTAGGGGCCTGACTTCAAGGATGTTTTACGGGCCACGTTTTAGGGGTGTTGCATGGGCCGGGCTTTAGGGATGTTTTAGGGCTGGGCTTTACGACTGTTCCAAAGGTCGGGCTTTATTTGGGCGTTTTTGGGCCGGGCTTTTTTTAGGATGGCGTTTTAAGGGCCGCGCGTTAGGGAATGGTTTATTATGGGCCTGGCTTTCCGGATGTTTTTGGTGGCTGTGCTATGTGTGCCGTGTGATTTTTGTTGCGGGTGTGTTCGATGTTTTTTTCGTTGCTCGTGCGTACTGTGTCTTCTTCGTTGTCGCTGGTGCGTGCCGTGCGATGCTGTCGCTGGTGTGTGCCGCGCGATGTGACCGAATTTGTTGTCCCCAACGTTGGTTGTTGCCCCCAGGGGCTGGGGCGCGCCATCATGCTGCCCCAAGGAGGGCGGGCCGGCGGGGGTCTCCATGGGGCCTCTGGGAGACCTCTTCTCATTATTTAGGCCTGCTGTGAGTTTACGACGGGGGTGGGGGGGGGCTAACAACAACTAACTACGGAAATCCCCGCGTGAACCCCAAGCACCAACAAGGGGCCGGGGCCCTCCTAGCGAGTTTTCAACGTTTCAGGCGAATCCCCCGCCACCCAGGACCGGGGCGCAGTCGACGAGATCATCATCTTCTTCCCCTCGGACCCCAGCGCCTCCTCCTTCATCGCCGCGCCCCGTGACCAGACCGCCCCGGGTTCCATTGAAGGCTCGCTACAACAAAGTGGTCAGATGCGGATCCCGCCAACCATCTAAAAACGCCACGTACGTCGCCAAGTTGAGCACTACCGACCCCGACCGAATTCACTGGGAGAGCTGCAACGTCCGGGGTTGCGGGCATTGTCTCTGGGCATCGAGAAAGCGCAAATGGCTCCAATCATACCCCCTGCCAGAGTCTAACCAGAGTTGGATTCACACAACCTACGACAAGAACAATGTACCGCGCGCTCCCGCTAGCGACCGCCGTGCCCCCGCCAAGAGAAAGACTTATCCCAGTGCGACCCTACCTAGGAGTTGGAGCGTTTAGGAAAGCAGCATCTACATCTACTACACCAACAGCTACATTACATCTACACCTGCGTCTACATCTACATCAACATCAACAGCGAGACTCACATATAATAATCTACATCTACACCTACATCTTCTGCATTTGCATATACATCTGCATCTACATCTACACCTATATCCACATCTACACCTACACCTACATCTACATCTACATCTACACCTACATCTACATCTACATCTACGTTTACATCTACATCTACACTCCTCGCAATGGTGCCGATTTTGCTATGTTGTGCTGCGCTATGCTATGCTATGCTGCGCTATGATATGCTGTGCTGTGCCGTGCTATGCTGTGCTATGCTGTGCTGTGCTATGGTAAGCAGTGCTATGGTATGCTACGATATGCTGCGCTATTCTATGCTATGATATGCTACAGTATGCTAGGCTATGCAGAGCTATTATATGCTATGCTGTGCTGTGCTGTGCTGTGCTGAGCAATGCTATGCTGTGCTGTGCTAATGCTGCGCTGCGTGATGCTGCGCTAAGCTAAGCTGAGGTAAGCTATGCTATGCTAAGCTAAGCTAACCTAAGCTGCTAGGCTAAGCTAAGCTCAGCTAAGCTAAACTAAACTAAGATGAAGCAAGCTAAGCTAAGCTAAGCTAAGCTAGGCAACGAAACGCTAAACTAAGCTAAGCTAAGCTAAGCTGAGATAAGCTAAGCTAAGCTAAGATAAGCTTAGCTAAGCTAAGCTGGGTGAGCCCAGAGGAGGGCGCAACTGGGGGAACCGCGGGGCGGATCCTGGGGGAACCGCCCCGGGCGGGGGGCACTGCCCGGCCCCTTAAGCATACAGGGTAAGAACCCTTCTAGGCAGAGCCTAGGTAAGGAAAAACATGAGGACCTGCTTTAAATGCCAACGGTTTTTCGGGGCCCTCGATTTGTTTGGCCTCGCCGCCGGGGGCCTTGCCAAGACGGCGTCCTAGTTTCAAACGTATCGCCAAATTTACCAGACGCCGCGCGAGCGCCTGGTCAGGCGGCGGATTATATCTTTTGGGTGCGTGGTGTGCATGTCAGCCAACACGAATACTGCTTGGGGCAGGTGCAATATCGATGTAGTCAACTTGCAGAAGTCTTCTTTGAAAGGTCATGAACAGACTAAGTTACATTTGAGGGCTACTAAACTCTGGAGAGGGATAGATCCAGATGCCGCCGACATCATCCCCCCAGAGGTTGCACCAACAACGGACATGTTCGCACAGGTCCTCCAGCTCACGAGGAAAGGCAAGTGCACGGGAGATATCCAGCTGCCTACGGCAAGTCCCGCCACCGCGCCTGGGTTGTGGGTTATGGGCCTCTTGGATGTTCGCCGTGATTTCCCGGGAGGCCTCTCGGGGGCATGTTGGAGACAGTCAGTGTTGAGGCCTCTCGAGAGCGTCTTCTTCTTGGGGGCCTGGTGCTTTTTTGGAGCCTCTTTCTTGGGGCTTCCTGCCTGGGGGCCTCTTGCAGGCCTCCTGGGAGCCTTGGGGCTTCCTGGGGGCCTCTCTGGGCCTATTCTTGGCCTTGTCTTCTTGGCGGGGATTTCTTGGGGCCCCACCGGGCCCTTCCTAGGGCTTTTAGAGGGGCCCAGGAGGGCCCGAAGACGCCCCCAAGAAGAAGAAGAGGGGCCCAACCAATGCGGCTCCCAGACAACAGATCGCCCCCAAAGCGAGCACAAAATCGGAGGTGAGGGGGTGAGATCGAAGTGAAACGGATAGCCCCCCCTCCTACTACTGGGAAGTCGGTTTCACTTTCGTGTTCGTGCGTGCCGCGCGCGCGGGCGAGGCGAAGCTGCTGCGTGGGCGGGCGAGAAATAATACGTCTCCTGTAGTAGCTGAGGCGCGGTCAGACCAAACGGCTCCCTTCCAGCAGCCGGTGCCCCGCGGCGTCCCGCCGGCGCCCCGCTCGAGGGCCGGTGGCGCGCGGTGCCCTGCCGGTGTCCCGCCCGTGCCCCGCCGGTGTCCCGATGACGATGATGATGATGATGTTGATGATGATGATGTTGATGATGTTGACGATGATTATGATGATATTGATGGTGGTGATGATGCTGGTGTCCCGACGATGATGATGATTATGGAAATGATGATGTTGATGCTGATGTTGACGATGTTGTTGATGATGATGATGATGTTGATGGTTATGGTGGTGATAGTGATGGTGCCCCGATGATGTGACGATGTTGATGGTGGTGTTGCTGATGATGGTGATGATGATGATGGTGCCCCGATGATGATGATGATGTTGATGATCCTGATAATGTTGATGGTGGCCAGATGATTTGATGTTGTTGATGATGAACATGATGATGACGGTGCCCCGATGATGATGGTGATTGTGGTGATGAAGATAATGTTGCTGATGATGGTGATGATGATGGTGCCCCGGTGATGGTGATGATATTGCTGATGACGATGATGGTGTCCTGATGATGATGATGTTGGTGATGGGATGATGATGAGGTGATGATGATGATGATTTCGATGGTGGTGGCCCAATGATGATGGTGATTCTGATGATATTGATGATGGTGGTGTCCCGATGATGTTGATGATGGCGGTGGTGATGGTGATGATGGTGGCGATGATGATGGTTTTCCGATGTTGATGATGATGTTGAGGATGCTGCCAATGATGATGATGGTGTCCGGATGGTGGTGATGATGTTGATGGTGTTGTGCTTGATCATGATGATGAGATGGGATGATGATGATGATGGTTGTGTTCGGATGATGATGATGATGATGGTGCCCCGATGATGATGATGACGATGTTGATGATGATAATGCTGATGGTTGCGGTGATAGTCCCGACCGTCGCGCTTCGCTGGATGCATCGCCCCAACTACTACTACTACTCCCGGATGTCCCCAGGCGAACATGGCGCCTCCCTGCCTGGGGCCCTCCAGGGCTTCCATGCCGGCCCGGGAAGCCCACCCGGGCATTCCTGGACCTGGACGGGGGCCCCGCGAAGCTTTCCCCAAGGCCTCAGACGGCCCAAGAATGCCCCAAGACGGCTACACGAGGCCCCCAAGACGGCTCCAACAACAGGGCCCACAGAAGAAGAGGGCCCCCCAAAGAGGCACATTCGCGCATATACATATACGACCACCATTCGGGTGATAAGGGGGTTTTTTTTGGGGGGGGAACCGACGTCTCACTCGATCGGTCCCGCTATCGATCTCATTATCGGTCTCGCTTGACCGACGTCACCCGATCGGTGTCATTCGATCGATTTTATCCGATCGATCGCACAGCCGATCTCAATATCGATCTCACTATCGATCTCAATATCGATCTCACTATCGACCTCCCAATCGACCTCACATTCGGTCTCAGTATCTGCATCGCTATCGATATCGCAAGCGATATCACAATCAACGCCATCATCATCGACATCATCGTCAGCAACGCCATCACCATCATCATCAGCATCATCGGGACACCATCATCATCAGCATAATCACCACCATCACCAACATCATCATCACAATCATCATCATTGTTGGGGGGAGTGGCCCCTCAGACGACTACAGAAACCCTGCCAGGTAGCCCTTGGCATTCCCCCGCGCATCAACGCGCCAAGGCACGGTGGCGGATCAAAGGCCTGGGCAGCAGAAAAAAGCTACGGGCTATGAAGTGGTGTCTGGGGGAGGCGGCGAGAGACCGCAAACGTGCTGAACTTGCCAAGAGCACAGTCGCCAGCATCCACCAAGACGGGAGAAAAGGTAGATTTGCTGTCCGTTTCACTAGTTGCGGAACGGACTTGACCCCGTTTGCTGGAGTTTTGGGATGCGTCGATCTGGCAAAAGATTACACTCTGGATGCAATTGGGATGAGGCGCGCTACGATCGATATCCTGACTTCGTTTTGCACGCCTAGGAAAGGCGCGCCTTACTGCACCAGACCTCCCAAGAATTCGTGCGACGACGAGTTGCTGCAGCATTGTAGATCCATCGTTGAATTATTCGACGCAGATGCTGCGTCAGACGAACAATTGGCGGCAAAACTCCTCAAGGGGACTCGGGTCGCTTCGTACGATGAGCATTTCGAAGAAGGTTTTTTCTGCAACTTGCGAGTGCAAAACAAAGACAAAGCGCACGCCTCCCGCAGGACCCAAGGGCCTTCGAAATCATGAATGACCATCCCCTCCCCGCCCCATCCTCCTCCCCCTCTTCCGTTTCCTCCTCCTCCTCCTCCATTGTTTCCCCTTGCTTTGTCTTGACCTCCTCCCTCCCCGCCCTCCCCCCTATCTTCCTCCCCCCCCTCCTCCGCCCCCCCCCTCCTGCCTGCCGGCCAGGGGCGGGGGGCGGGGCTCGCGGTCCTGGCGAACCCGAGGGGGCTCGACGGCCCGGCAACGTGATATACTGGCGGGCGCAGGGACACGATGATATCGAGCACGTGGGAAGGACGTGAAGAAGAGAGAGGATGCATGAGGGAGATAGCGAGCATGGGGTGAGCGGAACGAGCAGGGGATGAGGCAACATTTGAGGTTTTCCCAGGATCACCTCGAGAACGTGGCTGCGAGACCCGTACTTAAAGCAAATCTCGGAGACTTTCATCCTTAAAAGAACGTCAATCATGAAGCGCATCCAACACAGCGACGTGTACCGTGCTCGTTTCCAGAAAAATATTAAGCTGCAGCGCTACAGCAGGGAGTGCGCCGCAAACATGAAGAAATTGTCCAGTGCGAACCACCGCTTCGACAGGCGATGGGCGGAATTCTAGAAGCGGGGTGATCGGGGGTAGCCCCGCCACGCTCCTGGGCGCGCTCTGACCAGGATTTCGAAGCGGCCCCAGCCGCGGCGACGAGAACTCCCCATGATGACGCCCCGAAGGCCGAAGCGTTCAAACTCAGACCTCCTATACGACCACCCTTCGGATGATAAGGAGGTGAGGGGGGGAGGAATCAGCGTCGCAATCGATCGATCTCACTATCGATAGCATACTCGATCTCATTCGATCGATCTCACACTCGATACCATTATCGATTCCAGAATCGATCTCACATTCGGTTTCACTATCGATCTCACTAGCGATCTCACAATCGATCTCACAATCGATTTCAAATTCGGTCTCACTATCGACTCCACTATCGATCTCATTCGGTCGATCTCACAATCGATCTAACTATCGATCTCTCAATCGATCTGACTATCGATCCCACAATCGATCTCACATTCGGTCTCGCTATCGATCTCACTATCGATATCACAATCGAGGTCATCATTATCATCTTCATCAGTATCGTCATCCTCGCCACCTCATCATCATCATCAGCATCACCATCATCACCATCATCACCATCAGCACCACCATCATCATCCTCACCTTAATGCTCATCATCATCATCGTCATCATCATCAGCATCACCATCATGACCATCATCATCATCCTGGCCATCATCACCATCACCCGCATCATCATCATAAATTTCCCTCACTGTCGATCTCACTATCTATATCACAATCGATCTCAAAATCGACGTCATTATCATCACCACCGTCATCATCAACAGCATCATCATCATAATCATCTCCATCATCACCATCATCACCATCATCATCACCATAATCATCATCACCATGACCACCATGATCACCATCATCACCATCATCATCATCAACAACATTGTTGTCATCATCATCACAACCATCATCAACACCCTCATCCTCGTCATCATCATCATCACCATATTCATCATCATCAACAACATCAACATCATCATCACCGCCACCGTCATCATCATCATCCTCATCATCATTATCATCATCATCGTCCTCATCGCCACCACCATCATCAGCATCCTCATCATCATCCTTATCCTCATCATCGTGGTCATCATCATCAACATCATCATCACAATCATCACCACCATCATCATCATCATCATCCTCATCATCCTCGGCATCCTCATCATCATCATCTTTCACTGTCGATCTTGCTTTTTATTTTATAGTCGAACTCACAATCGACAACATCATCATCATCCTCGTCATCATCACCATCATCACCATCATAATCATCAGCATCATCACCATTTACACCATCATCACGATTATCACCATCATCACCATCATCAACATCATCACCATCATCATTTTCATCAATCATCACCATCACCATCACCATCCTCATCATCATCATCATCCTTATCAGCATCGCCATCATCACATCCACCATCATCATCATCATCCTCATCATCATCATCATCCATATCATCACCATCCTCATCATCTTCATCATCATTTTTCTCCTCCTCATCATCATCATCACCATCGGGGCACAGGCGGGGCACCAGCAGCGGCACACCAGCGGGGCACCGCGCGGCACTGTTCGCCAGGAGGGGCACCGGGACACCGGCGGGACACTGGCGGGGCACCGCCCGGTCCCGGACGCCATGTCGCCAAACATTTGGTCCGGCCGCGCCTCAGCCTGGGGCGCCGGGGCACCGGCGGGGCACCGCCCGGCCCCGGGCGCCGGGTCGCCAAACATTTGGCCCAGCTGCGCCTTAGCCACAGCTTCGGCTCGCCCGCGCGGCGCGCGCGAACGCGAAACCGAAATCGATTTCCCGACAGTATTATACTGGGGGGCTGTCCATCATTCCAATCCCACCAGCCCTCTGGGCGTATGTGGTCTAAGTCATTTCCCTTTCCAACCTCCTGCCTTTCCCTCCTGCTCGGGAGGTTGTTTACCTCCTCCCCCCTCCCTGCGTGTGGACGGGGGGGCGGACCCATAACGGCGTCCAAGAAGATGGCCCAAGATGGTTCCAAGAGAGCCTCCGAGAGCGCACGATGGCCTCCAAGATGGCCCAAGATAGCGGTAGAGGGGCCAAGATAGCCTCCGGCAAGCGTCCGAGAGGCTTCAAGACGGCCCCAAGATAGTTTCAACTGTCCTCCGAGGCCTCCAAGGACCCCCCCAAGAAGATGCCAAACTCCTTCAAACACCTATGGGCAATCAATGTTTTTTGTCTTCTGATTTTTTCGCCTCCGAAGGGCTCTTGTTGTTGAGACCTCAAGAAGATGGTCCCAAGATGATCCAAAACAGCCCCAAAAGGGGCCCATATGAGAGCCCCAAAACGGCCCCAAGAACGCTCCAAGAGCGGGCCACGATGGTCCCACGACTGCATTTTTGAGCTTCCGATGGGGGTGGACAATAATTGCCTCCCCCCCCCCTCTTCTTCTTTAGCCATGATAGGGACCAAGAAGACGGCCCCGAGATGCCTCCCAAACACCCCCCCAAAAAAAGCCCCAAGGGGGGCTCCAATGTCCTCCAAAAGAGCCCCAAGATGGCCCCAACACGCATCAAACGAGCCCCACATAATACGCCCCAAGAAAGCCCTCAGATGACCTCATGAGAGCCGCAATAAAGAGCACCATGAAGCTCCAAGAGGGGCCCACGAGAATCCCAAGAGGGCCCAGACCAAATCAGTGCAACAGCCATTACGAGTCATCGAAATACCCCTCACCTCTTCTCATCGAAGCACTATCGTAACTTGCATCGATTTCCATCTTAACCTTCAATGCGGACAGCTATGATGTGTGATGCTTGTGTTCTCGACGACGGCTGCGCGACTGCGTGCGTTATGCCGCCCCTGATTCACCAACTCCCCTGCTGATCGTTTCTGGATGGGCTGGTGGGGGTACGCGAAGCGTCAAGAATTCGATCTCCCCCCTCGCCTCCGATTAATGAAAACGGGCCCACAGCCATAACCTCGAACTATAATAGAGAATAACCTTCCAGGGATCATGAAGTTCGGCGTCGCGGAGCGATAATAAAAGTTGCCCGCCAGAGGCCAACATAGAGATGTTAACAGAGGAGCCAACAAAGCCGATGATATCTTGAGACATCCTTAACTTTTCTTCCTGCTCGTCATCTTCCTCTTCTTCCTCAGCTTCTCTCTCTATCTATCTCTACATTTATATTTCTATTTCTTATCCTCACCCTGCCCCCCTGAACTTGTTTATCGCTGGGGTTGCTTATCATTGGAACGCGAGGCACATGAGCTACCCTACGCGAGCACATACGCACTTACAATGACATCTAATAAGTTTTAAACTTTGGATTTGTGCGATCGCCTTCTCCTCTCCTCCTCTTGCTCTTTCTCCTCCTCATCCTCATCCTCCTCCTCTACCTCCTCTTCTCTTTTTATCGTCCTACGTATCTCTCTATCTTTCTCCCCCCCCAGGCCCCCCTGAACTTGTTTATCGCTGTGGTTGATTGCCCTGGGAAAACGAGGCACATGGGGAATCTCTATAGAAACCAATGGGAACCTCTATTATTATAGGAACCAGTAGGAATCTTAGGGGACCTATGAGAATTATTAGTATGCGCGCACAATTCTATAGGAAACCAATTCATTTTTTTTGGTATTTTCAAAAATACAAGCGAAGCTCGGAGGTGCGCCGCCGCGCGCGCGGCGGCGCACCGCTGAGCTCCACCTCTTCTATATTATTATTATTTATCATTACTAAATCTATATGTAAGATTCCAAAAACGAAATTGGAAATTTCTGGGGCCCTTTAAGGAGGCCGAAGGAACGCGGCTGCTTTTCATATTTTTATCATACAGAATTGAAGCGCGCGCGCGCGCGGCGCACCGCTGAGCTTCACTTCTACATTATCATTCGATATTAATAAATCAACATATAATTCCAAAAACGAAATCGAAAAATTCTGGAGCCCTTTAAGGAGGCTGAGGGAACTTGTCGGCTTTTTATACGATTATAATAAAGAACTGAAGCTAGGAAGCGCGCGCGGTGACCGGGTCACCCGCGCGCGCGCGCGCGCTTCAATTCTGTATGATAAAAATATGAAAAGCAGCCGCGTTCCTTCGGCCTCCTTAAAGGGCCCCAGAAATTTCCAATATCGTTTTTGGAATTAAATGTAAATTTTTCATGTGAATAATAATATACGAGAGAAGCTCAGAGGCGCGCGCGCGCGCACCTCCGAACTTAAGTTCTCTATTATAAAATTATTAAAAAGCCGACGTGTTCCTTCAGCATCCTTATTAATAATAAAGGGCACCAGAACTTTTCAATTTCGTTTTTGATGATGTTTCAGAGAGGACCAAATGGGCGCGCAGAGGAAAAGGAAACCTCCAAAGTTCAAAACTTTTTATACTTAACTGTCAACGCTTAATGGAAATTAGCATTTTCATCTGCTCGTGTAGGGCATAGCTCATCTGCCTCGGTTTCCCTGGATGATAGTAAAGCACAGCGATGCGCAAGCTCAGGGGCCATGGTGAGGAGGAGAAAGCAAGAGAGAGACATCCTCGAGTATATGCTTGTTTCGCTTGGGACACCCTCGACAAGTTTTTCGCTTCGCTCGAGACATCCTCAAATAATTGCTGGTTCCGCTTGGGGCACCCTCGAACCATTGATCGTTTCGTTTGAGGCTGCCTCCCAAAACTATTGGTTTCGCTTGAGACATCCTGAAAAAACGTGTTCGCTTCGCTTGATGTTGTTATCTCAACATAAGAAGGAAGTAACCTCGATGGTGAACTTTCCCAGTGATAATTAATGCAGTTCGGCCTCCGCGCCCCCCGTCTATATTTGAAACCCTATTAGAAGCCGCTCTTACATTATTTGAAGGGTGGGGTTATTGGATTTGTCCGTTTCATGTTTTGGCTTAAGTCATGTGGTCGTTTGTTTTCTTTGCCTGTGCCGCCCACAGCATCGCGCTGCCGTTGTCGAGGGGCGTGTTCCACTTCGATGCCCTTGTGAAGACGGCGCAGCAGCTCCAGGACGAACGACATGGCAATGAGGAGTCGAAGGACGCTGAGCGTTTCCTGCGTCTCTTGGACGTGGAGTCATGCCTCGCCTTCGCCATGCTGGCTGACGCTAGCGTTGAGAACCTTGCTCTGACTAGGTTTTTCGATTGCGAAGACTTCGACAAATCAAGACAATGCCATGAAGTATTGCGGTTCTTCCAACGGGTGACCTACCTCTTCAATCACGGCGGTTGTTTGCAGACGGGCTTCACGCATCTGATGGTTCAGCACCTCCAGCGAGCACGGGCCCTTTGGGTCGGCACTGGCCAAGCAGCAGTCCCGTATACACTTGGGGGGAGAGGAACAATGACGCCGGCTCTCATCAATTCAGCTTTGAAGCGCATGAAGAATTGGGTTGCCCTCGCAACGCTCGTGATCAGAGCAGAATTTCCAAACTTTGAGGCACTGGCCTCGATGTGCATTTTCAGCTTGGAAGGCAAAACCATCGATAAAGTTGTTGCTATGCCGAATTTCAGCGATCACATGGCCAGAGTTGCTCATTTATGCCAAGTCCCTGTGACGGAGCTGCGGGTTCAATATGATGATTTCTTGCCAGTCGCCCTGAGGATGGCCGAGACTGCCAGGGCGTCGACCATCGACGCGTGGAGGCTAGCGGTCGAGGCCATGACCCGCACCCGGCGCATTGCGATGGCGCACCCTTCAGACGCCTTGATGGCGTGCTTGGTGCGATTCGGTGGATATGGGCAAAGCTCGTCCGGCGTGGAGCGGCTGTTCGCCAAGGGCCACATCACGGCCGGTTTCTGCCGGGCCGATCTCTCCGAGCAGCTTATCAACGACGAGTTGTTCATCATTTGCGACGTGGATCCCAAGTCGGACAATGAACTCTGCGAGGCTGCCCGGGTCATCTGGCGGGAGGTCTACAGGACCACTCGAACGAGCGACAGGCCTGTGCGAGTGGACGCCGGGCGGCCGCGACCAGTGTCAAGAGAAGACAATAGTTTTAGCTCGTTTTTGAAACGTCGGAGCAGCGCCATCTCTGACGCGGCCAGCAGCTCTGAGGCGAGACGCGCCAAGATCGAGGGGAGGCTGTCGACTGATACTGATTCGTGGACGCCCGAACACCAGAAAGAGGCCGACTTCCAGAAGGCCAAGCGCCTGAAGCAGCTCTTGAGCACGAGCGAGTTGAACATAGACAAGGACATGCCGCCCAACATGCGCGAGGCTGCTCGTTTATTCTCGCTGTATCAAGACAAGCTGACTGAAGAGTACATCAGTAAGAAACGAGCCGCCTCTCGAGCCGCCGACGACCCGGTCCTCCCTGTTTTAGCTGGCGCCAGTGTTTTCGTCGAGAAGAGTTTGCAGGACAAGTTCAAGGCGCCCTGTCACGTTCGCGTGTTGAGAACTTTGGATGCTAAGGTGGTCAATGATCGACTCAATGCGAACACCTTCATCGTTCCTGATGCTGTACTCCTACCACAACGTATCCATTGGGCACTAGTCATTGGTGGAGGAGTGGCGTGCGATCTACAGTTTTTCGCATCAGCAGGCGAGAGAGGTCGTTGCATGACCTTCCATGGCATTGCGCATCTCACTCGAGTTGCGTGGGCGTCCGACGAGTTCGCGAGGCTCCATCCCGAGCTTTACCGCATCATGATTTCGAAGACTACTACCTCCAATGGCGTTTGGAAGTGGTTCCAGAAGGGCGCGTTCATTGCCGCCGCCCACGAGAAGATTGCGAGGAAACGCCCGTCCGAGGTGATGGCTTTCGTGGCGGACAGGGAACTCGCGGCCCCGGAGCCCGGCGGTTCAACAACTAAACGCCCCGACCCCGCACCCGTGATCCCCCCCTCCAGTTTTTTCAAGCCCATTGTTGTTGCTGTTGGGGGTGAAAACGCTACATCCTCTTCCACGTCCCCCCCATCATCATCCTCCCCCCGACATTATCCCCCCTCCTCCTTCCCCCTCCCCTCTCAGCCCCCTCCGCCCGCCCCTCCGCCACCGCCAGAGCAGCGAGGGGGGGCGACTCCGTCCTGGGTGGGTCGGGGCGAAGACCTGGGGCCTGCGCGGCCGGGCAAGGGGCCGGCGCCCCTCGGAGGGCGACGAGGGGGATGAGGAGGATGAGGATAAGGAGGAGGCGGAGGACGAGGAGGAGGAGGACGAGGAGGCGAGAGGGAGGAGGGCGAGGAGGAGAAGGAGGAGAAGGCGGACGACAACGATGAGGAAAGCGAAGAGGACGACGAAAATGGCGACGAAGAAGGGGGCGACGACGACGCCTCGAGCGACCTGAAAATAGAAGGGCGATCCAGGGGACGACGACTCAGGGGGCAACGACGACGAGGACGACGACGACGAGGAGGACGATGATGACGAGGAGGACGAGGAGGCGGAGGAGGAAGAGGAGGGCAAGGACGAGGAGGATGAGGAGGACGATGACTCATCAGAGGACCTGGCGTTCATTCGGGCCTCAGCCAAGTTCACGGCAACAACGGCGCTGAAGAGTCTGAGCAAGCCGGTGAGAGGCATGTCGAGCGCTGGCTACTGAGTCCGGCCAACGTTCGGAGAGGCAGGAGAGGATGAGGACCAGGGGGAACCCGGGATGCCCTATGATGCGACGCTGCCATGCACCCTCCCATAATAAGTTCACGCAATCATCCTTTTCACGCCTGGGCGTGCGCCCTTGAAAGACAAGCGCCCCATGGGGCTGACATGAGGAACTGTGCGCTTCGAAATTCAATGAACCTGGCAGACTTTGTTGAGCTGCCAGTTGATGCTCATGTGTTTTTGATAACTATATCTTCTTAAGCTGCTCAGAAGAAACCAGTTCCCTACCTAGGCTTCGCTATGCTTAAAGGGCCGGGCAGTGGAAATCGTCCCGGGCGGTTCTCCTGGCATCCGCGCCGCGGTTCCCCCATGATCCCCCGCTTTGCCTAGCTAGCTTAGCTTAGCTTAGCTTAGCTTAGCTTAGCTTAGCTTAGCTTAGCTTAGCTTAGCTTAGCTTAGCTTAGCTCGGCTTAGCTTGGCCTAGTAGCCTAGCTTAGCTTAGCTTGAACATATTTAGCTTAGCATGGCTGGGCCTACCTTACCCTAGCTTAGCTTGGGCAGCACTATCACAGTATATCATAACATAGCATAGCCAAGCATATCATAACATAACATAGCATAGCTCAACGTATTACCATATCATAGCATAGCACAGCATAGCGCAGTCTAGCATAGTATAACATAGCATGGCATTGCATCGCTTAGCATAGCACACCGCAGCATTGCAAATCATAGCACATCACAACATAATACAGCATATCATGGCATAGCGCAGCATAACATTACACATCATAGCATAGCATAGCAGAGCGCGGCATAGCATATCATAGCTTCGCCTATCATATCATAGCATAGCGCAGCATATCACAGCATAACGTAGCGCAGCATAGCATAGCATAGCATAGCGAAGCATAACTTAGCTTACTCTAGCTTAGCTTAGCGCAGCGCAGCATAGCGCAGCGCAGCATTAGCACAGCATATCAAAGCATATCATAGCCAAACGTAGCATCGCATAGCACAGGATATCATTGCATATCGTAGCATAGCATGTAAAGCGAACGCACCACCAATGCGAACTTGTAGATGTATATGTAGATGTAGGTGTAGGTGTAGATGTGGATGTATGTGTATGATGATATGTAGATGTAGATGCAGATGTAGATGTATATGTAGATGTAGATGTAGATGTAGATGTAGATGTAGATGCAGATGTAGGTGTAGGTGTAGATGTAGGTGTGGATTTAGATGTAGATGTGAGTCTCGCTGCTGATGTTGATGTAGATGTAGATGCAGGTGTATATGTTAATAATATAGCTGTCGGTGTAGATGTAGATGTTGCTTTCCTAGGTGCTCCAACTCCTAGGTAGGACATTGTGATGATTGCAAACTAAGGATTTCGACGTGCGCGCGCGGGAGACGCGCGCATGCGGCCCGCGTGGTATTACTTGATATGGATTAATGCCCTGAACGCGTGCCCGGCCCGCCCTAGCGACACGTCTGGCGGAGCGACGGCAGGGAGGCGTTATTCATAAGAGAACGGATGTGGGCGGATCAGGGGGGGGACGCTCGTCCATTCCGCGCTGGCCAGAGGCCTCAGCGAGGCGGCTCCCGACCAGTGGGATGCCCAGGCCTCGATTTAGATTCGAAGATGAGGAGTGCTTATGAGGAGAGGGGGGAGACATCAGGAGAATGGATGATGGATGATGCTCGTCCATTCCGTTTGCTCGGGGGCCGCCTGCGACGGGGCCTGAGTGCCTGGCGGGCACCATCATCGACCACGCAAATGAGGCCCCTGCCTCGTCCTTCCCGTCTCGGGATCTTTCGGGATCTGGGGTCTTGAGCTCCTGTGGTGGGCGAGGGGGGGAGGTGATGCCCCCCCCCCCCTCGGTGTCTTGACCCAGAAGAAGAAGAAGCGCGGCGCCAGCGGCGTCACCAGACTGGGCGTCCTAGACCGTCTTGAGGCCATCTTGGGTCGTCTTGGGTTCATCTTGGGCCGCGTCGGAGGCATCTTGGGGTCATTTGGGCTCTCTTCTTGGGGGCATCTTGGACGTCTTGGATGCGTCTCGGGACCATCATGGAAATCATCTTGGGCCATCTAAGCCGTCTTGGAGGCCACCCTGATGATGGGCCGAGCCCTGCCTCCAGCAGGTCCGCGGGCAAACAACCGCTGACGGGGTCGAGACAGGGAAGGGGGGGGGGGCTCGATGGCCGCCGCCGTTGCTCATGCTGCCTTCCGTGCGTCTAAGCTGAAAGAAGAAGCGGAGGAGGAGGATGATAATGATGATGAGGAGGAGGGCGCCTAGACAACAATGTCGCCATCGGCGCCAAGAAGATGGGATCGGATAGAATGGGCGTTGCGGATAAGATACTACGATGGGGGTGGGCCGGAGTGGGCCAGGATAATACGGGGCAGGAAAAGGCGGAACGAGGTTGGATACCACGATGGGACATCAGCAGGTGAGAACGAATGATAATAATAAGATGCACGTGCCGGCCGCGTGGGGCGCGGCTGCAGGGCCTGCCTGGAGGAGGCGCTCGCTGCAGGAGGACCGTCGGCCTGTGGACGACCCGTCAGAGCCTCGCCTGGGCGCGCCTGGACGACGTCGTCGTCGTCGCTGTTGTCCGTTATCGATTTTGAAGGGGGCCGATTTTGAAGGGGGATCAGCCCCCTTCAAAATCGGCCCCTTTCAAAATCGGCGCCCGGACCGGCCCCTTCAAAATCGGCCCCGGGGTGCTTTAGTATGAGGTTTCGCTTTCGCGTTGACGAGGGCCCCCCCCAAATAATGCCCAACAAGGCCGAACAACAAAGACGACGAGGCCTACCCCCGTCACGCCCCCTCCTCCTCTTCCTTCCCCTCCTCTTTCTCCTCCTCCCTCCTCCTCCTCCTCCATCCTCCTCTGAACCCTGCCATTATGACCCATGACGGGGCGCTGATTATCGTTTAATCCTATCGATTAGCTACTTCTTCTTGGGTTTTGGGGGAAATTCGAGGGTTACCTTCGAATTTCCGAAGAATCTCAATACGTTCTGAAACAAAATTGCATGCAATATTATTCTTCTGGGGGGGCTGGCCTGGGGCTTGAAATTACAAGGTAACCCTGAAATTTCCGAAGAAGAATAAAATCTTCAAATTATTATTCTTGGCGTGCGCGGTCCTGCTGCTTTAGCATGGAGGGTGAATTTGAGGCGCGCAGCGTAAATTATTCTTGGCTGGGCGGGTGGCAAGGAGGGTTTCCCTGAATTTGCCGGTGGGGGACAGCCTATCGGGGGAAGCCTATGGAAGCCTGTGAAGGGCGGCCTGCGAGGGGCAGACTCTGGGAATCCTTGGGGATCCCTTGGGAATCCCTAAGGAATTTCTAAGGAATCCAGAGGAATCCCTAAGGCATCCACAAGCATCCCAAGGGAATCCTAAGGAATCCCGAGGGCATCCCTAGGAATCCCTAGGGAATCCTTAGGAATCCTTAAGGGCTCTTCAAGAATCCTAAGGGAATCCTGGGGGATCCCTTGGGAATCATCAGGAGTCCCTAAGGAATCCTTTGGAATCCCGAACGTGTCGTTAAGAATTCCCGCGGACTCCAGAAACCCTCGGGAATCCTTATGGCTCCCTCGGAAATCCAAGAAAAAAATCCTTGCGGAATCCTTGGGATTCAAAGCGGAATCTTCAAGAGTAGTCCCTCGGGGATCCTGAGGAATCTTTCGGCGCTCCCAAAGAATCCCTTCGGAAATCCTCAGGAATCCTTCGGGGATCCTGCGGGGTCTTCAGGGAATCTTTCGGATTCCCTCGGGGCTTCTTAGGAATCCCTGGTGAATCCCCAAGAAGAATCACTAGGGCACCCTAAGGAACCCCAAGGGGAACCTCAGGAATCTCTAGGACATGGCCCGGCGCCCTCCGAGGAATCCAGATGACTGTCACCTTGGACGTTTTCCATGCAGCGCATGCACACCAGGTGACCCACGAAGGGGTGGGTCACCAGAACACTGGTTGAGAGAAACAAATTGCTTCACCTGCATCCTGGGCCTCGTCATGAGGCGACGCACTGCCACTCAATATGTTTGCCATGCGGCGCAAGCACACCAGGTGACCCACGAAAGGGGTGGGTCACCAGAGAACTGGTTGGGAAAAACCAATGGTCTCACTTGCATTCTGGGCCTCAACATGAGGCGAAACATTGCCACTCAATACGTTTGCCGTACGGCGCAAGCACACCTGGTGACCCACGAAAGGGGTGGGTCGCCAAAAAAACATGGTTTCACCTGCATTCTGGGCCTCAACATGAGGCGACGCACTGCCACTCAATGCGTTTTCGATACGGCGCAAGCACACCAGGTGACCCACGAAGGGGTGGGTCAACAGGAAGCTGGTTGAGAAAAACAATTGTTTTACTTGCATTCTGGGCCTCAACATGAGGCGACGCACTGCCACTCAATGCGTTTTCCATACGGCGCAAGCACACCAGGTGACCCACGAAGGGGTGGGTCACCAGAAAACTGATTGAGAAAACCAATTGTTTCACTTGCATTCTGGGCCTCAACATGAGGCGATGCACTGCCACTCAATACGTTTCCCATGCGGCGCAAGCACACCAGGTGACCCACGAAAGGGGTGGGTCACCAGAAAACCCATTGTTTCACTTGCGTCCTGGGCATTGCCACTGAATGCGTTTTCCATACGGCGCAAGCACACCAGATGACCCACGAAGGGGTGGGTCACCAGAGAACTGGTTGAGAAAAACCAATTGTTTCACTTGCATTCTGGGCCTCAACATGAGGCGATGCACTGCCACTCAATACGTTTTCCATACGGCGCAAGCAAACCGGGTGACCCACCAAGGGGTGGGCCACCAGACAACTGGCTGAGAAAAACAATTTGTTTCACTTGCATTCTGGGCCTCAGCATGAGGCGATGCATTGCCACTCAATACGTTTTCCATACGGCGCAAGCGCACCAGGGGACCCACGAAGGGGTGGGTCACCAAAGAACTTGTTGGGAAAAACAAATTGTTCCACCTGCATCCTGGATCTCGTCATGAGGCGACGCACTGCCACTCAAGATGTTTGCCATGCGGCGCAAGCACACCAGGTGACCCACGAAGGGGTGGGTCACAATACAGCTGGTTGAGAACAACCAGCTGTTTCACTTGCATTCTGGGCCTCAACATGAGGCGAGGCACTGCCACTCAATACGTTTGCCATGCGGCGCAAGCCCGCCGGGTGACCCACGGAGGGGTGGGTCACTAGAAAATTGGATGAGAAAAACCAATCGTTTCGCTTGCATTCTGGGCCTCAACATGAGGCGACGCACTGCCGCTCAATGCGTTTTCGCTACGGCGCGAGCACACCAGGTGACCCACGGAGGGGTGGGTCACCAGACAAGTGGTTGAGAAAAACAATTTGTTTCACTTGCATTCTGGGCCTCAACATGAGGCGAGGCATTACCCCTCAACACGTTTCCAGGCGGCGCAAGCACACCAGGTGACCCACGAAGGGGTGGGTGACCAGAAAACTGGTTGAGAAAAACAAATGGTTTCACTTGCGTTCTGGGCCTCGACATGAGGCGACGCACTGCCACTCAATGCGTTTCCCATACGGCGTAAGCACACCGGGTGACCCACGAAGGGGTGGGTCACCAGAGAACTGGTTGAAAAAAAACACTTGCATTCTAGGCCTCAACATGAGGCGAGGCATTGCCACTCAATGCGTTTTCCATGCAGCGCAAACACACCAGGTGACCCACGAAGAGGTGGGTCACCAGAGAACTGGTTGAGAAAAACAAAACGTTCCAATTGCATTCTGGGCCTCAACATGAGGCGACGCATTGCCACTCAACGCGCTTTCCATACGGCGCAAGCACGCCGGGTGACCCACGAAGGGGTGGGTCACCAGACAACTGGTTGAGGATAACCAATTGCTTCACTTGCATTCTGGGCCTCAACATGAGGCGATGCATTGCCACTCAATACGTTTGCCATACGGCGCAAGCACACCAGGGGGCCCACGAAGAAGTGGGTCACCAGAAAACTGGTTGAGAAAAACAAATTGTTTCACTTGCATTTTGGGCCTCGTCATGAGGCGACGCACTGCCACTCAAGATGGTTGCCATACGGCGCAAGCACACCAGGTGGCCCACGAAGGGGTGGGTCACCAGAAAACTGGTTGAAAATACCAATTGGTTCATTTGCATTCCGGGCCTCAACATGAGACGAAACACTGCCACTCAATACGTATTCCATGCGGCGCAAGCACACCAGGTGACCCACGAAGGGGTGGGTCACCAGAAAACTGGTTGAGAAAAACAAATTGTTTCTCTTGCATTCTTGCTTGGCCTCAACATGAGGCGAGGCAGTGCCTGTCAATGCGTTTTCGATGCGGCGCAAGCGCACCAGGTGACCCACGAAGGGGTGGGTCACCAGAAAACTGGTTGAGAAAAACCCATCGTTTCACTTGCATTCTGGGCCTCAACATGAGGCGACGCATTGCCACTCAGTGCGTTTTCCATACGGCGCAAGCACACAAGGTGACCCACGAAGGGGTGGGTCACCAGAAAACTGGTTGAGAAAAACCAAATATGTCACTCGCAGTCCGGGCCTCAACATGAGGCGAGGCATTGCCACCTAATGCGTTTTCCATGCGGCGCAAGCACACCAAGTGACCCACGAAGGGGTGGGTCACCAGAAAACTGGTTGAGAAAAACCAACTGTTTCACTTGCATTCTGAGCCTCAACATGAGACGAAGCACTGCCACTCAATGCGTTTTCCATGCGGCGCAAGCACACCAGGTGACCCTGGTTGAGAAAAACCAACTGTTTCACTTGCATTCTGGGCCTCAACATGAGGCGAGGCATTGCCACTCAATACGTTTGCCATACGGTGCAAGCACACCAGGTGGCCCACGAAGGGGTGGGTCACCAGCAACTGGTTGAGAAAAACCAACTGTTTCACTTGCATTCTGGGCATGAAATGAGGCGACGCGCTGCCACCTAATACGTTTTCCATACGTTCCATACTGCGCAAGCACACCAGGTGACCCACGAAGGGGTGGGTCACCAGAAAACTTGTTGAGAAAAACAAATTGTTTCACTTGCATCCTGGGCCGTAGCATGAGGCGACGCATTGCCACTCAATGCGTTTTCCATGCAGCGCAAACACACCAGGTGACCCACGAAGAGGTGGGTCACCAGAAAACTGGTTGAGAACAAACAATTGTTTCTCTTGCACTCTGGGCCTCGTCATGAGGCGATGCGCTGCCACTCATCAATGCGTTTGCCATACGGCGCAAGCGCACCAGGTGACCCACGAAGGGGTGGGTCACCAGAAAACTGGTTGAGAAATACAGATCGTTTCACCTGCATCCTGGGCGTCGTCATGTGGCGATGCGCTGCCACTCAATGCGTTCTCCATGCGGCGCATGCGCACCAGGTGACCCACGAAGGGGTGGGTCACCAGAAAACTGGTTGAGAAAAACCAATCGTTTCACTTGTATTTTAGGCCTCGTCATGAGGCGACGCACTGCCATTCACTACGTCAGGTGACCCACGAAGGGGTGGGTCACCTGAAAACTGGTTGAGAAAAACCCATCGTTTCACTTGCATTCTGGGCCTCAACATGAGGCGACGCATTGCCACTCAGTGCGTTTTCAATACGGCGAATTTCACACCAGGTGACCCACGAAGGGGTGGATCACCAGAAAATTGGTGAAGAAAAGCCAACTGTTTCACTTGCATTCTGGGCCTCAACATGAGGCGACGCATTGCCACTCAATATTTTTGCCATACGGCGCAAGCGCACCAGGTGAACCACGAAGGGGTGGGTCACCAGAAAACTGGTTTGGAAAAACAAATTGTTTCACTTGCATTCTGGGCCTCAACATGAGGCGATGCATTGCCACTCAATGCGTTTTCCATGCGGCGCAAGCACACCAGGTGACCCACGAAGGGGTGGATCACCAGAAAACTTGTTGAGAAAAAAATTGTTTCACCTGTATCCTTGGCCTCGTCATGTGGCGATGCACTGCCACTCAATATATTTGCCATACGTCGCAAGCACACCAGGTGACCCACGAAGGGGTGGGTCACCAGAAAACTGGTTGAGACAAAACAATTGTTTCACTTGCTCTCTGGGCCTCGACATGAGGCGATGCATTGCCACTCAATACGTTTGCAATACGGCGCAAGCACACCTGGTGACCCACGAAGGGGTGGGTCATCAGAACACTGGTTGAGAGAAACCCATTGTTTCACTTGCATTCTGGGCCTCAACATGAGGCGGCGCGCTGCCTCTCAATGCGTTTTCGATGCGGCGCAAGCACACCAGGTGACCCACGAAGGGGGGGTCACCAGAAAACTGGTTGAGAAAAACAATTGTTTCACTTGCATTCTGGGCCTCAACATGAGGCGATACATTGCCACTCAATACGTTTTTCATACGGCGCCCTCCGAAGAATCCAAGATGACTGCCACCGAAACATGCACGGGCATGCGGCGCCGAACGGTGCCGGGCCATGTCCGAGACATGGCCCGGCACCCTCCGAGGAATCCAAGGTGGCAGTCATCTGGATTCCAGATACCAGATGGTGTCCAAAATGCGGCGCCGAGACATGCCCCTGGTGCCCTCCGAGGAATCCAAGATGACTGACTGCCACCTGGCCCAAACAGGCCACCAAGGCCGCCAAGATTGCCCAAGACCGATTCAAGACGGCCCAAGACGCAAGACGACCTAAGATGGCCTCGAGACGGCCCAAGCGGCTTCCCAAAACGGCCCGACACGGCTCCAAGAGGGCGTCCAGGGAGGACTCCTCCAGGACGGGGCTCCAGAAACCAGCAGAATCCATCAGAATCCGTCAGGGCCCCTAAGATTCCTGGGGGGTCCTGGGCAAATCCAGGGGGTATGCTTCCAATAATTTGGGGGTGCTGCCGCAATTTGAAATTATTATTATTATTCTGGGCGCCTGCGGCGGAGTTTGGAGGGATGGAGGTCGGATTTTAATTTGAAAAAGATTCCCAATAATATTTGCGAAACAAATTCGCAAGGACCCCGGTGCATGTACGCGAGCGCCCCGTCATTATTACCCCCCTCAGCCGTTCCCCAGAAAGAAAGGTGAGGGGAGTTTTTTTTTGAGTCGCGGACCCGCTCGGCTGGTCGGGAAGCGCCGCCGGGCTCGAGCGGCAGATTCATCGTTTTTTTCACGTTCCATATCATCATAGTAGTCCAGGTATTTCTTCTGGACGTCCATATCGCCCAGGCAATGGTGTCTGGAATTTCCATGGCGCTGTATTCTTTCTTCATCGCGAATTGGTTGGGCTGTTGTTGCGGGGCCATGACCGACAAGAAGAAGGGGGGGATTTACACCCATGCCGTGAAGCCGCTGACGCCCCAGACTGCGCGTTCGGACATATTGTTCTATTGCAGCGCTGTGCATTGTAATCTCTTCAATGAAATCATGAACTCGCCTTCTTTGCGAGACGAGTTATGGGACGTCCTTCACTCTTTGTACACCGCGCCTCAGAGCGTGCAAGCTGTGGAAACTCACCCGATTGAGGACGTGGACTGGAGCTATTGGGAGCGCCGCCTACGAGACAGCAGAGCCTCCAATCCCTTGTCGGCGGCAGCAACAGCTCCGGGGACATCAGCCGCCAACGCACCAGCAGCTTCGGGGGCATCGGCCTCCAGCGCGCCAGCAGCTGCTTCGGGGGCATCGGCCGCCAGCGCACCAACAGCTTCGGGAAGAACATCAGCCGCCGGCGCAGCGGGAACATC
>CAUYUJ010018971.1:410245-455267 GCA_963575745.1 Prorocentrum cordatum | reverse complement strand
GGGCCCTCTTCTTGGGCCCGCGTGGAGCCATCTTGAGGCCTCGGATGGCCATCGGAAACGAACAGACGAGACGGCGCACATCAGCGGTTTCCCTTCTAAGGTGTTTGAAAGATGTTGGCTTCTTCTTGGGCGCCTCCTTGTGAAGCTCTTTGGTCCTTGGAGCCGTCTTCTTCTTGGGGCGGCCTTGGTGCCGCTTGGGGCATCTTCGGATGCATCATGATGATGAGGAATAATAGTATGCTAGCAGCAGCTTGGGCCATATTGTAGCTCATCTTGGGCTCTGCAAGGCGCTCTTGGAGCCGTCTTGGGCCCACTTTTTGGACACTCCAACGCGTCGCAAAACCCGTCGTCCAGGTCCAGGAGGGGCAGATGTAGGGGGGGGTTAAATAATACCCCCCCCCCCCCCCGACGGGGAAAAATGAGGTTGGAAGAGGCAACTCCCCAAACAAACAACACCTACGCCCAGGAGGCTGGTGTGATGATTAGCACGGTGCTCAGTGCTGCTGCTGTTCTCAGGATTGCGCTGCTATGATATGCCGTGGCGCAGCAACGTGCAGGGTTGTTGTGATAATGATACCTGACCCTCCTTCTTCTTCTTCTCCTCCTTATCCTCCGCCTCCTCCCCCTCCCCATCATCACCCCCCCCCTCCCCCGCTTCTAGGTTTCTTCTAACAACATGTTATTGCGAAGACAGCAGGGCCACCATGCTGGGGCGGGGCAACGATGGTTCATCATCATCATCATCACCATCATGACATCGCCCCACTTGGGGCCCATCGATCCTTTCCACGGGGGGGGCGGCGGGGTCCGAAGCCATGCCCCATCGATTGGCCCTGCAACCTTGCAGCGTGGCTTCCCTATTTTCATCGCCCTCCGCCCCGTTTCAATTAATTAATTTTCTTTTTTTTCGGAAACCCTGATCCTGACAAAATCTGAGGTCGGCTCTGCCGAGATGTCGTTGCAAAAATCATTGAGCTCTCGCCGGTGGTGGACGCCCACCGCTGCCGAGGGGCCAATTTTTTTGAAAACCGCAGCTGCCGAGGGAGGGCGTGAAATCAAGATGCGCTCTCGCCATCTGCGGACTCAGAAATAATTTCCCCCTCGCCGGCGGTGGGCGCCCACCGCTGCCGAGAGCGCTATCTTTTTTGCACGCGGCCCTCGCCACCCCCCCCCAAAAAAACAAATTGAAAAAAAGTTGATTTTGGTCAGCAAGCTGTGCTCGCCCTCCTCCTCCTCCTCCTCCTTCGTTCTGAAGGCAGCCGAATGGGCCCGGCGAGCCGTTTCTCTCTTCCTCCCCCTTCTCCCCCCCGTCATCCTCCTCCCTTTCCCTCCCTGTTGGTGTTCGGAAGGCGCTGACTTGTTCTGAATTATCCCAGTGCGACCCTACCTAGGAGGAGTGAGTTGGAGCCTCTACTAGCAGCAGCAAAAAAGTAGTGGATGCTGTGTTGTGCTATGCTATGCTGCGCTGTGCTGCGCTATGATGCTATGCTACGCTAGGCTGCGCTCTGTTATGCTAGGCTATGATATGCTATGCTATGCTGCGCTATGCTGTGCTATGCTGCGCTGTGCTATGCTATGGTATGCTATGCTACGCTATGCTATGTTATGCTGGGTTATGTTATGCTAAGCTAAGGTAAGCTAAGCTACAGCTGCGCGACGCTAAGACGATGAAACTACGTTAAGCTAAGCTATATTAAGCTGGGCTAAGATGATATACGCAACGCTGGAATACGCGGGTGCAACAACTACTACTGGGGGAACCGCAAGGCGGGGACTGGGCAAGCCCAGCGAGTGAGAACCCTTTATCTTCTAGGCAGAGCCTAGGAGGTAGGGAACAAGTTGGGTCATGTTGTTGGCGATGCATGAACTCATCATCATCATCATCATCATCACCATCATCATCACCCTTCCTTCTGTGCTGCCCCTGCCGCCCTGCCGCCCTGGACGAATGCACCATCCAGCGCCCCTGCCGCCCTGGGCGAATACATCATAATCTTGTCGCATCAAGTTCAGGGGCGCGGCGGTGGGCGCCGCGCTCAGCCTCGCCGCGCTGACTGATGCTGCGGGCAGTCGCTGCGCGGGAGCAGGCTGTCACGAAGGGACAGGTCGAAAAACAGCCCGAACCTCCCGTGGTGGCCTCCCTGTCCAGCTTTTTGTTTCACACTTCTTCGACAGGAAAAAGCCGACCCTCCCCAATCAGTGCTTGCGCTGAAGAAGGGGCCCAATCGGAGGTTGAACGATTTGGCGAACGTGCCCCGCCGATGATGTCGGTATCTGGCTGAGATTTCCGAGGTCCTCGTTTTGAGTTCCAAGCATATTCGGGTGGTTGGTGGTGGGTGGTGGGCGGGTGGTGGGTGGGTGGTGGGTGGGTGGATCGTCGCGGGTGGTGGGTGGGTGGTGGTAGTAGTAGTGGGCGTGTGTGTGGTGGGTGGGCGGCGGGTGGGGTGGCCCCGCGATGGCCCCGAGATAGATGGCCCAAGCTGGCCCCGCGATGGCTCCTTGAGGACGCTTGGATATGCAAAAAAACTGCCCCAGCCCCTGGAAGCAATAATTTGGGTCGTATAATCTTCTAGTGTACCCCAGAACGTCGGGGGTAACAACTCCCACCAGCCCTCCTTGTGGGCGTAGGTGGTTTATTATAGAGTTTCCTCTTCCAACTCCTTCTTCCCCTTCTTCGGGGAAGGGTTTGCTCCCCCCCCTACCCCCCCACCCCCTGGACCTGGACGGGGGAATTCGCGACGTGTTGGGGCGCCCAAGCAGGCCCGCGACAGCTCCGATATCGCCTCGGAGAGCCCACGATTGGCTACAAGATGGCTCACTATTATTATATCCGAATAGCAATTTTCCTAAATATGCATCCGAAGATGCTCCAATAGGCCCCAATGTCGGCCCACGATGGTTCCACTAATATGCCAACCCACTTCCCAAGACGAATGATGCCCCCAAGAAGCCGCACTTCTTCAAACACCGAAGGCAAACCGCTGATATTATGTGCCTTCTCGTTTTCGTTTCGCTTCCGATGGCCATCCGGCGCCTCAAGATGGCTCCGCGATGGCCCAAGCTGGCCCCATGATGGGCCCATTATAGCCCTAGTAGTAGGGGGTCAATAATAATGCCCAAGAGCGCTCCAATAGCGCCCAAATATGGGTTCAGGATGCAATTTTAGGAGCGCCCGCCGAGGAGGGGGGGCCGTACTTATTAGGGCCCCCACTTTCTCGATCGATGTCCTCCAAGAAGATGGCCCCCCGATGCGCCCATGCGGCCCCGCGATAATGGCCCCAACACTACTATGGCCCCACGATGCCCCCAAGAGACCCCCGCGAGGACCCCGGGCGGCCCCGCGAGGCCTCCCCGAAGCACCCAAGACGCCCGCGAGTCCCTCAGGACCGCCGCGAGACCCCCACGACGACGTCCCACGCGGCCTCCAAAAACCGCCCAAGCGATATCCCAAGGGGGCTCCGAAATGCATTCATGAGATCTCCAAGAGACCCCGAAGATGCTTCACGACGATCCCCGAGGCACCCGTGATACCCCCAGTCAGACGCTCCACGAGGTTTCCAACACAACTCCCAAGAATATGCGTCCTAAGATGATCTTATGTATGTTCGTCATGTTTCCCCCTCCTTCTTCTCCTCCCTCTCCTTCTCCTCCCCCCCCCCCCTTATCCGCCGGCGCATCATCCGAGAACCATCGCCACCATCAGCAACGTCAGCGGCGCTATCAGCAGCAACAGCAGCAGCAATACCATCAGGATCAATAACACCATCAATAACACGTTCAACCTTCGCCACAACTATATCCCAATTCACCGTTGTTGCCTGCTCTGTTTCACTACTATGTGCGTCTCTGCTTCCCTTCTTCCGTCAATGTTCCTGGGCGTCGTTTCTGGATGGGCTGGTGGGGATACGCGAAGCGTCTAGATAGAATGCGGACACATGCCCCGTTGATACATCCGCACAGCCCTATCACCCTAAAGCCATATAGCTCCATAGGTGTACAATAGCCCTATAACCCTACACTTAGAAGACATGGCCATGGCCCGAGGAGGACGTGTCCACGATGGCCCCGACACGCTTCCACGATGGCCCCAATGTGGCTCCAGTGGACCCCATGTTGTCAAACTCCGAGTTGGACATGGCCATGACCCTAGTAGTAGGAATGGCCCAATATGGCCCCATCAACATGGCCCAGGGTGGCCCCACAATGGTCCACGATGGCCCCAATATGGCCCCACGACGGCCCCGAGCTGGCCCATGCTGGCCCAAGATGGCCCCACGAGGTGCTACGTAGAGAGATGATGATTGAACAACTATGCCGAACTACAATGTATATTTGAACTAGACTGGGGCGCGATGCGGACCGATCGAGGTACCTGCGACACATGTCAGAAATCCACTGATTGGGTTTTCTCTGGTGTAACTTATCCATCCCCCCGCCGCTCGTCGCTCCGCCCACCCGCCCCCCCTTTCACCGCCTCCTGCCACCAACCGTGGTGCCCCCGGGCAGGATGGATTCGGACTGGCCCGACCTGCAGCCGGCAACCAAGCGGCCTCGACTTGGGGCCGCCGTCAGTCGGGCTCGGCACCGGCGTTGTCGCCAACGTCTTCGTCGTCGTCGTGGTCGCGGAAAAAGCAACCCCCGATTTTCCCAGGGGCTCCAAGGAAATGGCTCCGAAAAGCTTGAATTAAGGCGCCCCCCAATCCGATCCTAGAGCGCCCCAAGATGGCCCCAACAAGAGGGCTCCACGACGTGCTGTGTATTTGTTGTCGTTCGGTGTGTGCTGTGTGATGTTTGTTGTCGGCGTTGACTGCGTTGCGTTTTTTTCTGCTGGGGCGTGATGCGCGACATTTTTGCTGGAGCGTGCTCTGTGGTTTCTGTGTGGTGCGCGGTGTTGTTGGCGGTGCGTGCTGTGTGATTATTGTTGGCGGTGTGTTCTGTGTGGTTCGTGATGCGCCAGTTCCGTGAGCGCGTTGTTGTTGGTGTCGTTGTTAATGTTGTTGATGTGTACTGTGTGATTTTTGTTGCTGGTGTGCGCCGTGTGATTTGGGTTTTCGGCGTGTGCTGCTGAGCGGATTTAGGGCTGTTTTAGGGTTTGGCTTCAAGGATTTTGTCGGGGCCAGGTCGTAGGGATGTTTTATTGGGGGCCTGACTTCAAGGATGTTTTACGGGTCAAGTTTTAGGGGTGTTGCATGGGCCGGGCTTTAGGGATGTTTTAGGGCTGGGCTTTACGACTGTTCCAAAGGTCGGGCTTTATTTGGGCGTTTTTGGGCCGGGCTTTTTTAAGGATGGCGTTTTAAGGGCCGCGAGTTAGGGAATGGTTTATTATGGGCCTGGCTTTCCGGATGTTTTTGGTGGCTGGGCTATGTGTGCCGTGTGATTTTTGTTGCGGGTGTGTTCGATGTTTTTCTCGTTGCTCGTGCGTACTGTGTCTTCTTCGTTGTCGCTGGTGCGTGCCGTGCGATGCTGTCGTTGGTGTGTGCCGCGCGATGTGACCGAATTTGTTGCCCCCAACGTTGGTTGTTGCCCCCAGGGGCTGGGGCGCGCCATCATGCTGCCCCAAGGAGGGGGGGCCGGCGGGGGTCCCCATGGGGCCTCTGGGAGACCTCTTCTCATTATTTAGGCCTGCCGTGAGTTTACGACGGGGGTGGGGGGGGGCCTAAGCAACAACAAGGGGCCGGGGCCTTCCAAGCGAGTTTTCAACGTTTCAGGCGAACCCCCCGCCACCCAGGACCGGGGCACAGTCGACGAGATCATCATCTTCTTCCCCTCGGACCCCAGCGCCTCCTCCTTCATCGCCGCGCCCCGTGACCAGACCGCCCCGGGTTCCATTGAAGGCTCGCTACAACAAAGTGGTCAAATGCGGATCCCGCCAACCATCTAAAAACGCCACGTACGTCGCCAAGTTGAGCACTACCGACCCCGACCGGATTCACTGGGAGAGCTGCAACGCCCGGGGTTGCGGGCATTGTCTCTGGGCATCGAGAAAGCGCAAATGGCTCCAATCATACCCCCTGCCAGAGTCTGACCAGAGTTGGATTCACACAACCTACGACAATAACAATGCACCGCGCGCTCCCGCTAGCGACCGCCGTGCCCCCGCCAAGAGAAAGACTTATCCCAGTGCGACCCTGCCTAGGAGTTGGAGCGTTTAGGAAAGCAGCATCTACATCTACTACACCGACAGCTACGTGACATCTACACCTGCGTCTACATCTACATCAACATCAACTGCGAGACTCACATACAATACATCTACATCTACACCTACATCTTCTGCACCTGCATCTACATCTACATCTACATCTACACCTATATTCACATCTACACCTACACCTACATCTACATCTACATATACATCTACATCTACATCTACATCTACATCTACATCTACATCTACATCTACATCTACATCTACATATACATCTACATCTACACCTACATATACATATACATCTACATCTACATCTACATCTACATCTACGTCTACATCTACATCTACATCTACACTCCTCGCAATGATGTTGATTATGCTATGTTGTGCTGCGCTATGCTATGCTATGCTATGCTGCGCTATGATATGCTGTGCCGTGCTATGCTGTGCTATGCTGTGCTGTGCTATGGTAAGCAGTGCTATGATATGCTACGATATGCTGCGCTATTCTATGCTATGATATGCTACAGTATGCTAGGCTATGCAGAGCTATTATATGCTGTACTGTGCTGTGCTGAGCAATGCTATGCTGTGCTGTGCTAATGCTGCGCTGCGTGATGCTGCGCTAAGCTAAGCTGAGGTAAGCCATGCTATGCTATGCTAAGCTAACCTAAGCTGCTAGGCTAAGCTAAGCTCAGCTAAGCTAAACTAAACTAAGATGAAGCAAGCTAAGCTAAGCTAAGCTAAGCTAGGCAACGCAACGCTAAACTAAGCTAAGCTAAGCTAAGCTAAGCTGAGATAAGCTAAGCTAAGCTAAGATAAGCTTAGCTAAGCTAAGCTGGGTGAACCCAGAGGAGGGCGCAACTGGGGGAACCGCGGGGCGGATCCTGGGGGAACCGCCCCGGGCGGGGGGCACTGCCCGGCCCCTTAAGCATACAGGGTAAGAACCCTTCTAGGCAGAGCCGAGGTAAGGAAAAACATGAGGACCTGTTTTAAATGCCAGCGGTTTTTCGGGGCCCTCGATTTGTTTGGCCCCGCCGCCGGGGGCCTTGCCAAGACGGCGTCCTAGTTTCAGACGTATCGCCAAATTTACCAGACGCCGCGCGAGCGCCTGGTCAGGCGGCGGATTATATCTTTTGGGTGCGTGGTGTGCATGTCAGCCAACACGAATACTGCTTGGGGCAGGTGCAATATCGATGCAGTCAACTTGCAGAAGTCTTCTTTGAAAGGTCATGAACAGACTAAGTTACGTTTGAGGGCTACTAAACTCTGGAGAGGGCTGGATCCAGATGCCGCCGACATCATCCCCCCAGAGGTTGCACCAACAACGGACATTTTCGCACAGGTCCTCCAGCTCACGAGGAAAGGCAAGTGCACGGGAGATATCCAGCTGCCTACGGCAAGTCCCGCCACCGCGCCTGGGTTGTGGGTTATGGGCCTCTTGGATGTTCGCCGTGATTTCCTGGGGGGCCTCTCGGGGGCATGTTGGAGACAGTCAGTGTTGAGGCCTCTCGAGAGCCTCTTCTTGGGGGCCTCCTGGTGGTTTCTTGGAGCCTCTTTCTTGGGGCTTCCTGCCTGGGGGCCTCTTGCAGGCCTCCTGGGAGCCTTGGGGCTTCCTGGGGGCCTCTCTGGGCCTATTCTTGGCCCTGTCTTCTTGGCGGGGATTTCTCGGGGCCCCACCGGGCCCTTCCCAATGCTTTTAGAGGGGCCCAGGAAGGCCCGAAGACGCCCCCAAGAAGAAGAGGGGCCCAACCAATGCGGCTCCCAGACAACAGATCGCCCCCAAAGCGAGCACAAAATCGGAGGTGAGGGGGTGAGATCGAAGTGAAACGGATAGCCCCCCCTCCTACTGGGAAATCGGTTTCACTTTCGTGTTCGTGCGTGCCGCGCGCGCGGGCGAGGCGAAGCTGCGTGGGCGGGCGAGAAATAATACGTCTCCTGTAGTAGCTGAGGCGCGGCCAGACCAAACGGCTCCCTTCCAGCAGCCGGTGCCCCGCGGCGCCCCGCCGGCGCCCCGCTCGAGGGCCGGCGGCGCGCGGTGCCCTGCCGGTGTCCCGCCCGTGTCCCGCCGGTGTCCCGATGATGATGATGATGATGATGATGATGATGATGATGTTGATGATGATGATGTGAATGAGGTTGACGATGATTATGATGATGGTGATGGTGGTGATGATGCTGGTGTCCCGACGATGATGATGATTATGATAATGATGATGTTGATGCTGATGTTGACGATGTTGATGATGCTGATGATGTTGATTGTTATGGCGATGATAGTGATGGTGCCCCGATGATGTGACGATGTTGATGGTGGTGTTGCTGATGATGGTGATGATGATGATGGTGCCCCGATGATGATGATGTTGATGATCCTGATAATGTTGATGGTGGCCAGATGATTTGATGTTGCTGATGATGAACATGATGATGACGGTGTCCCGATGATGATGATGATGGTGGTGATGAAGATAATGTTGCTGATGATGGTGATGATGATGGTGCCCCGATGATGATGATGATGATATTGCTGATGACGATGATGGTGTCCTGATGATGATGATGTTGGTGATGGGATGATGATGAGGTGATGATGATGATGAATTCGATGGTGGTGGCCCAATGATGATGGTGATTCTGATGATATTGATGATGGTGGTGTCCCGATGATGTTGATGATGGCGGTGGTGATGGTGATGATGGTGGCGATGATGATGGTTTTCCGATGTTGATGATGATGTTGCGGATGCTGCCAATGATGATGATGATGATGGTGTCCCGATGGTGGTGATGATGTTGATGGTGTTGTGCTTGATCATGATGATGAGATGAGATGATGATGATGATGGTTGTGTTCGGATGATGATGACGATGGTGTCCCGATGATGATGATGACGATGTTGATGATGATAATGCTGATGGTTGCGATGATAGTCCCGACCGTCGCGCTTCGCTGGATGCATCGCCCCAACTACTACTACTCCCGGATGTCCCCAGGCGAACATGGCGCCTCCCTGCCTGGGGCCCTCCAGGGCTTCCACGCCGGCCCGGGAAGCCCACCCAGGCATTCCTGGACCTGGACGGGGGCCCCGCGAAGCTTTCCCCAAGGCCTCAGACGGCCCAAGAGTGCCCCAAGACGGCTACACGAGGCCCCCAAGACGGCTCCAACAACAGGGCCCACAGAAGAAGAGGGCCCCCCAAAGAGGCACATTCGCGCATATACATATACGACCACCATTCGGGTGATAAGGAGGTTTGGGGGGGGGAACCGACGTCTCACTCGATCGGTCCCACTATCGATCTCATTATCGGTCTCGCTTGACCGACGTCACCCGATCGGTGTCATTCGATCGATTTCATCCGATCGATCGCACAGCCGATCTCAATATCGATCTCACTATCGATCTCAATATCGATCTCACTATCGACCTCCCAATCGACCTCACATTCATTCGGTCTCAGTATCTGCGTCGCTATCGATATCGCAAGCGATATCACAATCAACGCCATCATCATCGACATCATCGTCAGCAACGCCATCACCATCATCATCAGCATCATCGGGACACCATCATCATCAGCATAATCACCACCATCACCAACATCATCATCACAATCATCATCATTGTTGGGGGGAGTTGGCCCCTCAGACGACTACAGAAACCCTGCCAGGTAGCCCTTGGCATTCCCCCGCGCATCAACGCGCCAAGGCACGGTGGCGGATCAAAGGCCTGGGCAGCAGAAAAAAGCTACGGGCTATGAAGTGGTGCCTGGGGGAGGCGGCGAGAGACCGCGAACGTGCTGAACTTGCCAAGAGCACAGTCGCCAGCATCCACCAAGACGGGAGAAAGGGTAGATTTGCTGTCAGTTTTACTTGTTGCGGAACGGACTTGGCCCCGTTTGCTGGAGTTTTGGGATGCGTCGATCTGGCAAAAGATTACACTCTGGATGCAATTGGGATGAGGCGCGCTACGATCGATATCCTGACTTCGTTTTGCACGCCTAGGAAAGGCGCGCCTTACTGCACCAGACCTCCCAAGAATTCGTGCGACGACGGGTTGCTGCAACATTGTAGATCCATCGTTGAATTATTCGACGCAGATGCTGCGTCAGACGAACAATTGGCGGCAAAACTCCTCAAGGGGACTCGGGTCGCTTCGCGCGATGAGCATTTCGAAGAGGGTTTTTTCTGCAACTTGCGAGTGCAAAACAAAGACAAAGCGCACGCCTCCCGCAGGACACGGGGGCCTTCGAAATCATGAATGACCATCCCCTCCCCGCCCCATCCTCCTCCCCCTCTTCCGTTTCCTCCTCCTCCTCCACTGTTTCCCCTTGCTTTGTCTTGACCTCCTCCCTCCTCGCCCTCCCCCCTATCTTCCTCCTCCCCCTCCTCCGCCCCCCCCTCCTGCCTGCCGGCCAGGGGCGGGGGGCGGGGCTCGCGGCCCTGGCGAACTCGAGGGGGCTCGACGGCCCGGCAACGTGATATATTGGCGGGCGCAGGGACACGATGATATCGAGCACGTGGGAAGGACGTGAAGAAGAGAGAGGATGCATGAGGGAGATAGCGAGCATGGGGTGAGCGGAACGAGCAGGGGACGAGGCAACATTTGAGGTTTTCCCAGGATCACCTCGAGAACGTGGCTGCGAGACCCGTACTTAAACCAAAGCTCGGAGACTTTCATCCTTAAAAGGACGTCAATCATGAAGCGCATCCAACACAGCGACGTGTACCGTGCTCGTTTCCAGAATGATATTAAGCTGCAGCGCTACAGCAGGGAGTGCGCCGCAAACATGAAGAAATTGTCCAGTGCGAACCACCGCTTCGACAGGCGATGGGCGGAATTCAAGAAGCGGGGTGATCGGGGGTAGCCCCGCCACGCTCCTGGGCGCGCTCTGGCCAGGATTTCGAAGCGGCCCCAGCCGCGGCGACGAGAACCCCCCATGATGATGCCCCGAAGGCCGAAGCGTTCAAACTCAGACCTATACGACCACCCTTCGGATGATAAGGAGGTGAGGGGGGGGAGGAATCAACGTCGCACTCGATCGATCTCACTATCGATAACATAATCGATCTCATTCGATCGATCTCACACTCGATACCATTATCGATTCCAGAATCGATCTCACATTCGGTTTCACGATCGATCTCACTAGCGATCTCACAATCGATCTCACAATCGATGTCAAATTCGGTCTCACTATCGACCCCACTATCGATCTCATTCGGTCGATCTCACAATCGATCTAACTATCGATCTCTCAATCGATCTGACTATCGATCCCACAATCGATCTCGCATTCGGTCTCGCTATCGATCTCACTATCGATATCACAATCGAGGTCATCATTATCATCTTCATCAGTATCGTCATCCTCGCCACCTCATCATCATCATCAGCACCACCATCATCACCATCAGCACCACCATCATCATCCTCATCTTAATGCTCCTCATCATCATCGTCATCATCATCAGCATCACCATCATGACAATCATCATCATCCTGGCCATCATCATCATCACCCGCATCATCATCATATTTTTTCTCACTGTCGATCTCACTAGCTATATCACAATCGATCTCACAATCGACGTCATTATCATCACCACCGTCATCATCAACAGCATCAGCATCATAATCATCACCATCATCACCATCATCACCATCATCATCACCATAATCATCATCACCATGACCACCATGATCACCATCATCACCATCATCATCATCATCAACAACATTGTTGTCATCATCATCACAACCATCATCAACATCCTCATCCTCGTCATCATCATCATCTTCATATTCATCATCATCAACAACATCAACATCATCATCACCGCCACCGTCATCATCATCATCATCCTCATCATCATCCTCATCATCATTATCATCATCATCGTCTTTATCGCCACCACCATCATCAGCATCCTCATCATCATCCTTATCCTCATCATCGTGGTCATCATCATCAACATCATCATCACAATCATCACCACCATCATCATCATCATCATCATCATCATCATCCTCAGCATCCTCATCATCATCATCTTTCACTGTCGATCTTGCTTTTTATTTTATAGTCGAACTCACAATCGACAACATCAGCATCATCCTCGTCATCATCACCATCATAATCATCATAATCATCACCATTTACACCATCATCACGATTATCACCATCATCAACATCATCACCATCATCATTTTCATCAATCATCACCATCACCATCACCATCCTCATCATCATCCTCATCCTTATCAGCATCGCCATCATCACATCCACCATCATCATCATCCTCATCATCATCATCATCCTTATCATCACCATCCTCATCATCCTCATCATCATTTTTCTCCTCCTCCTCATCATCATCACCATCGGGACACAGGCGGGGCGCCAGCAGCGGTGCACCAGCGGGGCACCGCGCGGCACTGTTCGCCAGGAGGGGCACCGGGACACCGGCGGGACACTGGCGGGGCACCGCCCGGTCCCGGACGCCATGTCGCCAATCATTTAGTCCGGCCGCGCCTCAGCCTGGGGCGCCGGGGCACCGGCGGGGCACCGCCCGGCCCCGGGCGCCGGGTCGCCAAACAACATTTGGCCCAGCTGCGCCTTAGCCACAAGAGACTTTCTTCTCCTCTCGCCCGCCCGCGCAGCTTCGGCTCGCCCGCGCGGCGCGCGCGAACACGAAACCGAAATCGATTTCCCGACAGTATTATACTGGGGGGCTGTCCATCATTCCAATCCCACCAGCCCTCTGGGCGTATGTGGTCTATGTCATTTCCCTTTCCAACCTCCTGCCTTTCCCTCCTGCTCGGGAGGTTGTTTACCTCCTCCCCCCCTCCCAGCGTGTGGACGGGGGGGCGGACCCATAACGGCGTCCAAGAAGATGGCCCAAGATGGTTCCAAGAGAGCCTCCGAGAGCGCACGATGGCCTCCAAGATGGCCCAAGATAGCGGTAGAGGGGCCAAGATAGCCTCCGACAAGCGTCCGAGAGGCTTCAAGACGGCCCCAAGATAGTTTCAACTGCCCTCCGAGGCCTCCAAGGACCCCCCCAAGAAGATGCCAAACTCCTTCAAACACCTATGGACAATCAATGTGTTTTGCCTTCTGATTTTTTCGCCTCCGAAGGGCTCTTGTTGTTGAGGCCTCAAGAAGATGGTCCCAAGATGATCCAAAACAGCCCCAAAAGGGGCCCATGATGAGAGCCCCAAAACGGCCCCAAGAACGCTCCAAGAGCGGGCCAAGATGGTCCCACGACTGCATTTTTGAGCTTCCGATGGGGGGGGGCAAGAATTGCCCCCCCCCCCCTCTTCTTCTTTAGCCATGATAGGGACCAAGAAGACGGCCCCGAGATGCCCCCCAAACACCCCCTCAAAAAAAGCCCCAAGGGGGGCTCCAATGTCCTCCAAAAGAGCCCCAAGAGGGCCCCAACACGCATCAAAAGAGCCCCACATACGCCCCAAGAAAGCCCTCAGATGACCTCATGAGAGCCGCAAGAAAGAGCACCAGGAAGCTCCAACAGGGGCCCGCGAGAATCCCCAGAGGGCCCAGACCAAATCAGTGCAACAGCCATTACGAGTCATCGAAATACCCCTCACCTCTTCTCATCGAAGCACCATCGTAACTTGCGCTGATTTCCATCTTAACCTTCAATGCGGACAGCTATGATGTGCGATGCTTGTGTTCTCGACGACGGCTGCGCGACTGCGTGCGTTATGCCGCCCCTGATTCACCAACTCCCCTGCTGATCGTTTCTGGATGGGCTGGTGGGGATACGCGAAGCGTCAAGAATTCGATCTCCCCCCTCGCCTCCGATTAATGAAAACGGGCCCACAGCCATAACCTCGAACTATAATAGAGAATAACCTTCCAGGGATCATGAAGTTCGGCGTCGCGGAGCGATAATAAAAGTTGCCCGCCAGAGGCCAACGTAGAGATGTTCACAGAGGAGCCAACAAAGCCGAATATATCTTGAGACATCCTTAACTTTTCTTCCTGCTCGTCATCTTCCTCTTCTTCCTCAGCTTCTCTCTCTATCTATCTCTATCTTTATATTTCTATTTCTTATCCTCACCCTGCCCCCCTGAACTTGTTCATCGCTGGGGTTGCTTATCATTGGAACGCGAGGCACATGAGCTACCCTACGCGAGCACATAAGCACTTACAAATGACATCTAATAAGTTTTAAACTTTGGATTTGTGCGATCGCCTTCTCCTCTCCTCCTCTTGTTCTTTCTCCTCCTCATCCTCATCCTCCTCCTCCTCTACCTCCTCTTCTCTTTTTATCGTCCCATGTATCTCTCTATCTTTCTCCCCCCCCCCCCGGCCCCCCTGAACTTGTTTATCGCTGTGGTTGATTGCCCTGGGAAAACGAGGCACATGGGGAATCTCTATAGAAACCAATGGGAATCTCTATTATTATAGGAACCAGTAGGAATCTTAGGGGACCTATGAGAATTATTAGTATGCGCGCACAATTCTATAGGAAACCAATTGATTTTTTTTTTGTATTTTCAAAAATAAAAGCGAAGCTCGGAGGTGCGCCGCCGCGCGCGCGGCGGCGCACCGCTGAGCTTCACCACTTCTACATTATTATTATTATTTAGCATTGCTAAATCTATATATAAGATTCCAAAAACGAAATTGGAAATTTCTGGGGCTCTTTAAGGAGGCCGAAGGAACGCGGCTGCTTTTCATACTTTTATTATGCAGAATTGAAGCTCGGAGGCGCGCGCGCGCGCCGGTGACCCGGTCACCGCGCGCGCGCTTCCTAGCTTCAGTTCTTTATTATAAACGTATAACAAGCCGACAAGTTCCCTCAGCCCCCTTAAAGGGCTCCAGATTTTTTCGATTTCGTTTTTGGAATTATATGTTGATTTATTAATATCGAAAAATAATGTAGAAGCGAAGCTCAGCGGTGCGCCGCCGCGCGCGCGGCGGCGCACCTCCGAGCTTCAGTTCCGTATCATAAAAATATTAAAAGCTGACGCGTTCCTTCGGCCTCTTTAAAAAGCTCCAGAATTTTCCCATTTCGTCTTTGGAATTAAATGTAGATTTTTCATGTGAATAATAATATACAAGTGAAGCTCAGAGGCGCGCGCGCGCACCTCCGAACTTAAGTTCTCTATTATAAATTTTTTAAAAAGCCGACGTGTTCCTTCAGCATCCTTATTAATAATAAAGGGCACCAGAACTTTTCAATTTCGTTTTGGATGATGTTTCAGAGAGGACCAAATGGGCGCGCAGAGGAAAAGGAAAACTCCAAAGTTCAAAACTTTGTATATTTAATTGTCAACGCTCAATGGAAATTAGCATTTTCATCTGCTCGTGTAGGGCATAGCTCATCTGCCTCGGTTTCCCTGGATGATAGTAAAGCACAGCGATGCGCAAGCTCAGGGGCCACGGTGAGGAGGAGAAAGCAAGAGAGAGACATCCTCGAGTATATGCTTGTTTCGCTTGGGACACCCTCGACAAGTTTTTCGCTTCGCTCGAGACATCCTCAAATAATTGCTGGTTCCGCTTGAGACATCCTCGAACCATTGATCGTTTCGTTTGAGGCTGCCTCCCAAAATTATTGGTTTCGCTTGAGACATCCGGAAAAAACGTGTTCGCTTCGCTTGATGTTGTTATCTCAACATAAGAAGGAAGTAACCTCGATGGTGAACTTCCCCAATGATAATGCAGTTCGGCCTCCGCGCCCCCCGTCTATATTTGAAACCCTATTAGAAGCCGCTCTTACATTATTTGAAGGGTGGGGTTATTGGATTTGTCCGTTTCATGTTTTGGCTTTAGTCATGTGGTCGTTTGTTTTCTTTGCCTGTGCCGCCCACAGCATCGCGCTGCCGTTGTCGAGGGGCGCGTTCCACTTCGACGCCCTTGTGAAGACGGCGCAGCAGCTCCAGGACGAACGACATGGCAATGAGGAGTCGAAGGGCGCGGAGCGTTTCCTGCGTCTCTTGGACGTGGAGTCATGCCTCACCTTCGCTATGCTGGCTGACGCTAGCGTTGAGAACCTTGCTCTGACTAGGTTTTTCCATTGCGAAGACTTCGACAAATCAAGACAATGCCATGAAGTATTGCGGTTTTTCCAACGGGTGACCTACCTCTTCAATCACGGCGGTTGTTTGCAGACGGGTTTCACGCATCTGATGGTTCAGCACCTCCAGCGAGCAAGGACCCTTTGGGTCGGCACTGGCCAAGCAGCAGTCCCGTATACACTTGGGGGGAGAGGAACAGTGACGCCGGCTCTCATCAATTCCGCTTTGAAGCGCATGAAGAATTGGGTTGCCTTCGCAACGCTCGCGATCAGAGCAGAATTTCCTAACTTTGAGGCACTGGCCTCGATGTGCATTTTCAGCTTGGCAAAACCATCGAGAAAGTTGTTGCTATGCCGAATTTCAGCGATCACATGGCCAGAGTTGCTCACTTATGCGAAGTCCCTGAGACGGAGCTGCGGGTTCAATATGATGATTTCTTGCCGGTCGCCCTGAGGATGGCCGAGACTGCCGGGGCGTCGACCATCGACGCGTGGAGGCTAGCGGCCGAGGCCATGACCCGCACCCGGCGCATTGCGATGCCGCACCCTTCAGACGCCTTGATGGCGTGCTTGGTGCGATTCGGTGGATATGGGCAAAGCTCGTCCGGCGTGGAGCGGCTGTTCGCCAAGGGCCACATCACGGCCGGTTTCTGCCGGGCCGATCTCTCCGAGCAGCTCATCAACGACGAGTTGCTCATCATTTGCGACGTGGATCCCAAGTCGGACAATGAACTCTGCGAGGCTGCCCGGGTCATCTGGCGGGAGGTCTACAGGACCACTCGAACGAGCGACAGGCCTGTGCGAGTGGACGCCTGGCGGCCGCGACCAGCGTCAAGAGAAGACAATAGTTTTAGCTCGTTTTTGAAACGTCGGAGCAGCGCCATCTCTGACGCGGCCAGCAGCTCTGAGGCGAGACACGCCAAGATCGAGGGGAGGCTGTCGACTGATACTGCTTCGTGGACGCCCGAACACCAGAAAGAGGCCGACTTCCAGAAGGCCAAGCGCCTGAAGCAGCTCTTGAGCACGAGCGAGTTGAACATAGACAAGGACATGCCGCCCAACATGCGCGAGGTTGCTCGTTTATTCTCGCTGTATCAAGACAAGCTGACTGAAGAGTACATCAGTAAGAAACGAGCCGCCTCTCGAGCCGCCGACGACCCGGCCCTCCCTGTTTTAGCTGGCGCCAGTGTTTTCGTCGAGAAGAGTTTGCAGGACAAGTTCAAGGCGCCCTGTCACGTTCGCGTGTTGAGAACTTTGGATGCTAAGGTGGTCAATGATCGACTCAATGCGAACACCTTCATCGTTCCTGATGCTGTACTCCTACCACAACGTATCCATTGGGCACTAGTCATTGGTGGAGGAGTGGCGTGCGATCTACAGTTTTTCGCATCAGCAGGCGAGAGAGGTCGTTGCATGACCTTCCATGGCATTGCGCATCTCACTCGAGTTGCGTGGGCGCCCGACGAGTTCGCGAGGCTCCATCCCGAGCTTTACCGCATCATGATTTCGAAGACTACTACCTCCAATGGCGTTTGGAAGTGGTTCCAGAAGGGCGCGTTCATTGCCGCCGCCCACGAGAAGATTGCGAGGAAACGCCCGTCCGAGGTGATGGCTTTCGTGGCGGACAGGGAACTCGCGGCCCCGGAGCCCGGCGGTTCAACAAATAAACGCCCCGACCCCGCACCCGTGATCCCCCCCTCCAGTTTTTTCAAGCCCATTGTTGTTGCTGTTGGGGGTGAAAACGCTACATCCTCTTCCACGTCCCCCCCCATCATCATCCCCCCCCCGACATTATCCCCCCTCCTCCTTCCCCCTCCCCTCTCAGCCCCCTCCGCCCGCCCCTCCACCACCGCCAGAGCAGCGAGGGGGAGCGACTCCGTCCTGGGTGGGTCGGGGCGAAGACCTGGGGCCTGCGCGGCCGGGCAAGGGGCCGGCGCCCCTCGAAGGGCGACGAGGGGGAGGGGGGGGAGGAGGAGGAGAAGGAGGAGGCGGAGGACGAGGAGGAGGAGGACGAGGAGACGAGAGGGAGGAGGGCGAGGAGGAGGAGGAGGAGGCGGACGACAACGATGAGGAAAGCGAAGAGGACGACGAAAATGGCGACGAAGAAGGGGGCGACGACGACGCCTCAAGCAACCTGAAAATAGAAGGGCGATCCAGGGGGCGACGACTCAGGGGGCAACGACGACGAGGACGACGACGACGAGGAGGACGATGATGACGAGGAGGACGAGGAGGCGGAGGAGGAAGAGGAGGGCAAGGACGAGGAGGATGAGGAGGACGATGACTCATCAGAGGACCTGGCGTTCATTCGGGCCTCAGCCAAGTTCACGGCAACAACGGCGCTGAAGAGTCTGAGCAAGCCGGTGAGAGGCATGTCGAGCGCTGGCTACTAAGTCCGGCCAACGTTCGGAGAGGCAGGAGAGGAGGGGGACCAGGGGGGACCCGGGATGCCCTATGATGCGACGCTGCCATGCACCCTCCCATAATAAGTTCACGCAATCATCCTTTTCACGCCCGGGCGTGCGCCCTTGAAAGACAAGCGCCCCATGGGGCTGACATGAGGAACTGTGCGTTTCGAAATTCAATGAACCTGGCAGACTTTGTTGAGCTGCCAGTTGATGCTCATGTGTTTTTGATAACTATATCTTCTTAAGCTGCTCAGAAGAAACCAATTCCCTACCTAGGCTTTGCCTAGAAGGGTTCTTACCCTGTATGCTTAAAAGGCCGGGCAGTGGAAATCACCCCGGGCGGTTCTCCTGGCATCCGCACCGCGGTTCCCCCATGATCCCCCGCTTTGCCTAGCCTAGCTTAGCTTAGCTTAGCTTAGCTAGCTTAGCTTAGCTTAGCTTAGCTTAGCTTAGCTTAGCTCGGCTTAGCTTGGCCTAGTAGCCTAGCTTAGCTTAGCTTTAACATATTTAGCTTAGCATGGCTGGGTCTACCTTGCCTTAGCTTAGCTTGGGCAGCACTATCACAGTATATCATAGCATAGCATAGCCAAGCATATCATAACATAACATAGCATAGCTCAACATATTACCATAACATAACATAGCACAGCATAGCGCAGTCTAGCACAGTATAACATAGCATGGCATTGAATCGCTTAGCATAGCACACCGCAGCATAGCAAATCATAGCACATCACAACATAATACAGCATATCATGGCATAGTGCAGCATAACATTACACATCATAGCATAGCATAGCAGAGCGCGGCATAGCATATCATAGCTTCGCCTACCATATCATAACATAGCGCAGCATATCATAGCATAACGTAGCGCAGCATAGCATATCATAGCATAGCGAAGCATAACTTAGCCTACTCTAGCTTAGCTTAGCGCAGCATAGCGCAGCGCAGCATTAGCACAGCATATCAAAGCATATCATAGCCAAACGTAGCATCGCATAGCACAGCATATCACTGCATATCGTAGCATAGCATGCAAAGCGAACGCACCACCAATGCGAACTTGTAGATGTATATGTAGATGTAGGTGTAGGTGTAGATGTGGATGTATGTGTATGATGATATGTAGATGTAGATGTAGATGTAGATGTAGATGTAGATGTAGATGTAGATGTAGATGTAGATGTAGATGTAGATGCAGATGTAGGTGTAGGTGTAGGTGTAGATGTAGGTGTGGATTTAGATGTAGATGTGAGTCTCGCTGCTGATGTTGATGTAGATGTAGATGCAGGTGTATATGTTAATGTAGCTGTCGGTGTAGATGTAGATGTTGCTTTCCTAGGTGCTCCAACTCCTAGGTAGGACATTGTGATGATTGCAAACTAAGGATTTCGACGTGCGCGCGCGGGAGACGCGCGCATGTGGCCCGCGTGGTATTACTTGATATGGATTAATGCCCTGAACGCGTGCCCGGCCCGCCCCAGCGACACGTCTGGCGGAGCGACGGCAGGGAGGCGTTATTCATAAGAGAACGGATGTGGGCGGATCAGGGGGGGGATGCTCGCCCATTCCGCGCTGGCCAGAGGCCTCAGCGAGGCGGCCCCCGACCAGTGGGATGCCCAGGCCTCGATTTAGATTCGGAGATGAGGGGTGCTTATGAGGAGAGGGGGGAGACATCAGGAGAATGGAGGATGGATGATGCTCGTCCATTCCGTTTGCTCGGGGGCCGCCTGCGACGGGGCCTGAGTGCCTGGCGGGCACCATCATCGACCACGCAAATGAGGCCCCTTGTTTTCCCTTGGAGTGGGCATGAATGAGGCTTCGCCTCCTGCCTCGTCCTTCCCGTCTCGGGATCTTTCGGGATCTGGGGTCTTGAGCTCCCGTGGTGGGCGAGGGGGGGAGGCGATGCCCCCCCCCCCCTCCCCCCTCGGTGTCTCGGCCCAGAAGAAGAAGCGCGGCGCCAGCGGCGTCACCAGACTGGGCGTCCTAGACCGTCTTGAGGCCATCTTGGGTCGTCTTGGGTTCATCTTCTTGGGCCGCGTCGGAGGCATCTTGGGGTCTTATTGGGCTCTCTTCTTGGGGGCATCTTGGACGTCTTGGATGCGTCTCGGGACCATCATGGAAATCATCTTGGGCCATCTAAGCCGTCTTGGAGGCCACCCTGATGATGGGCCGAGCCCTGCCTCCAGCAGGTCCGCGGGCAAACAACCGCTGACGGGGTCGAGACAGGGGAGGGGGGGGGGCTCGATGGCCGCCGCCGTTGCTCTTGCTGCCTTCCGTGCGTCTAAGCTGAAAGAAGACGAGGAGGAGGAGGAGGAGGATAATGATGACGTGGAGGAGGGCGCCTAGACAACAATGTCGCCATCGGCGCCAAGAAGATGGGATCGGATAGAATGGGCGGGGCGGATGAGATACTACGATGGGGGTGGGCCGGAGTGGGCCAGGATAATACGGGGCAGGAAAAGGCGGAACGAGGCTGGATACCACGATGGGACAGCAGCAGGTGAGAACGAATGATAATAAGATGCACGTGCCGGCCGCGTGGGGCGCGGCTGCAGGGCCTGCCTGGAGGCGCTCGCTGCAGGAGGACCGTCGGCCTGTGGACGACCCGTCAGAGCCTCGCCTGGGCGCGCCTGGACGACGTCGTCGTCGTCGCTGTTGTCCGTTATCGATTTTGAAGGGGGCCGATTTTGAAGGGGGATCAGCCCCCTTCAAAATCGCCCCCCTTCAAAATCGGCGCCCGGACCGGCCCCTTTCTTCATAATCGGCCCCGGGGTGCTTTATTATGAGGTTTCGCGTTGACGAGGGCCCCCCCAAATAATGCCCAACAAGGCCGAACAACAAAGACGACGAGGCCTACCCCCGTCACGCCCCCTCCTCCTCTTCCTTCCCCTCCTCCTCCTCCTCCTCCTCCTCCTCCTCCATCCTCCTCTGAACCCTGCCATTATTACCCATGACGGGGCGCTGATTATCGTTTAACCCCATCGATTAGCTACTTCTTCTTGGGTTTTGGGGGAAATTCGAGGGTTACCTTCGAATTTCCGAAGAATCTCAATACGTTCTGATACAAAATTAAATGCAATATTATTCTTCTGGGGGGGCTGGCCCGGGGCTTGAAATTACCAGGTAACCCTGAAATTTCCGAAGAAGAATAAAAGCTTCAAATTATTATTATTGGCGTGCGCGGTCCTGCTGCTTTAGCGTGGAGGGTGAATTTGAGGCGCGCAACGTAAATTATTCTTGGCTGGGCGGGTGGCAAGGAGGGTTTCCCTGTATTTGCCGGTGGGGGACAGCCTATCGGGGGAAGCCTATGGAAGCCTGTGAAGGGCGGCCTGCGAGGGGCAGACTCTGGGAATCCTTGGGGATCCCTTGGGAATCCCTAAGGAATTTCTAAGGAATCCTGAGGAATCCCTCGGGCATCCACAAGCATCCCAAGGGAATCCTAAGGAATCCCGAGGGCATCCCTAGGAATCCATAGGGAATCCTTAGGAATCCTTAAGGGCTCCTCAAGAATCCCAAGGGAATCCTGAGGGATCCCTTGGGAATCGTCAGGAATCCCTAAGGAATCCTTTGCAATCCCGAACGTGTCGTTAAGAATTCCCGCGGACTCCAGAAACCATCGGGAATCCTTATGGCTCCCTCGGAAATCCAAGAAAATCCCTGCGGAATCCATGGGATTCAAAGCGGAATCTTCAAGAGCCCCTCGGGAATCCTGAGGAATCTCTCGGCGCTCCCAAAGAATCCCTTCGGAAATCCTCAGGAATCCTTAGGGGATCCTGCGGGGTCTTCAGGGAATCTTTCGGATTCCCTCGGGGCTTCTTAGGAATCCCTGGTGAATCCCCAAGAATCCCTAGGGCACCCTAAGGAACCCCAAGGGGAACCTCAGGAATCCCTAGGACATGGCCCGGCGCCCTCCGAGGAATCCAGATGACTGCCACCTTGGGCGTTTTCCATGCAGCGCATGCACACCAGGTGACCCACGAAGGGGTGGGTCACCAGAACACTGGTTGAGAGAAACAAATTGCTTCACCTGCATCCTGGGCCTCGTCATGAGACGACGCACTGCCACTCAATATGTTTGCCATGCGGCGCAAGCACACCAGGTGACCCACGACGAAAGGGGTGGGTCACCAGAGAACTGGTTGGGAAAAAACCAATGGTCTCACTTGCATTCTGGGCCTCAACATGAGGCGAAACATTGCCACTCAATACGTTTGCCGTACGGCGCAAGCACACCTGGTGACCCACGAAAGGGGTGGGTCGCCAAAAAAAAAATGGTTTCACCTGCATTCTGGGCCTCAACATGAGGCGACGCACTGCCACTCAATGCGTTTTCGATACGGCGCAAGCGCGCCAGGTGACCCACGAAGGGGTGGGTCAACAGGAAACTGGTTGAGAAAAACAATTGTTTCACTTGCATTCTGGGCCTCAACATGAGGCGACGCACTGCCACTCAATGCGTTTTCCATACGGCGCAAGCACACCAGGTGACCCACGAAGGGGTGGGCCACCAGAAAACTGATTGAGAAAACCAATTGTTTCACTTGCATTCTGGGCCTCAACATGAGGCGATGCACTGCCACTCAATACGTTTCCCAGGCGGCGCAAGCAAACCAGGTGACCCACGAAAGGGGTGGGTCACCAGAAAACTGGTTGAGAAAAACCCATTGTTTCACTTGCGTCCTGGGCATTGCCACTGAATGCGTTTTCCATACGGCGCAACCACACCAGATGACCCACGAAGGGGTGGGTCACCAGACAACTGGTTGAGAAAACCAATTGTTTCACTTGCATTCTGGGCCTCAACATGAGGCGATGCACTGCCACTCAATACGTTTTCCATACGGCGCAAGCAAACAGGGTGACCCACCAAGGGGTGGGCCACCAGACAACTGGCTGAGAAAACAATTTGTTGCACTTGCATTCTGGGCCTCAGCATGAGGCGATGCATTGCCACTCAATACGTTTTCCATGCGGCGCAAGCGCACCAGGGGACCCGCGAAGGGGTGGGTCACCAGAGAACTTGTTGGGAAAAACAAATTGTTTCACCTGCATCCTGGACCTCGTCATGAGGCGACGCACTGCAACTCTGTATGTTTGCCATGCGGCGCAAGCACACCAGGTGTCCCACGAAGGGGTGGGTCACAAGACAGCTGGTTGAGAACAACCAGCTGTTTCACTTGCATTCTGGGCCTCAACATGAGGCGAGGCATTGCCACTCAATACGTTTGCCATGCGGCGCAGGCCCACCGGGTGACCCACGGAGGGGTGGGTCATTAGAAAATTGGTCGAGAAAAACCAATTGTTTCACTTGCATTCTGGGCCTAAACATGAGGCGACGCACTGCCACTCAAGGCGTTTTCGCTACGGCGCGAGCGCACCAGGTTACCCACGGAGGGGTGGGTCACCAGACAAGTGGTTGAGAAAAACAATTTGTTTCACTTGCATTCTGGGCCTCAACATGAGGCGAGGCATTACCACTCAATACGTTTCCAGGCGGCGCAAGCACACCAGGTGACCCACGAAGGGGTGGGTGACCAGAAAACTGGTTGAGAAAAACAAATGGTTTCACTTGCGTTCTGGGCCTCAACATGAGGCGACGCACTGCCACTCAATACGTTTCCCATACGGCGTAAGCACACCGGGTGACCCACGAAGGGGTGGGTCACCAGAGAACTGGTTGAGAAAAAAACCACTTGCATTCTGGGCCTCAACATGAGGCGAGGCATTGCCACTCAATGCGTTTTCCATGCAGCGCAAACACACCAGGTGACCCACGAAGAGGTGGGTCACCAGAGAACTGGTTGAGAAAAACAAAACGTTCCAATTGCATTCTGGGCCTCAACATGAGGCGACGCATTGCCACTCAACACGCTTTCCATACGGCGCAAGCACACCGGGTGACCCACGAAGGGGTGGGTCACCAGACAACTGGTTGAGGATAACCAATTGCTTCGCTTGCATTCTGGGCCTCAACATGAGGCGATGCATTGCCACTCAATACGTTTGCCATACGGCGCAAGCACACCAGGGGGCCCACGAAGAGGTGGGTCACCAGAAAACTGGTTGAGAAAAACAAATTGTTTCACCTGCATTTGGGCCTCGTCATGAGGCGACGCACTGCCACTCAAGATGTTTGCCATACGGCGCAAGCACACCAGGTGACCCACGAAGGGGTGGGTCACCAGAAAACTGGTTGAAAAAAACCAATTGGTTCATTTGCATTCCGGGCCTCAACATGAGACGAAACACTGCCATTCAATACGTATTCCATGCGGCGCAAGCACACCAGGTGACCCACGAAGGGGTGGGTCACCAGAAAACTGGTTGAGAAAAACAAGTTGTTTCTCTTGCATTCTTGGCCTCAACATGAGGCGAGGAAGTGCCACTCAATGCGTTTTCGATACGGCGCAAGCGCACCAGGTGACCCACGAAGGGGTGGGTCACCAGAAAACTGGTTGAGAAAAACCCATCGTTTCACTTGCATTCTGGGCCTCAACATGAGGCGACGCATTGCCACTCAGTGCGTTTTCCATACGGCGCAAGCACACAAGGTGACCCACGAAGGGGTGGGTCACCAGAAAACTGGTTGAGAAAAACCAAATATGTCACTCGCAGTCCGGGCCTCAACATGAGGCGAGGCATTGCCACCTAATACGTTTTCCATGCGGCGCAAGCACGCCAAGTGACCCACGAAGGGGTGGGTCACCAGAAAACTGGTTGAGAAAAGCCAGCTGTTTCACTTGCATTCTGAGCCTCAACATGAGACGAAGCACTGCCACTCAATGCGTTTCCCATGCGGCGCAAGCACACCAGGTGACCCACGAAGGGGTGGGTCAACAGGAAACTGGTTGAGAAAAACCAATTGTTTCACTTGCATTCTGGGCCTCAACATGAGGCGAGGCATTGCCACTCAATACGTTTGCCATACGGCGCAAGCGCACCAGGTGACCCACGAAGGGGTGGGTCACCAGCAACTGGTTGAGAAAACCCAACTGTTTCACTTGCATTCTGGGCATGAATATGAGGCGACGCGCTGCCACCTAATACGTTTTCCATACGTTCCATACTGCGCAAGCACACCAGGTGACCCACGAAGGGGTGGGTCACCAGAAAACTTGTTGAGAAAAACAAATTGTTTCACTTGCATTCTGGGCCGTAGCATGAGGCGACGCATTGCCACTCAATGCGTTTTCCATGCAGCGCAAACACACCAGGTGACCCACGAAGAGGTGGGTCACCAGAAAACTGGTTGAGAACAAACAATTGTTTCACTTGCACTCTGGGCCTCGTCATGAGGCGATGCGCTGCCACTCATCAATACGTTTGCCATACGGCGCAAGCGCACCAGGTGACCCACGAAGGGGTGGGTCACCAGAAAACTGGTTGAGAAAACGAATTGTTTCACCTGCATCCTGGGCGTCGTCATGTGGCGATGCGCTGCCACTCAATACGTTTTCCATGCGGCGCATGCACACCAGGTGACCCACGAAGGGGTGGGTCACCAGAAAACTGGTTGAGAAAAACCAATTGTTTCACTTGCATTTTAGGCCTCGTCATGAGGCGATGCGCTGCCATTCAATACGTCAGGTGACCCACGAAGGGGTGGGTCACCAGAAAACTGGTTGAGAAAAACCCATCGTTTTTCTTGCATTCTGGGCCTCAACATGAGGCGATGCATTGCCACTCATGCGTTTTCAATACGGCGAAACACACACCAGGTGACCCACGAAGGGGTGGGTCACCAGAAAACTGGTTAAGAAAAACCAATTGTTTCACTTGCATTCTGGGCCTCAACATGAGGCGATGCATTGCCACTCAATATTTTTGCCATACGGCGCAAGCGCACCAGGTGAACCACGAAGGGGTGGGTCACCAGAAAACTGGTTTGGAAAAACAAATTGTTTCACTTGCATTCTGGGCCTCAACATGAGGCGATGCATTGCCACTCAATGCGTTTTCCATGCGGCGCAAGCACACCAGGTGACCCACGAAGGGGTGGGTCACCAGAAACCTTGTTGGGAAAAAAAATTGTTTCACCTGCATCCTGGGCCTCGTCATGTGGCGATGCACTGCCACTCAATATATTTGCCATACGTCGCAAGCACACCAGGTGACCCACGAAGGGGTGGGTCACCAGAAAACTGGTTGAGAAAAAACAGTTGTTTCACTTGCTCTCTGGGCCTCAACATGAGGCGATGCATTGCCACTCAATACGTTTGCCATGCGGCGCAAGCACACCTGGTGACCCACGAAGGGGTGGGTCATCAGAAAACTGGTTGAGAGAAACCCATTGTTTCACTTGCATTCTGGGCCTCAACATGAGGCGGCGCGCTGCCTCTCAATGCGTTTTCGATACGGCGCAAGCACACCAGGTGACCCACGAAGGGGGGGGTCACCAGAAAACTGGTTGAGAAAAACAACTGTTTCACTTGCATTCTGGGCCTCAACATGAGGCGATACATTGCCACTCAATACGTTTTCCATACGGCGCCCTCCGAAGAATCCAAGATGACTGCCACCGAAACATGCGCGGACATGCGGCGCCGAACGGTGCCGGGCCATGTCCGAGACATGGCCCGGCACTTTCCGAGGAATCCAAGGTGGCAGTCATCTGGATTCCAGATACCAGATGGTGTCCAAAATGCGGCGCCGAGACATGCCCCTGGCGCCCTCCGAGGAATCCAAGATGACTGCCACCTGGCCCAAACAGGCCACCAAGGCCGCCAAGATTGCCCAAGACCGATTCAAGACGGCCCAAGACGCAAGACGACCTAAGATGGCCTCGAGACGGCCCAAGCGGCTTCCCAAAACGGCCCGACACGGCTCCAAGAGGGCGTCCAGGGAGGAATCCTCCAGGACGGGGCTCCAGAAACCAGTAGAATCCATCAGAATCCGTCAGGGCCCCTAAGATTCCTGGGGGGCCCTGGGCAAATCCAGGGGGTATGCTTCCAATAATTTGGGGGTGCTGCCGCAATTTGAAATTATTATTATTATTCTGGGCGCCTGCGGCGGAGTTTGGAGGGATGGAGGGTCGGATTTTAATTTGAAAAAGATTCCCAAGAATATTTGCGAAACAAATTCGCAAGGACCCCGGTGCATGTACGCGAGCGCCCCGTCATTATTACCCCCCTCAGCCGTTCCCCAGAAAGAAAGGTGAAGGTTTTTTTTTTTTTGAGTCGCGGGCCCGCTCGGCTGGTCGGGAAGCGCCGCCGGGCTCGAGTGGCAGATTCATCGTTTTTTTTCACGTTCCATATCATCATAGTAGTCCAGGTATTTCTTCTGGACGTCCATATCGCCCAGGCAATGGTGTCTGGAATTTCCATGGCGTTGTATTCTTTCTCCATCGCGAACTGGTTGGGCTGTTGTTGTTGCGGGGCCATGACCGACAAGAAGAAGGGGGGGATTTACACCCATGCCGTGAAGCCGCTGACGCCCCAGACTGCGCGTTCGGACATATTGTTCTATTGCAGCGCTGTGCATTGTAATCTCTTCAATGAAATCATGAACTCGCCTTCTTTGCGAGACGAGTTTTGGGACCTCCTTCACTCTTTGTACACCGCGCCTCAGAGCGTGCAAGCCGTGGAAACTCACCCGATTGAGGGCGTGGACTGGAGCTATTGGGAGCGCCGCCTACGAGACAGCAGAGCCTCCAATCGCTCGTCGGCGGCAGCAACAGCTCCGGGGACATCAGCCGCCAACGCGCCAGCAGCTTCGGGGGCATCGGCCTCCAGCGCGCCAGCAGCTGCTTCGGGGACATCGGCCGCCAGCGCACCAACAGCTTCGGGAAGAACATCAGCCGCCGGCGCAGCGGGAACATCGGCCGCCAGCGCACCAACAGCTTCGGGAAGAACATCAGCCGCCAGCACAGCGGGACCATCAGCCGCCAGCAGCGCACCATCAGCTTCGGGAGCATCAGCCGCCGGCACAGCGGGAACATCAGCAGCCAGCGCGCCATCAGCTTCGGAAGCATCAGCGGGGTCACTGGCCTACAACGCAGCTGCAGCATCACGGCCAGCGGTGCCATCAGACTGCAACACAGCAGCAGCGGCATCATCATCACCAGCAGAGGGGCCGCCAGCAGCGGGATCATCATCACCAGCGGGGCCAGCAGCGGGATCATCATCACCAGGGTCGTCGTCAGCGGCAGCGGCAACGCACTGCCGCTGCTACGGCGTCGTGAACCTGACCCACGAGAGCCCTGTCAAGCGCAGCAAGAAGGTGCAGGGCGTTGTTCGGTCGGCCGCGAAGGCGCGGGGTGACATGGTAAACAGTGCTGGGCGGTAGTAGTAGTTGGCGGAGGCGGAGGAGGAAGAGGGGAAGGAGGAGGGCGGGATCATCATCACCAGGGTCGTCGTCAGCGGCAGCAGCAACACACTGCCGCTGCTACGGCGTCGTGAACCTGACCCACGAGAGCCCTATCAAGCGCAGCAAGACGGTGCAGGGCGTTGTTCGGTCGGCCGCGAAGGCGCGGGGTGACATGGTAAACAGTGCTGGGCGGTAGTAGTAGTTGGCGGAGGCGGAGGAGGAAGAGGAAAAGGAGGAGGATGAGGGGGGGGGAGAAGAGGAGGAGGGGGAGGTGGCGGAGGAGAAGGATGAGGAGGAGGGCGGGCGGGAGAGGATGAGGCGGAGGAAACGAGGAAAAGAACGAGGTCAAACAACGACGTGGCTCTTCTTCTTCCCCCCCGGCCGATGCCCCCACCTCCGAAAAACAGATCCGCTGGACCCTGAACGCAAAATTTGGGTTCAGGGGGGTGGGTGAGTCTCCTCACCCACCCCCCTGAACCCAAATTTTGAGCATTAATTTATCTTTTGTTTAGGATGTCTGGGGCTGGATGTAGGAAACGAGCCAATTGTGCCCTGGAGATGGCGGGGGTGGCCATTGTGCCCCCGCCGTGTCCAGGGCACAATTGGCTCGCCCCGACCTTCAGCCTAAGAATCTATGTTGGCGCGGGGGGCGGGGGGCCCTCCGCTCAGACCGCTGGGCGCCGACATTTTTTCCTCGGAGGGCCCCCCCGCCCCCCTCGTTTTCTTTCCCCCCCCTCCCAAGAAGGCGACCGTGGTGGACAAGAAGAATAACAAGACGGAGGAGAAGAAGGGGGCGGAGAAGGAGGCGGAGGCGGAGGACGACACGCTGGCTGATTTTGAGGAGTCCCTGAGGCGCCTCCCCTTCCTTCTCCCTCCTCCTCCTCCTCCGCCTCCTCCTCTTCCTCCTCCTCTTCCTCTTCCTCCTCCTCCTCCTCCTCCTTCTCCTCCTCCCTCTCCTCCTCCTTCTCCTCCTCCTCCTCCTCCTCCCCCTCCTCCTCCTCCCCCTCCCCGGAGGTTCTGAGCAGCCGCCCGACGCCGCGCCCGCCGCCGACGCCACGCCCGGCCGCCGACCGACGCCGCCACTTCTTCAGCCATCCCAAGATTTGTTTTTTTTTGTCCCCGCCGCGGCCCCGGCGGGGCCCTTATGTTTTTAAGTTATTCGGGGGGCTGTTGTTTTTTCGCCATCGCCGAGGGGCCGAAAAAGTCGACGAATAAACGGGGGCTTGAAACAGAAAAAAAACAAATTTTGGGATGTCTTCGTCTTGTTGCCTCCCCTCGCGGGCCAACCGGCCGGCCGGCCGGCGTCGGACTACTACTACTACTACTACTACTACTACTACTACTACTGCTACTACTACTACTTTTACTACTTTTACTACTACTACTACTACTACTACTACTACTACGGTTACTACTACTACTACGGTTACTACTACTACTACTACGACTACTACTACTACTACTACTACTACTACTACTACTGCTACTACTACTACTTTTACTACTTTTACTACTACTACTACTACTACTACTACTACTACGGTTACTACTACTACTACGGTTACTACTACTACTACTACGACTACTACTACTACTAGGATGAGGATGATGATGATAATGAGAATGGTGATGATCCTGATGTTGATGATGATGAGGATGCTGATGTTGATGATGATGGTGACGGTTAATAGCAATGACGATGATGATGATGGTGATGATGATGATGTCGATGGTGCGGGTTATGATGATGATGTGATGATGACGATGTTAATGATGCTGATGATGATGATGATGCTGTTGGTGATTAGGGTTGTTCTTATGATGTTACTGTTCATGCGAATAATAACGATGATAGTAGTAGTCGTCTGTAATGACGATAGCCCTGAATGCGGGGCGGCGGCGGGCTCAATCTTTCAATTCCGACAAAGCGCGGGGCAGTAAAGAAGGGGTTTCAGAGCCCCGAATCATCAGGGGTAACTCGGGTCAGGGATAACTCGGGTTCGTGTTTCGGGAATCCAAACCCGAGTTACCCCGGGCCCGAGTTACCCCGGATAGTTCGGGCGTCCAGAGCCCCAAAATCATCAGGGGTAACTCGGGTCAGGGCTAACTCGGGTTTCTTTTTTCGGGAATCCAAACCCGAGTTACCCCGGACCCGAGTTGCCCCGGATAACTCGGGCGCCCAATCAGGGGGCGATTTGTCCATCAGTTTTCGATTCTTGAGGGGCACGTTTGGGCCCTGCTTTCGTTTCCCCCCTGAATTCCGCCTGCAGGGGGACGGGCTCGACCAACGAAGAGGGGGTCTGGTGGCGACCCCGCCGCTGGCGTTCAACGTTGAATTCGAGCAGGGCATCGACTACAGAATGGATCTACCCCAAAGTCAATTTTCCAAGCGAGTCTGCGAAAAGTGCGAAGATTGTTCCGTAGATCTACAAGCACTCTGCGCATATTCCTTATATTCGACGAGAAAGAAAACAATTATGGGGTTCATCAATTCTGCAGTCGATCCCCTACTCGATGAATGCCGCCGGCGACCCAGAAACTGTCCATCGTTGAACTATCTTGCGTTTCTGAAGCGGCTGATCGTTCCTCGAGCGATCTCCGCGGTGTGAGAAACCAACGTTGGGGTCGACGCGACGCGAGCCCGCCGTAGATGGTCGGAGGATCGCGCCGCATCGCCGATGCATCGCCGATGCGGCTCGATGTGCAGCCCGATTTGCTTCACGTCGATGTCGCCGATGCATCGCCGACGTCGACGATGCAGCGCCAGCCCATCGCCGGTGCATCGCCGATGCATCGCCGATGTATCGACGATGCGGCGCGCTCCTCCGACCCCACCTACCTGGACCCCATCAAGGAGGCGTCCTACACCTGGGACTCCCAGACGGGGTACGGTAGGGGCGTACCGAGGTATAAGATCGAGGTCGGCTCGGGGATGGTACCCTAATGTTGTTCGTGTGTGTTGGATGTTCTTGTGCATCCTGGGGAAGGGCACTCTCGAATGTTTCTCGTTTTGGGCCAGCGGAGGGTCTCGCGTTCTTGAGGGATATTCTTCTGTCCTAGGTCCGAATGTACGGTGAGGGCGTTCGTTAAGGAATGTGTTCAGGCGGCTTCAGACCCTGGTGGATTCTTAATCGGACGAGGGCGGCGGTGATACCCATGGCCTTAGTGGTTCTTAAAAACAACCAGGGCGTTTTTTATAGTTTGCAGTTTTCCCGTCTTGTCTGTCGACAGCGTGGACCTCAAAACCATAAAAAACGGGGCCACGAGACTATAAAAAAACGTTTCGCGGCGAACAGCTGCAAACTAATAAAAAGCGATTGGGCTCGAGCTGAAAACGTCTTGAAAACGGACCCCTGCAAACTATAAACAAACGAATGCTTATGTGTGCAGATCGTATATATGTAGCCAGTAAGATTTGTGAGGAAGGGTGCAAAAGGCAGCAGCACGCAGCAGCAAGCATCAACAGAGGAAGAGGATTGGAGAAACAAGAATAGGAAGAGCAACGCCGGATGCTCGGAAATCTCCGGCCTCCCGGAGGGGAGTTGAAAACGTGTTGAAAACGTATTGCAAACGTATTGAAAGCGGTCCCAAACGAGCAATCTCGATTGCTTGCCCGGGGGGGATATGTTGAAGATGTTATAAGTCCTCTCACGCAGGTGAGGGGAAGAGTCTTTGCCCCGCCCGTGCTTCGGCAATTCTTCCTGCCGGCTCCTACTTACGTGCTTGTGCGTGCGATTAGACGCCGATGCAACCACCGCGATGCGAGACAGATTCGAAAACGATGAAAAAACGAACGTAGCAAACTATTAAAAAACGGCTCCGCAAGTTGACGTCGAAAACTATGAAAAACGGTGTGTGGCGGACACCTCTAAACGACAAAAAAACGGGAGTGCAAAACTATGAAAAAACTAAATTTGAAGCGACAGTTGAAAACTATTAAAAAAAATCGCCCGGGTCGTTTTTAAGAACCACTAAGCCCATGGCCAAGCCAAACTCTGGATTCCGGATCCACTGGTTCCTTATGCAATACCTTCGCCGTAGGTTCGAGTCCTGTCGACGGGTGGCGACCCCGCCGTCGGCGTTCAACGTTGAATGCCGCCGGCGACCCAGACTCGGTCAATGGTTGAACGATCCGGCGTTTCTGAAACGGCTAATCGTTCCTTGAAAGATCCCCGTGGTGTGAGAGGAATCAACGCTGGGATCGACACGACGCGAACCTGCCGCAGATTGGGTCGGTGGATCGCGTCGCCTTGTCGACGCATCGAAGATGCGGCTCGACGTGAAGCCCGATTTTCCGCCGACGTCGCCGATGCACCGCCGACGTCGCCGATGCATCGCCGACGCATCTGCGAATTTCTGCGACGCCCCTCCGATGCGTCGGCAATTCGGCACGATCCTTCGGCTTCCGCTGCCCGGACGCTGGTGTGGGAGGCCCCCGCTCCGGCCGGGCGTCGTGGGGGCGTGCAGATGGCCGCGCACCTCGCACGGCGGCTGTGCGGAGGTCGACGGCGAGCGAACCGGAACGCTCCGACCGGAGCGCTCGACCTCACCTCCACGAGGAGCGTCGTGAGGGCGTGCAGATGGCCGCGCACCTCGCACGGCGGCTGTGCGGAGGCCGACGGCGCGCGACCCGGAACGCTCCGACCGGAGCGCTCGACCTCACCTCCACGAGGGATGGGTCGGGCTGGGTGTCGGCCCGCGAGCTAGGGGCCCGCTTCGATCCGATCCATGCGATTCGACATCGGCTTCTCGGCCAGGCCGAGGCGCTTCGAGTCCGGTATATGCCCGCGATGCGATGCGGCCCGCCATGCTCGCATGGCGCGGCGTGCATCTTGGCCTGGCCGGTCCGATTCGGTGCCGACGCCGTGGCGCTGCGGCTCGATCCGACGCGCGTTCCGACCCGGTCCGGCGCCCCTGTTCGAGCCTGCTCCCGGGGGCCGCAGCGCGGCAGAAGCTCACCGCACCACCAGACCACCCCAACCCAACCCGAAGACTCAGATGTACTCTCGATTTCTAGTGGGGGGGGGGTCGGGAAAGATAGAAAAAACACGCGTGGAACCCTTACCCCCCCCAATCCGAAATTCGGGTCTTCGGGTTGGGCTGGGGTGGTCTGGCAGGTAGTCCGAAGCGCGCGCTGCGTGGCCTCCTAGTCAAGCGCGCCCCGGCGGCAGAGGAGGACGAGAAGTTCGCCACCAGGGTGCTGCGCGACGCGGAGGAGGCCGCCGCGAAGGACGGCAAGCCCGTGCGGGTCGTCTTCTGCACGCAGGAGCCCGCGCACTGGACGGCCGCCCTGAAGAAGCTCCGCGGCCCAGGGGCGAGGTGACGTCACGCCGTGGCTCGCCGGCGGAGTCCCCATCGCAGAAGAGCAAGCTGCACAGATTGATGGGTTCGTCTTCCATCACCACCACCATGATTAAGTTAGAGGGGGAAGGAGGTGCAGGACGAGGAGGAGGAGGACGACGAGGGGCAGGAGGAGGAGGAGGAGGAGGACCCCCTCCCCCTCCAACTTGTGGAGGTGGTGGAAAACAGGCCCAGCACACACCTCTTGCTGCCACGCGTGAGAGTGGCCTTTCGCCGAAGTGACCTCTGGCGCGGGCCCAGTGGTCTAGGCCTCTCCCAGATGGGGTCCGACTGAGTGGGGGCGGAGGATCGTGCCACATCGCCGATGCATCGGCGATGCGGCTCGGTGTGGATCCCGCTTTGCTCCACGTCGACGTCGCCAATGCACCGCCGACGTCGCGCCGAGGTATCGTCGATGCATCGCCGATGCAGCGCCGATGCATCGCCGATGCATCGCCGATGTATCGTCGATGCGGCGCGATCCACCGTTCCCATCTACTCGGACCCCATCTGGGAGGTCTCTGAATGGGCCCCCGATCGCAGGATGCGATGCGGCGGCGGTGGCTTGCGCGCCAAGGGCCCCCCCCCTAGTCCGCGCACCACTTGGCATTGCTCGGACGTGTGCATTTTTTTCTCGGCGACGACCATCGAGGAGGAGGAGCCACTTGGAGCCTCCTGCGAAACAAGACCCGCACGGAGCCGAACAACTACCCTGCAAGTGGACGTCCCAGCGCTGGGGGGACGAGAGGTCACTCTTGCCTGGGAGCCTGTTTTTTTTCAGACTCCGGCAAGTTTGCATGGACGGGGGGGGGGCTGAGCCTGAAGCAAGCCGCAAACGACTTGCACGTTCGGGGGGGCGCGGAAATCACGCAGGTCGAAAGGCACTTGCACGCTAGTATTCGCCTGAAGAGGGGCGAGGGGGGGGGGGGCGAACGCCATGCAAGTAAACTTGCCGGAATCCAGAAAAACGAGCTCTGGGGCCACGCCCGCATGCAGCAGCACATCGACCGCCGGAGGTCTGCGCGGAGGTTCCCCGGAGCGGCGCCGGACCGCGCGCGCCCGGGGGGGGGGGGCCGAGGCGCCGCCGCCATCTGGAGGCTCCGGCGGGGGCCTCGGAGGGGTGATGGCGGCTGTGGGGCCGTTGCTGCTTTTGCTGTCGGCAGGGTATGTACCGTCGGGGCGCTAGACAGGGAACCCTTCCCGTTGGGGAGGGGCTCCGTGCTCCTTGGTTGTTTCGCAGCTTGCCTCAGGTTGTCCTCAGGCGGGGCGCTACACAAGGAACCCTTCTCGTTGGGGAGGGGCTCCGTGCTCCTGGATTGTTTCGCAGCTTGCCTCAGGTTGTCCTCGAGCGGGGCGCTAAACAAGGAACCCTTCTCGTTCGGGAGGGGCTCCGTGCTCCTGAATTGTTTCGCAGCTTGCCTCAGGTTGTCCTCAGGTTTCCGAGGGGGACTCGAAGGCTAACTTGTGGGAAAAAGGGGCCTCGTTCCTTATTTCGGGTTCCTTGGGTCAACGCCCCGACTGTAGGGGGGCGGGGGGGTCAGGGGCAACGATAGAGCCTGTTTTTTGGGATTCAGGCAAGTTTACTTGCATGGCGTTCGCCCCCCCCCCCCCCCCCCCCCCCTCTTCAAGCGATACTAGCCGTGCAAGTGCCTTTTCGCCTTGCGTGATTTTCGCGACACCCCCGAACGTGCAAGTCGTTTGCGCTTGCTTCAGCTCAGCCCCCCCCCCCCGTCCATGCAAGTAAACTTGCCGGAGTCTGAAAAAAAACAGGCTCATACGAGGGGGGGGGAGGAGGCTCACGCGGGGAACGCGTCGACCCCCAAGCGCCCGCGGATCGCCGAGAGGGGCCGTCGGAGAGGCCCCGCCCGGCCCAGGAGGGTGTGTGGGTTCGCCGCCGGGGAGCTGCCGCCGACCTCTGGGCGGTGCGTTGCCGATTCCAGGTCGATGGTTTTCTCCCCCCTCGGCCAGTCCTTGGCATCGCTCGGACGTGTGCATTTGTCCTTCTTTTTTTTGTTCTTCGACGAGGACCATCGAGGAGCATCCTTGATCATTTGGCGAAAAATACCACACACGAAACCGCAAAAAAAACAGGGAATGGACGTCCGAGCGATGGCCAGTCCCCCCTGCTGTATGCCAGTCCCCCCCCACCCACAAAACAAACGATCGCCGCTTCGCAGGTGGGGGCCCCCAAGAGTGCCAGAGCAGGCGGCTGCAACAGCGGCGGACGGCCACGGGGGGTGCAAGCACACATGATCAAGAAACAAACAACACAATACGTACATCAGTTCTTGAAACAATTAAAATGCATCAGCCAATACTACAAACACATAATACATACATCACTGATTAAATGCATACGTACACAACAAACCAAACACAAACAATCACACATCAGCAAAAAGGTATCCAGGGGCTTCGATCGCCCATGTCCGCCCTTGGTGCTCTCCGCCCCCTTGTGCCTCCGCGGAGTCCCTAGGAATGCCAGAGGGCCATGCTGTTTTCACCATGCGAGCAGGGCGCCTCGCGGCCGAGGAGAGAAGAGCAGGAGGAGGAGGAGGAGGAGGACAAGGAGGACAAGGAAGAGAGGAGAAGCAGGAGGGTGGAGGAGCTGGAGGGAGGAGGAGGAACAGGAGGAAGGAGGAGGAGGAGGAGGAGGTGCACCGCACAAAACCAGTGAGGGGCCACACGTGCCCCCCGCAGCAGCGGGGAGAAGTGCCATGCACCTGGCTGGCCTGCCTCAAGGGGTCATTCAGGAGGGGAAAAAACACACAGAGACAATTAATCGTCGATTTCCAGAAAAGGATGGAAAATACGGACAATGGGGGGGAAAACGAAAATCCCCCCCCCCTATATATATATATGTATATATATAGATTGGAAACTATAGGGGAATCCTGTTATGTGTGTGTATTTATTTGTGTGTCCCAAGGCCCCTTCAGTCATGGGGTGTTGGGTTCCTCCGCCGTCCTCGGCATCGCTCGGGCGTGTGCGTTTCTGTTCTCGGCGAGGACCCTTGAGCCACGGGAGGAAAAACCACCCGGACCCGACACTTGGCGTTTACCAGACGGCCTCGGGCGTTTACTAAATTCGTCGAACGCGTTCCACGACTCGCAAAGTGCCGACTCGCGAACGTCCGAAAAAACAAGTCTTCCCCGATATAATGTATCGTAAATCCCCCGCAGCGGATACAGGCCATTTGCGAGTAGTTGATTTGCGAGTAGTAGAACGCGCTTGTCCATAAACAGCCCTGCCCTGTTCGATTCCGTCCACGGGCGTGCTTACCGAACGGCTTCGCGAGTTGTTGTGATTGTTATGGGGGGGTGGATTTGCTGCCCTTTATATTGAGGGGCATCCTGGGTCATTGTGCGCAAAAAAAAGACGCAAGAGACTACAAAGGCACGGGGAATATGCGTCCGAGCGGTGGCAGGCGCCTGACCCACGGGGGATGGGGGGGGAAAAAGGGGGAGAGGGGAGCAGGAGAGGCCGGGTGCGCTCGCGCCACATTTGTACCTATATTCCACCACCCTTCGGGTGACAGGAAGGCTGTGCCTCCTCCTCCTCCTCCTTCTCCTCCTCCTCTTCTCCTCCTCCTCCTCCTCCTCCTCCTCGTCCACCTCCTCCCCCTCCTCCTCCTCCTCCTCCTCCTCCTCCTCCTCCTCCTCCTCCTCGGGGGAGGTTCAACTTTCGGTGCGCGATTTGGGTCGGATCGGATTCGGCGGAAACCAGTTGGGCACCACAGAGCACAAGTACGAACATGCGGGGCAATCTGCTTGCCCATCTACTGCCCATCTACTATCTATCGGGGCATCCAACGGTAATCATCGGGGCAACCAGCGGAACTGGGTGGTTCTTACTTGCCCGCTCCCTCACGTGCGGTAGAAGACGTAGATCGCCTTAGTCTTGCGCGTGATGCCCAGGTCCATAAACGGCTCGCACAGCGTCACCACTGGGCTCGCACGCAGCCGCTCGAGGGTGTCGGCGTTTTAACACGGCACGATGCACGGGTTGCGTGGCGCGGGCCAGTCTGGCATCAGGCACTTCTGGTTGCTCCCCTTCTCGCGCGAGTGCTTTGTTTCCAGGTCCATCTGCGCGGACATGTCTTGCTGCACGGCTCTCGCAGGTGACTGGCCGTACTGGTCCACGCCTGGCTGCAAGCCGACGGCGGCCCCGTTTTGGCAGCAGTTCCACTGAGAATTCTGCCAGCCAGCACTGGCAGAACCTGGTGTTTTCCGTCGAAGGCGCCATGCGGTGCGCTTCGGGTCCAGCTCTACGACTTCCCCGGCGTGGAGAAACACCAAGTTGGTGATCGCCTTGCTGCGGCCCTCCTCCGTCTGGAGCCTCCCCCTCGAGCAGCTTGTCGCACACGTTGTCCGGAAGCACCGACAGCAGCGTCGAATACTGCGTCCGAAGGGCGTTAAAGGAGGCGGGGCCGCCGTCCTTCGGAACATTCTTCAGGCAGGTCACGGAAAGACCTGGCATGCACCTGCTGGATGAACTCTTGCGGAGCGGTGTCGGCTGGCGCAGTGCTGGCAGAGCTTGGCACCCCGACCCCTGGCCAGCCGCTCGCGCGGTCACAGGCATCTTCCACGTGTCAGGCGCAGGTTCTCGCCCACCCGTGCGCGCGACGACTTTGCCCATGGCGCGCATGCTTGATCCTCGCCGTGGCGCCGATGTCGGCGGGCATGTCCACGCCACCCGTGCGCGCGACGACTTTGCCCATGGCGCGCATGCTTGATCCTCGCCGTGGCGCCGATGTCGGCGGGCATGTCCACGGTGCGGCAGCGCACGCGCTCAGCCCCGCGGGCCTTCTCGACCCGAGCCGCGTCCCTCTCGTGGCCCTCGGGCATGCCCCGGCCACGGGTGACTCCCAGGAGCGCAGGGGGCGTCGGCCGGCCCTGCCGCAGAGTGCGCGGCGGACTCCTCCGCGTCACCTTTGAGCTCTGGGGCCAAGAACTCTGCGCTCACGGCAGCGGCGTTCTCGACGCCGCGCCCATCTTCGTCCTCGTCCCAGTCTCTGAGGTGGGTGTGTTCTCAAGCGCCAGGCCTGCTTCAGGTGGAGCTGTCGCCCATGCCTGGGCTTCATGCCCGATCCAAAGGCTGCAGAGAAATTGAGGGTGCAAGCTATACTATTCCCTGCCTGCTGCTACAGTCGGGGCGCTGAAGAAGGAACTCTTTTCGTTGGGTAGGGGCTCCGTGTCCCTTAATAGTTTCACAGTTTGCCCTGCGTTTGCCTTAGGTTTTCGAATGGAAAGCGAAGTTCAACTTCTGGAGAAATAGGGGCCTCGTTCCTTATTTAGGGTTCCTTAGGTCAGCGCCCCGACTGTACCCTCCCTCGGCGCTGCACTCCAGCCCGCCCACCTCTGGCGCCGGGGGGGGGCGCGGGCGCCCAGGGCAACGCCGCACGTGGCGACGCCCCTCGGCGCCGGGGGCACGTCGGGCCCTCCTCGGCCGGCAGCGGCGCCAGGCTGTCGACGCGGGGGGGGGCCCGCCGTCGCCGCCGGGCGGGCAGAGCCCGGCCCCGGTGACGCGTGCGCCTCGCTTAGAATTTTAAAAAGCGCCATCAACACGAACTCGTGGCGCTCCGCGCGGATTTTTCTTGCCTCCGGCGCCGCCCCTGGCGCGCTCCGCGCGCCTGGGAGGGGGTCCAGCGCGGATCCAAGAAATCCGCGCGGAGCGCCCAACGTGTATGTTTATGGCGCTTTTTCTTCTTCTCTCGCTCTGCTCCGGCCATCCGCATCTGGCGCCCGGGGCACGTGGAGCTTCCCGACCTACAGTCGGGCCGTTGAAGAAGAAGAAGAAGAAGAAGCCCGTTACGCTGAAGAGGGGTTCGGTGTTCCTGAATTGTTTTACAGGTTCTCTCGGGTTTTCCTCAGGTTCTCTGTGGGAGGTCGAAGTGGGACTCGTGGAAAAAAGATGGGCCTCGTTCCTTACGGCGGCGGCATTGGATAAGGAACGTCTTCCTGGGGCCCAGACCCTGGCGCACTCCTTATTGCTTCGAGGCGAGGTGGGTGGCCCACGCTTGGCCGCCCATCTATCGCGACACCCTGGGCTCCTCATCGAAGGCGTTCTTATCGAAGGTATTATTATATTTAGCGAAGGCGTTGTTATCGAAGACGTTCTTATCGAAGGTTCTAATACAAATTCTTATCTAAGACCTCCACCGCACTTAGGGCTCCCTCTGGCAGCGCGCTTCGGCTGTGCATCGGCGTCTCAGGCGACGCCCCTGGCGCCGGGGGCACGCTGGGCGGTGTGCTGGCCTGCGGCGGCACCCCCGGCGGGAGCAAACGCTGCAGAGCGAAGAACCACAAAAGAGGCGGACGTTGCAGAGGCACCATTCTGAGACACCGAAGACGTCCCAGACCCCCTCGAGTTATGAAAAAATCACGACGGGAGGTTTCTCATTATTTTTTGCTTCTGCGGGCCCTTACCGGCCCTCGGGACCGTCAAAAAACGACTCAGAACAAAAAAAACAGTCCCGGGGAATGGGTCCAGACCGCTGGGGGTCGACGTCATGAAAAAATCATGACGTCGGGGGTCTGGGGTTCTGATTAAGCCAGCCATTTGGACATACATGCTCATGAAACCTTGCGTAAACAATACGCAGAGGGGCGTGCGGACGACTCCCCGGCCATCTTCGGGGGAGAGTTATGCGTAGTATTCAGATTGAGTAATTGTGGAAAGGGAGGAGTGATGAGGAACGGGGAACGCGGAAAAACAGGGGGCGAGGTGGTAGATGAGGACGAGGGAATCGTCACGCCCAGGAGCCTGCTTACTGTACAGGGGCGCCGGGTATTGTCGCAGCCCGTGCGGCGAGTAGCTTGGGATCACCACATGCCTTCCACCGCAGCAGCGGAAGTCGATCAAAAGGCGACATCATCGTCACGATCCTGATGTAATCCTCCGCATCCGCGTCCTCCTCGTCCTCCCTCCTCATCTTTTGTCTTCTCCGCCCCCTCCTGCTCCCAAGTCCTTGTCCCCCCCACTCCGCCTCCTCATCCTCCTCCTTCCATATCAATCCCCCTCCCTCGCCCCTCTTTTTGCCCCATCCCACTCCTCCTCTGCCTCCTCTTGAAGGTGGCCAGAAGTAGGAGGTCGTGCCCTCTCCTGCTCGAATGTCGCCGGCCAAGGGCAGGCTCCCACATGAGCAAAGGGCGTGGTAAGCTCGAGCACTTGGCAGGGCCGCCGCCAGGAGGGGCATGATGGAGGGGGGGGCACCGCTTCGCCGTTGCCATGACAGAAAAACATGTGCGTTGTTGTCCAAGCTTACCAGCTGCTCAGGTCTGCTCTCTAGCGCTCTCGCCGGAGTTTCTTATAGGCGTTTTACGCGCAGATTGTATCGCTACCCTGGTTTTGCACCGCACAAGTGGACTCCACAAGTCCCAGATAGCTCCTTGGAGAGCTAAGAGGGGGCCAGAATCGGCGGCTGGGACGGGAGGAGCCAGGGACGGACCAAGGGGGGGAGCCGCGGGGATCCGGCGCCGGGCCCCAGAGCGGATCCAGGATGGCCAGGCCCGCGGCGCGGCTGGCTGCCTGGAGGCGGGTCTGGACGGACCGCTCAGGGCAGACTCCCAGAGTGATCCTCCTCCCTCCTCGCTCCTCCTCCCCCTCCTCGCTCCTCCCCCTTGTCCTCCTTGCTCCTCCTCCTCCTCCTCCTCCTCCTCCTCGGACTCCTCGGCCTCCTCGTCCTCCTCCTCCTCCTCCCTCCTCCTCCTCCTCCTCCTTCCTCCTCCTCTCGCCTCCTCCTCTCTCGTCCTCCTCCGCTCCCTCGTAGTCCTCCTCCTCCTCCTCCTCCTCCTCCTCCTCCTCCTCCTCCTCCTCCTCCTCTTCCTCCTTCTCCTTCCCCTCTTCTTCCTCCCCCTCCTCATCCTCCTCCTCGTCCTCCTCTTTCTCCTCCTCCTCCTGCTCGTCCTTCTGCTCGTCCCTCTCTTCTTCCTCCTCCTCCTCCTCCTCCTGCTCCTGCTCCTCCTCCTCCTCCTCCTCCTCCTCCTCCTTCTCGTCCTCCTCCTCCTCGTCCTCCTCCTCCTCCTCGCTCCTCGCTCCGTTTCCACTGTGGCTCAAGATGCCAATTTCCATAGGGTAGCAAGTGGATACCTCTCATCCGAGGCTTGCTTTCGTGTCTCTTCTGGTCCGCCCCACGTGTGGATCTCTCCACCAGTGCGCAGAGCCCTCGCGGCGTGGCGCCAGGTGGACGCCATGGCGGCGGGGCGTGGGGCTGGGCGGCTGACCGCCGGCAGGAGTGGGCGTGCGGCCGATGCGGCTGCGGCAACCGCTGGCGTCGCTCGTCTTGCGTCCGCTGTGGCGCGGGCTGGCGCTGCGGGGGCGGCGACGGGTGGCCACCGCTCTCCAGCTGCGGGGGCCAGCGAGGCCCCGAGGCTGCATGGTCGCACGGTCCGCCGCTCTCCCGCTGGAGCGGCCTGGCGTGCGGCGTCGCCGCCGGCAGGCAACGGGGCGTCGGGGGCCGGTCCTTCGCGGCGTGCCCCTGGCGTTGGCGGAGGCAGAGGCGGCGGAGACGGCAAGGGCGGCAAGGGCAACGCCGAGTCGCCCGCGCCATCCGCGGCTGCGGCGCACTTCGCGCAGCCGCGCGCCACCCATCTTTCGCTCGCCGAGCACTTCGCGCAGGTGGAGGCGCTGTCGGTTGCGCCGCCTCCTGCGGCAAAGGCGGCCGGTGAGATGTCGCGGGCAGTCTTCGGCCAGGCGGCGGCGGCGGCGCGTCGGACGATTCGGGCATCGCAAGCAGGCGCTGGCGAACGTCAAGAAACAGGTCGCGGCGGCCGACCGAGGTGGCCTATCGCGCGGCCCAGGAGCTCGCGGAGCTGGAGCAGCGCGGGCTCGCCCTCACTCGGCAGGTCCGCGAGGAGGCTGGTGCCGGCGGCAGTGCGGGCGGGGTCAAAGCCCCCCGCCCACCGTGCGGGGCCCCGTCCCTGTTCGCGACGCGCATGGCGAAGGCGTGGGTCGGGGAGGAAGCGCTGGGCACTTAGAAGCTGCTCCCGGATCTCGACGAGCTCGAGGAGGGCGAGCAGCGTCGAATCACCACGGACATCTTGGGGCGGCTCTTATGGTTTGCTGACCTGCCAGTTCGTCACCGTGAGATCGATCCTCGTTCTGCGCCGTTCGCTTGTTCATGCCGCTCTCCAGCTTGGGTCCAGCCATCGGGACTTGAAGTCATAGAGAGTTCCTCCTCCTCCTCCTCCTCCTCCTCCTCCTCCTCCTCCTCTCCTCCTCCTCGTCCTCCTCCTCCTCCTCCTCCTCCTCCTCCTCCTCCTCCTCTTATTCGGTATTATAAAGCGCTTAGTCCTGTTTCTTCTGCTCGAGCATCTGGTCGAAATTGGTCCTCGAATATCCTGAAGAGAAAAACCAGGTGACGGAGGTGTGTATGCGGCGCCTTCCTATCCTGCTCACCCGCCTCCCCCCAGCACCCTGGAAGGAGGGTGTTCGTCCCATTCCCCCACCGCTCGCACGTGACATGAGCTGGCACAAGCGACGAGACCTATAGTGGTGCAGCGGCCGATGCGGATGCGGAGAGAACTACAGCGACGACGAGGCGTCCGCCGAAGGTTGCCCTCAGCTGCAGCCCCGAAGGCGCGCTGCGCCGACCTGGGGCAACAGCCTGAGTTCTCGCGGCGGCCCGCACGCTGCCCGAAGGGAAGTACATCGGGTTCCCCCCCTCCTCCCCCTGGTCCCTGTCCTCCTTGTCCTCCTCCCTGCTTCCCCTGCATCCTCCCCTGCCTCGCCCCCCCTCCTCCATCCCCTCCTCCTGGAAAGCCTCGACCACTGACGGCCGATTCTTCCCGTAAGAGCGACCTGAGATCCGACGTCGCTCCATCAATACAGCATCTTGGAGAACCTCGAGCGTCCTGGGTTTCTGCAAGTAGCTCTCGAGCCGGAGCCACCCGCGAGGGTCCTGGGGCCCGAGCCAGTGCAAAAGCGCCAGCCGTAAAACAAGTTACAGCACCACTCCTCTTCCTCCTCCTCCTCCTCCTCCTCCTCCTCCTCCCCCTCCTCCTCCTCTTCCTCCTCCTCCTCCTCTTTCTCCTCCTCCTCCTCCTCTTTCTTTCTCCTCCTCCTCCTCCTCCTCCTCCTCCTCCTCCTCCTCCTCCTCCTCCTCCTCCTCCTCCTCCTCCTCCCCCCTCCTCCCCCGTTCGCTCGACCCTGGCACGCGGTGGTCTCTCGCGCCCTCGAGCCTTGCAGTGGGCCAAGGCGGGGGCCTCCTCCAGGCCTGCGTTGGACGCGGAGGGGTCGGACCGCGCGGTTTGAGCCCCCTTTGTCGTCCTCGAGGCCCGCTGGCATTGACGATTGGCCTGCTGGAAATGAGAAAATGGCAGGGGATCACAAACATGGATCAAGGGGGCGTGGATCAGCGACGGGTCCCGTTTCCATGGGAAAGCGCGGATTTCCGCCGCCGAGCGAGGCGGCAGCGGCCGCCTTTTGGGGAGGGCATCTCCCTGGATCCATGGATTTGGCGACCGCGCGCCCCCGAAAATGGACCCCCCTCCTCCCCCCCGTTGGGCAGCAACTAAACTCGGCCAGGAAAAACTCGGACAAGCCGAACTCGGCCAGCTGAGCTCGGCCAGGCTGAAGCTGGGACAGGCTGAACTCGGCCAGGCTGAACACGGCCAAGGCCGAGTTCAGCTTGACCAAGACCAGCCTGACTGAGCTCAGCTGGCCGGCTTTCAGCCTGGCCGAGTTTTATCTGGCCGAACCGTTCCATGTCCGCTGCCTCCCCGGGCCTCCCTCCAAAGCGCACCGCCAGGAGGATTCCCCCCG